>CM062291.1:114784463-115301148 GCA_031216915.1 Pictodentalium vernedei | reverse complement strand
CCTCCAACTAAGCACTTTTTTTCTTTACGTCAAAAATGCCTTTTTACAGTTTTGGTTAAAGTTTGTGGTTAAAAACCCAGACAAACTCCCCTTCCCCCCTCCCCCTCCAGTTAGGCATTTTTTTTTCTTCTCTCCCCCCCCCCCCTCCCCCACACACACACACACACACACACACACACACACACTCACACACACACACACACAAACATGTCACTTAGACAATTATTCCCAAAATGCATTTTGAAGGATTGGGAGTTATTACATGCAAAAAAGAAAATTGACTCCTATAGCCCAACATTGCTTTATGTACTGCATCTTTAATCCTTTACCTAACACAAGTTGAAGCCAACAGTTCAAATTATTTTTCTGAAACATCAGATTTTTTCATTTTTTATTTACTTCTAACCATGGCTTATTAGTCCTTATTGGAACAAGCTCATCAAGTTTGTTCCATTAATAGGTCATGAGGTACATGTATGTTTTGAAGTAGAGAAATGAAAAAATAAAATTTGAAATGCGAATTTGTATATCACGAGTGCAGATATGGCAGATTCGTCAGGTAAACGGTTAACAAAACATGGCTCTGACTATTTTGTGTCTAAGCATTGTCGTTGCTGGGACAGTCGGGCTGCGTGCGTGACATCACTCTAGTTATTCATATTTGCTATATCTTTCAAAACAAAATGTAGATTGAGTTCAGTAACCAGGGTGGTCTGATTTTCTTATGAGTTATGCCTCTTGATTAATTAATTTTTGTGAATTTTTAGCTTATTTGCATGAATAATTTTAACAAACATCAGCTGACTCAATTTTGATATTTGAGGTATGAGCTTTTCAGAACAATATCTTGGATCAAGTTTGATCCCAAGTGTGGTCTGATTTTCAAAGCTGAGTTATGTCTCTTAAGGTGTCCTCCAACAAAACTTTTGACATTTTAAAAAAAATTTCAATAATGCCCTAAATACGAATTAGAGTGGTGAATAGAAACATATTATATAACAAAATAATGACGAAAGTAAACAAAACTTGAATTTAGCCACTTTTTGGAATCTTTTCATGCCCAAAAACCTTTTTTGGGAGGGGCATATAGTGTTTGTCATTTCCCGCTGTCTTGATGATTTTCGTGTCTACTCCATAACTCTGAGATGCTTCTTTGGATTTGGTTGAAACTTGGCATACATGTTACTTATGGGGAGACGATGTGGTGCACACAAAATGTTTTTTTGTTTGATGGAGGTGAAGGTCACAGATCAAGGTCATAGTTTGGGGGCATCCTTGGCTGTGAAGTCACTGTTAGTCTTGTTTTATATTTTTTTGCTTTTCATGACAAAGAAATTGTCAGCCACATAAGTAACCAACAAGAATAACAAAGAATAGATCGGTAATTGTAATGCCTGAGTTGTAAATAAGACTCCACCCTCCATACTCAAAAGAAAGCATATTCACCATTTCATCAAAGACCTGTTGAAAACTCTTATAGGAAAATGAATGACAACAAAATATAGATTGTGCCGGGAAGACACACTTATTTTGATCTAGTGATTCTTTTTCTTTTTTCTCTTTTTTATTATTCAGATATGTCCAAGAGTACAAACTTGTTACTGGATACAGGAGAAGTAGAAATCATTGAAACACAATTACTATAAACATACAGATCATAGAAAAATAAACAATTCACTTACTTATGAAATTAAAGGCTCTTGCACACTATATGAAACTGCTGACTATCAAGAGAGAAGATCCACCCCAGGGCATCACATGTTAACAAAAAAAAAAATAAAATAAATAAAAACCACCACTCTGATGCAAAACATTGTAGCATCAGCACCCTGGTAGAAACACCAATACCTCACTAAACCCACATGCAAACAGAGACAGAGAGCATGTTCCTACTCTTGGTTGCGAAGCGATGTAATATATAACACACAATACATTCACAAGAAAAGATTCAACTGGCAGTGTAATAATGATGAGATCAAGTCCTTAGTCACAATATTTAATCCGGAAACTAGAAAGTTATGAAAGTTTCAGCAAGGAATTAATATGCCACCCATTTGAACTAATATTATTTGGTTGTTGTCGATGAACAAAACATAAAACTGGAAAATTATGTTTGAAAACAAAAATATATTCATATCAACATACCTTATTGTCCTCATAATTGTATTTTTACAAAAACATTATTTGATTGTAGCCGAACTATATTTGTGACGCAAAGAAGGCTAGGTTAAGTCTGCTAATCGAATAATAAGTTTCAGAAAGTTCTTTTTCTGTTCACCAAATATAATAAACTTAAATACCATCATAAATTTAAATTTCTTCCTCGCACAAACATGTTGTATAAGATGGATCCATGTAGATTTTGATCACTATTGGTACCAAAAGGTTGCAAAAATCTATGTTTATTGAACAATCTATTGCCGGAAATAACATGAATCAACCTGGCAGACAAAATCACATGAATTACTAAAATGAGACCACAACATCACAGTTTTTAGATAAGTGAATTTAATAACCATCATAATCACGATATTGTTCAGGCCTGTAATTCACTGCCTGTAAAATTGGTTTTGGTGAGCAGATCAGTTATATTTTTATACTATAACCCAATGGCCCAGACTAGCTGGTGCAAACTCTAAAGTCGTCATTCTTTGTTTGGCCCTGAAGTCAGCAACAACAGTGGCTAATCTGGAGTTAATCAAACATGATGCTGCCATTGCGTTGTCATCACTTATAGATGACATGGTGAAAAGCTCACTCCGGGTCGCTCCGGTCTCCACACATGCTATTTTGACGACAAACTTTCATTAGTCTATGAGCAGGCCACTAAGAAAGTGTTAAGTGCTCTGCTATTGAAGTCAGCGTCTAAACAACCTGCTTCAGCAGACAAGAGTAAGGAGGACGTTCCAGATCTAAATGTCAAAAGGGAACTCCTCATGAGGGTACAAGAAACCCTCTTTCAGTTATTCTGGAGGTCATCAATGTAGTGAATGTAGTGACTCGGGAAAGTGGCGTAATCTGATCGGGACTATCGGTCAGATGCCCCTAGGCCGACGGGACGAGGTTCTTTACGGGGAGGACGTAGTTTCTCCTCCCATAAGCCTTGCCGGTCATACAGGTTATGTTCATGACCTCTATTGCTTGCCAGTTGGTGGAAGGGAATCAGCCTTCACGAGAAACTGGACAGCAGTCATGGAAGATCAGTGGTGAGAAGTGTAGTCTCGGACAGCCTACGGCTATCATTCTGAGTGTAACCCCCACTTACAAGATGTCAGCGCTGGACAAATCTTCCGTCGGATCCATTCAAAAAAAGAGAGTCTCTCCTAGCGGAGGTACAGGCTCTCTTATTAAAGGAGCAATGGAGGTCATTGAGAATCAAAATTCTCAGGGTTATTACAGTCACCTGTTCCTCGTACCGAAGCCAGATGGCTTGTTCCGACCCGTAATAGACTTGAGCTGGATAAACAAGCTTATTGTGGCTCAAAAATTCTATATGGAGACCATTCGGCCGGTAAGAGTGGTCGGACAATTCGACAGTAGTAGCTTACATCAGGAAGCAAGGTGGCACTCTTTCAATTCCATTATGCGAATTAACGGAGAAGATTCTCCTATGTGTCATGAATCATCATGTTCATCTTTCATATACCGGGTCGTCTGAATGTACTAGCAGACTCGCTCTCTCAGAAAGGTTGCCTGTTGCCATCGGAGTGGACTCTCAGCAAGCGAATATTCAGGCAGATTTGCTACCAGTGGGATTGATCGTCCCATGATAGATCTGTTTGCAACACACTGGAACAATCAGTTACCGACGTTTGTGTCACCATGCTCAGATCATCGAGGGTACGCAGTAGACACTCTGTTGATCTCATGGGACGGAATGATAGGATATGTGTGTGAATCCTCCAACTCCGTTGATTCAGTAGATTCTGTTAAGATCAAACAGTCTCATTGTGAAATCATGCTAGTAGTATCTCTGTCGTCACAGAAACCTTGGATCAATCTTCTCAGGTGTCTGTTATGGGACGTTTCCAGAAGCTTCCTCCACTAGGGCCCTCTTATCAGGGGAAGTACTTATTCTTCACATCCTTGTCTGCCCTTAGTGGCATTATGGAGTCGGTCAGACATGAGGGAGCTTTGCGGTTCCTATACTATTTGATGACTAACACAAGAACGATTCAAGTACTGTGGGTGACGGGGGGGTCAATATGATTTTGACCCCCTACCCCCCTCTGCGAATGTGTTATGAGGCGAATAATGGGCAAGACGTTGTTTTTTTTCCGTAAGCCGCGTATGCATTTAAGTACATAATGAATTCATGACTTTTCGATTGGCAGCTGAGTCGTGTTCTATGGTGACTTCATGGGTACATCCACTTTTTAGTTTGTTGGTTTCCTGTGGTTGTTCGTCTATATGTCATATACGAGCATATGATTCATCATCTATAAATTGCTAGCCTTTGGGTATTGTTAGTTAACTGGTATTCATATGATTACATGCAGGATTTCAATGCTCACGCGCATAATAAAAATGCATTATTAGGCAGACGCATTATTGTATGTTATTCCCTCTGCGAATGTGTTATGAGGTGATTACTGGGCAATACATAGTTTTTTTCTGTAAGCCTCGTATGCATTTAACTATATAATGCATTCATGACTTTTCGATTGGCAGCTGAGTCGTGTTCTGTGGTGACCTCATGGGCACATCCACTTTTTAGTTGGTTGTTTTCCTTTGGTTGTTCATCTATATGCCATATACGAGCATATGATTCATCATCTATAAATTGCTAGCCTTTGGGTATTGTTAGTTAACTGGTATTCATATGATTACATGCAGGATTTCAATGCTCACGCGCATAATAAAAATGCATTATTAGGCAGATGCATTATTGTATGTTATGGACCTTAGAAACAATGAATTATGATGGGGCGGTCCATACCGAGTCTGTTAATCATAGCTCATTCCATTTCTAGATCCAAGTTTCTATTAATTTTGGTACCCAATCAAATACACCTTGTCTTGCACTTTCATATATTCCCACAGTTTTAGGAACATAGATATTGGATATTACACGTCAGGGACTGTTATTACTGGAATGTATTGTACACCTGAATGGGGTCGCCTGTGGGTTACCTCGGTAGTGTGGTTACTCTCCAGAGATCATCCATTGTGAGTCTATTGGACATGTGTATGTTATATATTATTTCACCGGCTTTTGACCTATCTGCACATGCCGACTCTGGTATACGTTGCAAGTAGGCGATATTAATTACCGGGATCGCTGCTGTAGCCTTAGCTTCTAAAGTAGCGCTAAGCAACAATTTATTAATTATTATGATTAATAATTGGGTGCCTGTTCGACAAATATTTATATTTTGGTACCGCTTTTACTGATTTCCAGAGTGCTCCCCTGTTTCTTTTTGAAGAAGATTCCTTCAAAAAAAGTGGCCGGATTTTTTAGCTCTCCTCGGCCATTAAAAAAAAATGTCTATGTTCTTAGTCAATTGTGCCTCAAATTTTTGATGAGGGCAGGAGGCTTTTTATTTTTATTTTTTATTATAAAATCTGAAAAAGATACCCTAAAAAATATATTCACATTTCAGGAAGAAATCTTTTACAAACTCCGGACTGGTGTTATCTTGTCGCATATATTGAGAAATGCTTCAATCAACTTGGCTGTTGATGACATGCCAGAGACACTCCATTGCAGGATTATGTTCAGTTCGGCACTAATTTGAAAAGATAATAGTGATATTTTCTGCAAAAGTTTTTATATGTACCAACAAAGAAAACATATAATAGTAAGAAATTCGAAGCATGAAAATACAGAGGAAAACGGAATAGGAAGTTGAAATACTTCAAACAAATGTGTACCAGTGTCTGTGCTGAAAATTCCAATCTGAAAATACTGACTGGGGAAATTTTTTTTTTTTAAAAAGTTTTAACACAGAGGAAACTTAATGACACGGGTGGTGTCTGAGAACATAGACCTTTTTAGCTCAACTTTGGCGAAGCCAAACTTGAGGTATTGTAATGGTCCGTCTGTCCATATTGTCATGGCCTGTCTGTCATGCCGTCAACATGGCTCGGGCTAGAGGCCGTATTTATGAACCGATCTTTATGAAACTTCTTGGGTACCTTTGTTATCATCGTGGGACGAAAACGGGTGTTTTGGGGTCCGGTCCAAAATTCAAGATGGCCGCTGGCAGCCATTTTGTACAAAATTAGGTGCAATCAGATTTTTGCGCAGACCTTCCATATGAAAGCTCTGATTTGAATAATTTTTTTTATGAATGTTTAGTACCAAGGGATACATCACATATAATACAGGTTTTTTCTCGTGCACAAATTATGCCAGTTAGACTAACTTTGATCTATTTAGTGTTACTTTCAGCACTGCAACTGCAAATTTCAATAGAGGCCGTATTTATGAACTGATCTTTACGAAACTTCTTGGATATCTTTGTTATCACCGTGGGATGAGAACGAGTGTTTTGGGGTTCGGTCCGAAATTCAAGATGGCCATTGGTGGCCATTTTGTACCAAAATTAGGTGCAATCAGTTTTTTGTGCAGAACTTCTATGTGAAAGATCTGATATGGATAAATTTTTGTACGAATATTTAGTAACATGGAATACATCACATATATTACTTTTTTTTCTCATGCATATATTATGCGAATTACTCTTTTTCTCTTATTCATTGTTGTTGACTTGGTCACAACAAATACTGATTCCTGTCATATTCATTATTGTTGACCTGGTCACAGCAAATACTAATTCCTGTCATATTCAAAGTTGAGCTACAGTGTCATTGACACTTTCATTTTTTAATGGGCTTAAAAAAGACTTTCAGGCAGTGCTTTCTACCACATGGTAACAGTTGCATGGCAAATATTAGTTTCCACATTATCTATGTTTCATTCTAAAAAAATTTATAATTTATTGGGTTATTCCTTTCTGGCCTTTTTGGGACTTCGGAGAAAATTACCTGAAATTTGACCAATGTTAGGTTGGATGTCCCCTTAATTAGTTTATTTTTAGACTTTTTGAACTCATTGGTGCACATAAATGCTTTCCCATGGTGATGAGGAAGTCTTGAGTATAAATTTCATACTGGATAAAATTGGGGTAATTCGATATTGACAGTTGCATCTTAGAGCCATAATCGTGTTATTAAATTCCCAAACTGTTTTTGTTATTAAACAGGAAGACAGTTTTCAGATGAAGAAAAATGGAATACTGTAAAAAACTAAAACATGTATGGTAGGCTCTGTTTTGTTTCTGTGTAAAATTATGCTATTGCTTTGACAGGGTATCCCACTGTTTGCCTTGTTCTGTAGCTTGTTTAAGTCTCTTATCATCCAGGTATGGTATAGAATTGAAGATCAGTGGTCAAGTCCTCAAGTGAAGTGACACATGGTTATAAACAGAGAAAAGAAAAACAACCCAAAACGGGGATTGGCTAGTCATATATTTCATGGGATGTTGTGGAAACTTGGAAGATTATCTCAACGTCTGAAAATAATTTCCCTCATTCAGTATTGATTTACTTTTGTATTTTTGAAAAACCAGAACAAACCTATCAGGCCGGAACATTGCCACATAATGAGCTTGATTAGCACAAGCATGTCATATTGAGCTGCTTACTGACAAACTTCTGACACGAGGTGACCCTGTCTGTCGAAAGTGTCGCTAAAACCCAATAAATAGATTTATACCGTATAGCCCCAATGAAAAAATGTGTATTGTCACATGATGCTAAGATTGCAGGAAGTATATCAGAGGCACCAGAACCTTGAACTCTGTGGCTTGTTAAAAGTTGATCAATTAATTTCTGCATGGGAACCCTGGGATTTTGAGTAGTGCTTGTTTACTGTGGTACACGGGTTCTGCTTAACTGGTGATTATGACCCAGTAATCAATGGGTGGAAGTCATCTAAAATGGGCTGTATAGTTATCAACAATTGAATGAGGCTAGCTTATTATCTGTGTTACAATCATGATATAGCTATGCATGCTGAAAATGACTTTAAACACTAATAAATAAATAAATATCACTTAAGCACATCCTTAATGACTTGTTGGAAGTCCATCACTTACTCAAGCACATTGGCTGAGGTGTCGTGTTCTTTCCAAAAATGCATCAGATGAGCAATATATATTACAGCATGTAGTTGATGTGTTAATGTGAAGAAGAAAAATAGAACTATAGCATTGTGATCACAAAAGTGGACATATAATTGCAGCTGGATTGAATTGAAATTCTTTGTCCTCTAAACTCCCGCAGTACTGCAGAACCTCACCTGTGGGAAAATTGAATGCGATTTTCATTGGGTTTTTTTTACTGTTTATCGAAATCATCTGTGAGATAGAACCATTTGGCAGCTGTTTAGTAATGATCTTCAAACAAATTTGAAAGGAATGAGGGTTTGAAGCACATATGTAGGATCTATTGAAAAGTGACAGTAATGCAGTTGTAAGCTGCATATTCGTTGAATTTGCTTCATATTCTTGGGGAAAACAAATTGTCTGGATTTGTCTTGTTACAATTTATTGAAGAGTAAACATTTTCACTCTCCAATTATTGTTATAAAACAAATTCATAACTCTTTACCAAAATGAATAAAGCAGTGTTGCAGTCAAATGAAAGACTAATGCAATGTTGAGCCTCAAAAAAAAAATACGTGAAAAATCTTCAGAGTTATGTAATACATGCTAACCCTGAGTTTCAGCTTTATAAGTTCACTCGTAGAAGGATTTGCCTGGAAATGAAATTAAAAATACTTGTTAATCAATTGGTGTGTCCTGTCGAGATTGAAATACAAACACTTTTTTGTTGCTTTTTTAGAATGTGATTATTGTGTGCACATTTTACTGGATGACATGGATTATGTGGACAGAAACATCACTATCATACGCAGAGAACTTGAAACTGTTTCAATTGGTGTGGCTTCAAACCGCAGACTTTCTATTGTTAATGACACCCTAGATTCATTAAGGGTAAGTAAACAGTTGCTTATTAGACAATTGTCTTGAATTTACACCTGGTCACAGCCTATACATGCCTAGTGGCGTAATAGTGATTTCTAGTCAAGTCTTGGCTGCTTGTTAAGATCTGACTAGAAACCACTGTCGATATCATTTGCTTTTTGTCAGCAGGACCTACTCATGATGTCATGTTGTTAAGGGCACCTGTTCTGAGGTTGTAAAAGTCAGAAATAGGTCTTTAAGGATTAAAACTTCAGATTTGGCAGTATTTGGTTTTCATTTGCAGATCTTTCCATTTTATCTTTTATATTTCTTGATTTTCTTGATGAGAGCTGTTTAGATGTGAAATTTTGCCCCATTTGTGATAAAAGAGTCGAGTCGAGTCGAGACGAGTCGATTCTGGTTTTTGTTTTTATTATTTTATGCGCCTGATAGGGAGGCATCTTTAATCTGGGTTGTCCTCCATCCATCTGTCCATCCATCCATCCATCTGTCTATCCATCAGTTCATCCATCTGTCCGTCTTTATTTGTTCATCCGGAGCCATAACTCTATAATGCTTTGGTGGATTTCCATGAAACTTTACACAAGGGCAAAGACCAATAGAACGTCTTTTGCAGAAAAACACCATGCTCAAGTAACAAATGTGAAGGTCATAGGAATGGGAAAACTTGATTCTCTCACGAACTGTATTTGTCCAATTCTATAATGCTTGGCTGACAAAGTTGTTGTCTGCTTACACACTTTCGTCATTTACAATCCCTGTGTGCAGGGTTGCATTGTTTAAAAGGTTAATCTATAACAGTAAACCTTTTATTACACATCCATTCAACTTTAAACCCTTGTATTTAACAGAATGGCCGCAGTGACATAAATGATTCTGTATTCAATGGGTGATGTAGAAGCCAGAGAACTTTTTTTCTTTTTTCCCAGCACCGTTCTGTTAGTTCCTTTCCCATCGAGTCATTAGTTACGCTTCGAAAAGTTTCCAAATTTCGTTATACAGTTATCGACCGTCTGTCGCATAGTGTGAAAATGAAAATGTCCAAAGCAAAATAAAGTCAGTTCACAAAAAATTAGTTAACCAAAAAAATGAGATAATATTTTTAAAAAACCCAATCATTTCCAACCAGAACATTAACCCAGTCCCGTGGCCATTTCGGTAAATCTTTGTACATCTTGACATGCTTCGAAAAATGTTTCTCCCAGCTGTTTTGCAAATCAGCACAAATTTGTACTTATTTTTTTACTAATGGTAATAGCCACCAAATGGTTAGGCGTGAATGGGCACCAGCTGAAGAGAAACAGCGATACGAATTTCAACAAACATTGGTTCCAAAAAGGTTGTTTTGATTTTTTTATCTATCCATTTCATCAGTACAGCTTCAGTCCAAACAAACACACTCTTCACAATTGGGTTTAAACATCGGAATTAAAATTTGGTTATTTAGATGAATTTTAATGCATGGGGTGTGTAATAAACACAGAACGCAATGTGTGTTTGAATTGGTGGGTGTTTTACATAACTCGTTGGAATGGCGTAATCATATTCAAATATGACCACATCATTCCAACTCGTTATGTAAAACATCAACCGATTCAAACACACATAGAGTTCTGTCTATTTATTCAATAAAGTTTTTAAAAAAACAAGCTAAATTCCACTTACGGGGGAAAAGTTTTATCTCTATTTCCAAAAAAACCATTCAGATATTGTTGTTAAAAGAACTTTCACATTACAGTACAAATCAAAATAGGTTGTATCATAACTGTAATAAACTAGGTATGCTGCTGCTTGTGCACTGATAAAGCCAGGATCTGACATCATTTTATGGAAAGCTGCCTGTGAGAGCTTTCCAGAAAATGATGTTAGTTTCTGCTCTTATTAGTGTCGGAAGAGAAAAATACATTTTGGCTGCTGCATGCTCTCTTTTTATAACCAATGCCAACTTAAAAAAATAATAAATGGTTTATGTCTGATATTTTTATATCAATATAAGTTAATAAAATTGATAAATAATTTATTCCTTGAGTGCAACATGGCTTAGCATTGCAAAGCCTTCTTGCATTCGAGGGATGAAGTACACCACCACTCAAGCTATTCTGTAGATTATCAGGCCTGAAACATAAAACAAACCAAGATTATGAACTTTTAATGGCAAAGAAATAATTACAAAAATAAAATAATAAACGGCACGCCCATATGCAATTCTACAAAAAATGGCATGAGAAACAGATCTACTTTGTGAGGCCTCATCCTACAACTTTATTCTGACTTGTACTGTAACAGTAGGCCGATTCAAGAGACATCCATCATCCATATGTGTATAGTTCTGTTCAGAAAATTCCAACATATTAGTGGCAGTATTGAACTATAGGTATAAGGTCAATACTGCTTTTGGCTGCTATGCTCAGATGTATTTTATTAAATTCAAAACTTTATGGTCTACAGTGAGCACCAAATTCAACACAAAACTTTTCATTCAAGCATTATAGGCATATGGCCATAGTTCAGGGGCATCTGTTGTAGGGCAGTCACCGTTAGTCTCGTTTTAAACTGAAAGGATTCAGAGAGTCCATGGACCTCTGGCATAATGTTACATGTAGATAGTGGGATAACAAATGAGCAACATTCCTTGCTTGTGTGAATCCCCCACCACCCCATATTTGCTTTATGTTTGACTTGATTTTGTCTGCATTTGAAGCAATGCAAATAACTCAGTCTCGCAGTGCTTCTTCCCATGCAAATGACATTCCATCTGCATTTGTTTCCAAAAAAACCTCGGCCCTATTTTTCAGTCAGGTACTGATGATCACATGTGTTCTGAACATCCAAACTGGAATTACAACTGAGTCAGATTCAGTGGCAAATTTTGTTCTTTGGTTTTTAGCAATGTTTCAACAATGTCATTATGGAGCAGTTTAGCACATATGTATGCATGCAGAATAGAATCAAACTATGACCCTGCCCCATTGTACACTGAAACAACGGAATACTTTATTACAGGGATTTTGTAGCTGTCTTTAGTACCAGTCATTTCTGGTCTGCTCAATTAACTTTGTGCATTGATTCAATGTGGTTAAAATGAAAAATTTCAATATTAATACGAAAACTGAAAATACATTTTTACACACCCGTCTGTAAAACAATTGTATTATGTAAATGGTGTGTCCATATCTCTGTCTGTCCTTAAACAGTTGGTTTCTGACCGATAACTCCAGTTTGGATTATTTGATTTCAACCAAAGTTGAAATGTGTATTGCCCAGCTAGTAATACAGGCCAAGTTTGCATATGGGTTCAGCCCAATTATTTTTACATGAGTTATTCCCCTTTTTTGACCTTCTATTAAGATTTTTGGTTTCCGACCAATAACTCCAGTTTTGATTATTTCATATCAGCTAGAGTTGGTATGTGTAATACCCAGATATTAATACAGACCAGGTTTGATTATGGGTTCCGTCCAATTATTTTTACATGAGTTATGGGCTTTTTGACTTTGAAATTTCTCATTATCCTCAACATTTTGGTTTCCAATGATTCCAATGATAACTTGAGCTTGGATTCACAGGTCAGGACCAAACTTGCTTTCTGTCTCAGTTACATCAAAAATGAAGGTTGAGTTCGAATTGGGGGCATGGCCCGATGGCCAAGTGTTATGGGGCTATTCGACTTGGACATTTGCATATTTCAATCAATATTTTTTCAGAACTTTTTTTTGTTTATGGCATAACTTGAACAATAGTTAATAGATTTCAATTTTTTTTGGTTAATGTCTCTAAAGCAACAATGTCTCTGTCAAGTTCGATGACCAACTACATCCGATGAAACTTATGGGAGTTATTGCCATTTCTTAATAAATATCATGTAATGCTTGTTTATGGAATAACTTAAACATTAACAACCAAATATCAATTTTTTGGGTTCATCTATCATTGGGAACAATGTCTACCTCAAGTTTGATGACCACCGTTATCTGATGAAAATTTTTTAGAGGTATTGCCCTGTGCTCTCCACCCCCCACCCCCCTTTCCACACCCCCTACCCCACCTGTGCTGGGTTCCTGCGGGGACTTGGATTCAAAGAACAGCCTTCAATTTAGCAAAATGTGGTTCAAGTACTTGAAATTCTTGAAAATGACGAAGGGAGCCTTGAAAATCCTTGAATGTTTTGCAAAATAAAAAGGCGATGACGATATCGGTAATTAACACCCTTCAGACTTTTCTGGTTTTACAGTATATTAATAAATAGAAATATAGATATAAATAGCCCAGTTAACTGCAAGAGAAAAATCAATAATCTACAATTCAGTGCAATACATTACGTGTTCTCATTGGACTTCATTTCTGATCTTAGCCATTCGAAAAGCATTACGCATATTTCTGTGTTGTGGCATGTCTAAAATGTCATGGAGATTGTTTTTCGATGATTATTTAATAATTAATAAATAGCACTGGTGAAGTGTTCATTCCAAGAAAGCTAGATGGAAACAGAAAAATATGCAGAGTGGTTAGTCCCAGGCACAGGTACTCTGCACAAGCGGAGAAATTGAAAGAAAAATGATGTCTGATAGCATTTTTGAATCGATGCTGACAATGCCGGTATATAAATATTAACAAGGTACACACCTTGCCTTCCGAAAATGATAGCACTCATCTTCATTATACCCCCCTCAAATTTGATTCACCCAGCATTTCCAGCAGTACCTGATGTCAGTAGAAAGAGGAAAGAATAAGTTTTACACTCGTTCATTACACGACCGCTGGGTGTTCTTGGGTTATTCATAATAACTGGATGAATTTTAAAAATAAGGATAAAAAATATATAAAAGATAAATGTGAACACCAGAATGTATAAATGTGGATACAAGATTAGAAATTGATAAAGGTACACAGTTAATATATGAATCTGCCCTCTGTAGACAATGGGACCTCGAATTTTCATAATAAATCGGAGATTCATCGCTCATAACCCACTTTCCACTGAACAGCATCTCGTCCAACTAAATGTTTTTCTGCCTTTTCTGCGACTTCTCCCAGTTATTATGAATAACCCAAGAACATCCAATGGTTGTGTAATATGCCATTGTAAAGCCTATTTTTTCCCCTTTCCACTGACACCGAGTCCTGCTGCATACGTTGGGCGGATCTTATTAGAGAGGGGTATAATTAAGATGAGTGCTATCATTTTCGAAAAGCAAGTTGTGTACCTTGTTAATATTTATATACCATTATGCGGGCACATCAGCATCAATTCAAAAATGCTATCAGATATCATTTTTCTTTTGATTTATCGGATTGTGGAATCGGACAAATACATTAAAAAGTCGAAGGACACAAAGTCTAACCTGCCTCTCTCATTAACATTTGGATTATAAATGGATCATGCTTGGCGTGTTCTGATTCAGCTTCAGGTAATATTGCATCCGTTAGTAATTCTGTTTTGGCTGCTGAAATTTTATGAGCAAACAAATAACTGATGAGTCATTACGGTTACAACAGTTGTTCTGATGTGGGAATGCTTTTTCAGGCTGATTTTCCCATATAGCAAGGTACTTTTAAGGATTTGGAGTGATAACATGCAGAAAAAATTTGACTTACCTGGTATACATTCCAACCCCCCCCCCCCCCCCCCACCCCACAACCCACCCTTGTCATTTAGATAAAAAAAAGTGATTACATGCAGGAAAGAAATTTACTCCTATAACACACACCCCCAAAATCTTCAGGCAACGCCCTCCAAAGACTGATTAATTCAATTTGATAAGAATAGCACCAAACCTGATTGACCAGAATCTGAAAGTCAAAAGCCCTGATTCCTCCAAACGTGTGCATTGTTTCCCAATTTCCACAATGTCTGCCAAGTTCCACTTCAAAATTCTTTAGTTATTTTAGCCATTTAATATGACCATTTGTTAACAAACATTTACAATAACTGTTTCCGAGGTGAGGTGACCTTGGCTGTCAAAAGTGTCATTAAACATCAATAAATACTTAAATACAATAACTGTTTCTCAAAGCATTTTTATGACCAGTCAATTATTTTGTTTTAAGGGACACAACCCTACAGAACCATCATAATGCTGTTAATGAATCATATTTCTGTCCTTGTGTACTGTACACTGTTTGGTGCATAAGGCCATTTTTTTTCTTGTTATGTGTACCCATACTATGTATGGTACACATAATGCCGGCATCTGGGGTGGTCATTCGTCCATCCTTTGTCTGTCCGTCCATCTGGCATCCGTATCCATTTCTTTGGCATTCGATAACTTGAAAAATATTTCTTGGATTGTCAAGTTACTTTATATTTGCATTCAGGTTACTGATGTGCCGAGCTGTATAGTTTTTGGTGTAAATCTGATAATTTGATCCTTATTAACTCTTTATCCTTCAAATTGAGAATTCTTCCAATCCCTTTGGCATGAGATAACTCAAAAAATATCAATCCAATTGTCATGTTATTTTATATATATCTTCAGGTTACTGATGTTCCGAGCTGTATAGTTTTTGGTGTAAATCTGTTATTTTGATCATGAGATATTAACCCTTTATCCTTCAAATTGAAAATTCCTCCAATCCCTTTGGCATTCGATAACTTGAAAAATATTGCTTGGATTGTCAAGTTACTTTATATTTGTGTTCAGGTTGCTGATGTGCCGAGCTGTATAGTTTTTGGTGTAAATCTGATAATTATACCCCCCGCAAACAAAGTTGGGGGGGAGGAATCACCCTGTCTGTCCGTCCGTCCGTCCATCCATCTGTCCATCCTTATAAGCGTAACTCCTCCTAAATCGTTTCATGAAACTTTACACAATGGAAGAACTCCATATGAAAATGTGCATGAAGCAATATAATTCCGTTCTGACATTTTCAAGGGGAGATAATCTAACTTATACATTTCAATTGCTACATCATATGGTTGTGTCCTCGGAAGCGCAACAACTGAGGCGTGGGGGTATCACTTTTGCTCACAGTACCTCTATTTTGATCCTAGTTTGATCCTGAGATATTAACCCTTTATCCTTCAAATTGAAAATTCCTCCAATCCCTTTGGCATTCGATAACTTGAAAAATATTGCTTGGATTGTCAAGTTACTTTATACTTGTGTTCAGATTACTGATGTGCCGATCTGTATAGTTTTTGGTGCACATCTGATAATTTGATCCTAAGATATTAACTCTTTATCCTTCAAATTGAAAATTCCTTCAATCCCTTTGGCATGAGATAACTCAAAAAATATCAGTCCGATTATCATGTTACTTCATATATGTGTTCAGGTTACTGATGTGCCGAGCTGTATAGTTTTTGGTGTACATCTGATAATTTTATTCTGAGATATTAACCCTTTATCCTTCAAATTGAAAATTCCTCCAATCCCTTTGGCATTCGATAACTTGAAAAATATTGCTTGGATTGTCAAGTTACTTTGTGTTCAGGTTACTTATGTGCCAAGCTGTATAGTTTTTGGTGTAAATCTGATAATTTGATCCGGAGATATTAACCCATTATCCTTCAAATTGAAAATTCCTTCAATCCCTTTGGCATTCTATAACTTAAAAAATATTGCTTGGATTGTCAAGTTACTTTATATTTGTGTTCAGGTTACTGATGTGCCGAGCTGTATAGTTTTTGGTGTAAATCTGATAATTTGATTCTGAGATATTAACCCTTTATCCTTCAAATTGAAAATTCCTCCGATCCCTTTGACATGAGATAACTCAAAAAATATCAGTCCGATTATCATGTTACTTCATATATGTGTTCAGGTTACTGATGTGCCGAGCTGTATAGTTTTTGGTGTAAATTTGATAATTTGATCCTGTGATATTAACCCTTTATCCTTCAAATTGAGAACTCCTCCAATCCATTTCTTCGGCATGCGATAACTCAAAAAATATTAATCCGATTATCAGGTTACTTTTAAACCACTGGCCACATTTTAATTAAATTTCATGTAAGTAGTGGCTATATAGGGGCATTTTGATTTTTATCCAAAATAGCTTTTGGCTCATATTGAGCAGAGGTGTGGGGGAAAAATGGCCAAATTTTTTGAAAATCTTCTTCTAATGAACCACCAGTAGCAGAGACTTGATATGTGGTATACAGAGTCCTTTTGAGGTTTAGAATCAAGTTTGTTCAAGAGAAGTTTGTCGAGCATTATTTGCCTTCGTTATGGGAGGGGCTAAAATTTTGGCCACGCCTAAAATTTCTATTTTCAGAACCGTGAGGTCGATTTGAACCAAATTTGATATGAGATGATAATGGGTCATAAGTAGTTGATTGATGCAAAAAAACATTTTCTCATTGCCCCGTGGGAACCTCGGGAGCTAAAAATAGGAAAAACCTTAAAACTGCCATATCTCCAAAACTACGCGGCACAGAGAATTCTTATTTTGTATAAAGCTTACTTTTATCCAGTAGAATAGAATGGTTAAAAAAAATCCCTATCGGTTTGATCACAAGGTACTTTTTTCAGGACTTTGAAAAAGTGCTGAGTCAGCACTTTTTAACACTGTAGGCAATGGGAAAAAGATTAAAAAATCTTCTTCTCCAGATCCAGCAGGCAGAATCTTTTGATATTTGGTATGCAACATTGTAGGGTGGATCTGATTCAAGTTTGTTCAAATCGGCTCCCTAGATTCATATTTGGGCTCACTATAGAAGCTTGAATTCGAACTTAGTGCATTTCAGGCAAATTTCTTTGAAAATCTTCTTCTCAAGATCCAGCAGGCAGAATCTTTTGATATTGGGTATGCACCATGCTTAGGGGGGTGAGATTCAAGTTTGTTCAAGCCAAGTCCCTGGGTTCATATTTGGGCTCACTGTGGAAGCCCGAATTATAACTTAGTTCAAAATGAGGAATTTTCTTTAAAAATGTTCTTCAGATCCAGCAGTTGGAATGTTTTGATATTTGATATGCAGCATCCTTAGGGGGGTGAGATTGAAGTTTGTTCAAGCCATGTCCCTAGGTCCATATTTGGAATCACTGTGGGAGCTTGAATTGTAACTTAGTTCAAAATGAGGAATTTTCTTTAAAAATCTTCTTCTTCAGATCCGGCAGTCGGAATGTTTTGGTATTTGGTGTGCAGCATCCTTAGGGGGGTGAGATTTAAGTTTGTTAAAGCCAATTTTTATCTATTTTAACCAGTAATCTCCCCATGATTAAGAGGATTTCATTTAGTTTTCGGAATGAAATTCTTTTGTGAGCAACACCTCCTGCATTTTTCTGACAACCTAAGGAACGTCTTAAGAAAAGCTGAAAAAAGTCACTACACTTGAAAATTCAGACCAAACCAGACTGACTTGGGACTAAAGTGCATGATGCACAGCCTGGTGTCCACAAGTTCCTCTCCACTGAAGTACCCATTTCCCACCATATTTGTACAACCAGTTCCTTATTTTCAACCATCTTGT
This sequence comes from Pictodentalium vernedei, assembly GCA_031216915.1. NCBI lineage: Eukaryota > Metazoa > Mollusca > Scaphopoda > Dentaliida > Dentaliidae > Pictodentalium > Pictodentalium vernedei. The sequence continues at coordinate 115,282,743 of CM062291.1, read as the reverse complement.
GAGGATTCTTCATTGTTCTCTTCAAAATGAAAGTATTGTAGTTATTTTGAAGCCGTCTGTGGCCTGATTAAAGTCACCCAGAAATCTCCAACTCCAAATGACATAAATCTGCTTTTAACACAGGCTTTCTACCCAGGAAGACGGATAATGCGATGGTTATGGTCTTTAAGAGGATGTATACTGTCCAAAAACAGTTAAGCCCCCCCGACACCCATATATCCTGTATCATATGAAGCTTTACCAGTAATGTTCATGGCGTCTATGGGTGATCCAAACTCGCAGATTATGATCTCTCGACCAGCAGCTAATCCTTTTATCACACTGTCCCGAGGAATCATGAACTTTGTGTTTTTCGTGATGTCATGGGTAAAATCTCCCATAAAATTCAGGTCTATGTGTTGCCTTCCACCAGTTTCGAAATGGTGTACAAACGTAAAGCCACGCTGCGTATAGCTGAACCAAATCGGAGAAATGGTGTACGTAGACGCAGATTGGATGATGGAGAGCATTGGCACATCATGTCCCTGTCTAACGATGCTGGTTGGTCCATCTATCGCATTGCAAGGCACATCGGTCTTATCGCAAGGTCGTCCTTAGATGCCTACAACGGTTTGCTGACACCAGGAGTGTTTCTGATCGGCCTCGATCTGGAAGACCAACATCCACAACACCCAGAGAAGAACGGATGATTGCCCAGACAGCCCACAGCAATCCTTTTGTGAGTGCTGCCACTATTCGCATTAACTATTAGAGAGATCTCTGCGTAACTGTATCAGAACAAACAGATGATCCGAGAATCAAATGCGGAGTTACAGACCCACAAAGTTTCCCGTTCTGACAGCACGACATAAAGTGGCATGACAGCAGTGGGCAGAACAACACGAAGACTGGAGACTGCACGACTGGCATTCAGTTCTGTTCGCAGATGAATCAAGATTTAATTTGCATTTCTCAGACTGTAGAGTTCGCGTTTGGAGGCTCTCAAAACATCGTCATGATGAGACTATGTCCATGCAGGTTGATTAGTTTGGAGGAGGAAGTGTTATGGTTTAGGGTGGTGTGTGTTATCGTGGGAAGACGCCTCTTCATGTTGTCCATGGGAACCTGAATTCTCAGATGTACCGTGACGACATTTTCAGCCGATTGTCTTACCTTATGGCCTTAACATGCAAGGGGAGGGATTCTGTTATCTCGACAACAATGCTCGACCTCACCCAGCCCGGATTATCCACGAGTTTAAGGATGCAAACGATCAAATAGAGTGGATGGACTTTCCCATGAAAAGCCCTGATTGCAATCCGATAGAACACGTTTGGGAGAAGAGTTGTTAATCGGCAGCTGGCGTGTAGCAACATTGATAAACTACAGCATGCTTTAATTCATGAAGGGGATAACATCGCTATAAGAGACATTAGGAAGGTGATCGACAGCTTGCCAAGAAGATTACATTGTGTCAGATATGCTAGAGGTAGCCCTACCAGGTACTGACTTTGAGGCCTCCAAGACTTCCATCTGTGGCACCAGTTGTTCTAATAAACCAGATTTGTTTCATTTGTTGTCCATAACTCCATATCTTTACCGCAATACCGATCGAAATTATGAATCGCCCTTATAAAGCATGAATGTTACCGGTAAAGCTTCATTTAGGATATATAGCGAGGGGTGGGATAACTTTTTTTGGATAGTATAAATTCGAAAGATCTTCAAGCATACTATGCCTCTTATGCTGGATTTTACTTTGGTTCATCTGTCTGATGTCTTATAGCAGAATATTCTGTATTTTGTGTGTTCTGTGGTTATTTGCAGCATCTAACCTATCATCTGCCTATCCATCTATCTGCTTGTCACCCATGTATCAAGTTCGGGGGCATAGATTCCAAGAATATTTTGTATGTTTGACTCCATGAAGTAAATTCGTAATCATATTTTACTTCAGCTTTTTGTCATCCAAAGTTCATTATAGGGGGCAAAAGTAAGCTGTGCTTCCATTTGTTTGTCCATCATGCTAATTTCTAAGGTTTGTGTTTTCAGATTCTAACAATATTTCACATGCAGGTCAGTTATAAACCCATTCCATTCATTATAAAATTTCAGCTTGGTCCATCACACGTTAGTGTACTTACAGTTTATGGATATTAACTTCAGTTGAGCTGATTTGATTCATATTTTGTTTTTGGATTATTATGTGAACAGAGGTTCATGAAGGGAAATTGTTTATTTGGGCCTTTTTCACTGAGCAAAAAATGAGGTTTCTTGTCTGGTCAAGTTTGAATGTATTTGCAGTCTGATGATGTTTGACAGAGTTATGGACCTTTTTCAAGTTGAAAAATGTGAATTTTTATACTGTACCAATGACCCAGACATAGCTGGTGCTAACTCTTAAAATATAGGGCCAAACACAAATTTTGCCCCCCAATCCCCAAAATTTGCATCTAAAACTAAAGAAAACATGTCCTGAAAGGCCCTCCACACCTCGCCCCCACTGCGCATGCGCAGTGTCCAGGACGTTAAGAAATTGGCGCCATTTATCATTCTAAGTTTGGCCCTTCATCAGTTAACATCTGACTGATCTTTGTGCTTTTAAATCTCAGTTTAAATGATGCCAGACACATAAATATTAGTGAAATGGTGATTCTAAGGAGGATAGAAAAGGAGGAGAGGAAAAGAATGTGTGACAGAATATTATCAGGGCTGTAACTTAAAATTTTTTAATGAAATTATGTTAAGTTACCTATTTTCAAGGCAGCAGCCATTTTGTTGTCATTCTGATTATTTAGTTACACTGTTTTTTCAAGTGTTTTTCCTCTCTCCCTGTCCTTTAAGTTCCCCCTTGCTATTCTCCCATGCTTTTGGCATAGTTTCTGTAATTATTATTACTAAAATTTCTTGGGAGTTTTAGCTTAATAACAGAATGAATTCTGTTCTTTCCCCATGTTTACGTCTTCACCTACGGGTGGTTAGGCGTTGTGTTCTGCATCTACCATCTGATGTTCTGCAGTTTCTTCCCTGGAAGTCTCTGTTTTGCATCAGATGGTGTATTTTTGGTAACTGATTTCGGGCCTGGGTGCCTGGAGTCTTATTTTAGTGTTTTTACACTCATTGTTTACATTTACAACAGCCCTCTGTGTGAGGGGGGGATTTCTAAATAATAATATCTTTATGTTATTTTAATCATAACTAGATACATTATTATTGTTCGTAAGTGTTGAATAAATTGTTTAAAATATTTTTAAAATTTTTGTCCACACTTAGGCTTGGGATCCATTGGGGCTCAACGTTACTTTTCAGAAACTTGGGCTGTTCTGAAAAAATATTTTTTCAAAATATTTTGATTTCAATTATTTTTTCTATATTAATGGATCATATTATTATTATGTATTTGATTGCCAGGGGTTAGTGCGAGTACCAGGACTTGTTTTCTTTTCTCATTGAAAGGATATTGATCAATTGTTTTAGGAGGAAGTCTTCCTCTGACCTTATTATCATTCTATATGTGGTCAGTGTACTCGCATTAACTCCTGTTCTGTATCGTATGATTTCGATGACAATATGGGAAGCGTATGTCACGGTATGTTGTTGGGGATTTGGACACTCCGGTCCTTTCCCCGCAGGGTCACTCTACTTTATCAATTTCTATTTCAGACGATCAAGATTAGGGTGATGTATCTGTGATGTCTTCCAACAGTGTGCCTCCGTCGTCACAATTAATGAAGGGCTAGCGGAAAAGTGCTCATGTAATACGCCAATTGCCTAAGAGGACCCTAGTAGGTTCGACGGCCTTTGACGTCCGCTAGCTCGCCCGGTGTAGCGTCCATTCACCGAATGGTTCGGCAGCCGGGTTCGTCCGTTGCGGTCTAGAAGGAATTTTGGGGTGATGCGAGCACTATAAAATTAACTTAATGCACACCCAGTGACGGCGGATCGGAGGGAGAACGGAGGAAGCCTTTTAGTCCGGTTCATAGCTCGTTCCGGTCCATCCGGACGGCAAGCGAGAGAGGCCCCTCTCTCGTTCAACAACATCTGGCCCCAGATGTTGTGGTACAAATGTGTTGTTAGCGGAGCATACGTCCGTCGCTCGGGACGCTCCGTTGTATAGGCAGTCCGCTGAGACTGCTAAGGCTTCCTCTTCTCATCAGCGCACACGACCGCACCTTGGCTGCGTGACCGCCGATATATTACCAGCTTCGCCGATCAAGGATTCTTCGGCGACCAGGTCACACCATCCGGCAGCCAGGGATTCGAGACCGATGGACTCCGGACGTTCGCATAGGAAGTATGCGGGAGCCATCTGATGCGGAGCTGCCCTCGGCGAAGCACCGATAGACTGCGCCTCCGCAGGTCTTGACGCCGGACATTCTTGTGCACATAGCACAGCTTATCGCAGCATCCCAGCAGCCGACAGAAACGGTGTCGGATCGAGAATTATCCGACAGCGCTGGGTCGGTAGCCGGGGACTCGAGGCCTGCAGACTCCGGACGTTCGCATAGGAAGTGTGCGGGAGTCAACGTACACGGAGCTTCCAGCGGCAATGCATCGTAAGTCCGCTACGGCACAGGCCTCGGGAACGGACGTGCTTTCCTTAATAGCACAGTTTATCGCAGCATCCCAGCATCAACTGAATCTGTCGCATATATTTTATCCGACGATGCTGGGTCGGGACGCTCCGCGGAAGCGGGTACGGACGTCCGAAAGTTTCATCCGGTCCGACGGGATACCGAAAGGGATTCGGTGGATTTCAAGCTTTCCCTTTCGGAACAACATATGCTGCGATGCCGGATAAGAAACTGATAGCGTCGGTGGACTTAGAAATTTTTGGTTCGGTTCAGGGACATCGTCCCTCAGTTCCGACATAATCCAATAATGTCACACAAACTTTCGAATTATTGAACGACGCTATATATATTATTATTTTATGCTTGCTATCCAAGCATTTCTGGTTTCTTGTTCGAAGAGTTATGGAGATGTCTTTCAAAAGTGTGCCTCTGTCGTCATAGTTAATGAAGAGTTAGCGGCAATAAGTGCTCATGGAATATGTCTATCGCTTACGGAATGACATTCGCTAGCTCACCCGGTGTAGCATACATTCATCGAATGGTTCGGCTGCCGGGTTCGTCCGTTGCGGTCTAGGAAGGAGATTTGGGTGATGCGAGCACTTTAATTACTTTAGTACTCACCCAGTGACGGCAGATTGAGGACAGATCGGAGGAAGCCAACAACATAGGGGACCGCATGTTGTGGTTCAGATATTTTACATTCGGAGCATATGTCCGTTGCTCGGGACGCTCCGTTATATTGACAGTCCGAGAGACTGTCTTTAATGCTTCCTCATCCTCACAGCAGGGCACACGACCGCACATTGGCTACGTGACCTCGAGTATCCGTTCAGTTTCGGCATTCAGTGATTCCACAGCGAATAGGTCGCGCCATCCGGTAGCCAAGGGACACGAGGCCTATACACTCCGTTCGCTCGCATATTGGAAGTATGCACGGGGTAACGATCTCGGAGCTTCCTGCGGCAATGCATCGTAAGACCGCTGCTCCTCAGGCCTCGGTGACGGACGTGCTATCCGAGTTAGCACAGTTGTTTCGCAGCATCCCAGCAATTGACGGTTTCTCGGTCGAATCAGGAATTATCCGACGGCGCTGGGTCGGTGCGGTCCGCGGTTGCATCAAGCTACGGACGACCGAACGCTTTATAGGGTCCGACAGGATGGCGAAAGGGATTCGAAAGATTTCGAGTTTTCCCTTTAGTAGTATCGGAAGATGCCTTTCATATCTTCTGGCATTTCTTCCAGTGATTATTTTTCGGACTTCATTGCTGCGATCTTGGATAAGAGACTTATAGCGTCATTGGACTCGGATTTTTTCGATCGGTACAGGGACTTTGTCCCTGACTTACCGACGCAGTCCAATATTGTCATTACAACATGTGTTTTATTTTTCGACGCTATATATTATATATATATATACAAGCCTGCTACTAAGCATGATAGTTTAGTTTCTTGTCCGCGTGGCTCATTTCTGCCATTTTATCTTTTTTACATATAGTTTATTTTGGCAGAGCAGGGCAAACCGAGAGTTCATATGCGTCTAGACGGTGTGATTAAAGACTGCATATATTCTTTTTCGCCGTTTATGTCTTTTCCAATTTCAATATTGGGAACGACATTATGTATAGTAGACTTAACTTAGACGCTTTATTATACGTAATCCGCCTTACTGAGGCGTTATCATTACGTCTTCAAGAAAAGATTTACGGGATATTATTCTCAATGTAATTTCTTTTGAGGGCAGTATTTTGTTCACGTATAACTCCGCCCTTCAGTGGCTGATTGGAGTGTTTAGACGTGATGCAGCCCTAGCTACATCCACGCGTGGATAGTAGGTTAAGAACTCTCTCAGAGTCGCTTCGTTCTCGGAGGAGCTTCTCTTCGACGGCAACTTTCCGGCAATCCATGAATTGCTTGGTTTATACATTCTCTTGTCTATCTACTGTTACAAGAGATTCAGACTGGGGCAAACATTCGGTGGTTGACTCAGAGAGTGCCGCCGCAGTTGCCGGACCCTAGTGTGGCTGTTATGACGGTTGCCAGTCAAACAGATTGGGATATATACTGATCCCTACGGATTCGAAGTGCCAGGGTCTTTGGGTTCCGCAGTCTTTCAGCTATCAGTTTAACTTCCGCGGAATAATGTTTTTTAGGCTTGCTTTATGTCATTGCATGAACATTATTCAGAAATGCATGCCCAAATTCCTGTCCTTTAATTCGACAGTAGTGGCGTATCTCCGGAACCAGGGAGGCACTCTTTCGTTTCCGTTATTCAATTTAATGGAAAGAATCCGTCTGTTGGTTATAGTACACCAAGTTCAGTTTTGGTCCGTCATATTCGGGGTCGTCTGATTGTTTTATCGCACTCCCGTTCTCTTACGGGTCGCTTGTTGCTGTCAGAATGGACTCTCAACAAACAAGTATTTAATCAGATTTGCTATCTATGGGAGCGCCCAATGATGTTTTATTATGACACAGCTTGCTAATCAATTGCAGACGTATGTGTTGGCTTGTCCAGATCTCTGAGCTAATACTGTTAACGCTCTATTGATCTATAGGACGCAATGATAGGATACGCGTATCCTCCGGCGCTGTTGTTTTAGCAGGTATTGCTAAGATAAACAACCACAATACATTTCTGTTGATAGCATCTCTATCTTCACAGAGATCATGAGTAATTTACTCTCTTGTCTACTGTGGATCTTAACGTGAAATCTTCCTCTATGTGAGGATCTTTTTTCACTGGGTAAATCGTGTCATCTTTATCACAACCAGCAAGGTCGCAACCTTCATGTATTCCGTTGTGTGGTCCGTATTGCATTGTAAGCACTGTACTGGACGAGCTTTGGACGCGATTTCTTACTATAGGAGATCCTCTTCTTCGCTATTCTATGCGACTAAAGTGGAGGCTCTTCCGTCGTGGTGTAGGGATCATTATGTTCATATGGTTGATCCCTCCATACTACGCATTGCTAGTTTTTAGTATACTTGTTTCACAAGATCTACTGCAGCCTGTTGTTATTTAGGTTATAGGTTTATGTTACCTCATACCTATGCACTCTACGATAGTTTACAATTGAGTCTTTTGTCTCTTTATCTAAGTCAGTTAGTAACTTTTTGATAAATAGACTTAGAATCTTTAGATTAAATTCCTATACGGATTTTAACTTCGGTTCTTATTTAGCTAAGTAATCATTTGAGCCTCTGGAAACAGTAGTTTTCAAATTCTGACCTTTTAGACAGTAATTCTGTTGGTTTCTCTTTTACTGTAGAGTCAGTGAGTTTCATGCACTATCGATGGATGATTTTCACTTTCATAGTTTCGGAATCAATACTTCCGTTACTATTTAGGTTGGATTGTTGCATAAGAGTTAGGCTCCTATTATCCGGAACCTATTATTTTAAGGTCCTTCCGTCTTCGTATGGGCATAGGCCTTTACTCTTTCCGGGTACAGTTTATGTATTTATAAACAGATATCTGTTTATTACAAGGGCGTAAGCTTCTTCTGTCTTTGATGTCTAGTAGAAGGACGTTACGCTCCATTTTATTGTTAATCGATTCTATTAACTAGCGTACTGCTTATGGTATATCATTGGCTTAGCAGTTGTGCTTAAGATTTCGGCTCTTGAAGTAAGAGTTCTTCTACTTCTTGGGCTTACATTAATAGTGTTGCTATTATAGATTTTTGAAGGCTGCTCATTGCGCTCAGCCATCCATTCATGAATTTTATCTCAGAAATATCGAGTCCATTTCTGGAGGCCTCTATTGTTAGGTCTATTATCTACTGCTCAGAATGTCATTCACTTAACAGTTGCTACTATAGCTAGGTAGGCTGTCTGTTTCGGCAGTGTCTCCGTTCGGCTGCCCTCTTCGCTCTGGGCTATTTGACCCAGGGCAAGAAAAAGGGGGGGGGGAGGGTGTTCCCTTGGGTCACCTGTTTTTACTATGAAAACAAGGGGATACCTCCTCCGGAGTTAGTAATTCTGAGCTGTTATTGGGATGGTTGTTTAGTGAGAAGTTTAAGTTTATAAAATTCATTCAAGTCTTAGTTTTTAAAGTATAGCTTTTGAATATTGCATATGTCAACGGACATGATTATGCAATTCTCACACACTTTTAGGAGTATAAGAGTCTCTATTCTCTAGACTTACTTTATTATTGGCTTACTTTAAAAATTATTAGTATAAGGATTATTGGATATTAATAGAGTACATGGATGTATGAAGATCAATTTTTGGAAGGTGTTGTATCTTTCTAATTTATCATAAATAAGAAAGATACATGTAAGGCCTATTACTTCTTTTCCCTACAGGGGATGACTCTATTTTATTTTATTGAGCGTATTCCATTTTGCTCTATGTCCTTGGCCCTCCAGCCTTTTTACTATTCAGCTATGTCTGGGTCATTGGTACAGTATAAAAATGTTAAAAAATTTATAGTAATTTATATATTTTTTATACTTACCAATGACCCAGACGGGGATGGCCCTCCCAGGAGTTGGGAACTCTTGCCTCCCCGCTGAGTACATAGCGCTTACCAGGCACTGGTTATTAGAATGATAAATGGCGCCAATTTCGGAACGTCCTGGACACTGCGCATGCGCAGTGGGGGCGAGGTGTGGAGGGCCTTTCAGGACATGTTTTCTTTAGTTTTAGATGCAAATTTTGGGGATTGGGGGGCAAAATTTGTGTTTGGCCCTATATTTTAAGAGTTAGCACCAGCTATGTCTGGGTCATTGGTAAGTATAAAAAATATATAAATTACTATAAATTTTTTAACTTTTCATGTTATCTGGACTATAACTCCAGTTTGAAGTATCTGATCAGAATTTAACTTGGTTATGTGAATAATCAGGAGATGTCACAGGATGGGTTCAAATGTGGGTTCAGTCTGTTGATTTTCCTTTTATGGGCCTTTTATGACTCAGAAAACAATGGGGATTTTTATGTTGTCCAGATGTCAACTCCTCTCTGAATTATCTGATCGCATCTTTTTGAGCTCAAATATGAGATATTGCCGTCATTTTGCATATGTATGTATGTACATGTGTGAATAATTCCTTTGGCACATTTTCCATATGAGCATGTGTGTATGGATGGTCAAACCTCACCCATTGAGACTTGCCACCCTTGATCAGGTTTCTTGGGAATGTGGTGTGTGCTTGTTTTTTAGCTCACCAATGAAGTTGTGTGAGCTTATGTCATGACCCGAGGCACGTCGGCGTCGGCACTTGTGTTAAAGTTATTGTAAGAGTCCACTTTGATTTTTTGCCTTGTTACTATGCACCTCATTCTGTTTCTATGGCTTACAATTACCCACAGACCCTTACCCATTGATATTTTTTTGATTTTTAGAGTGTTTTTGCAATGTTAGACTTTTTTGTCAGTTTGCTGTGCCTTTTAGATTTCATATGTGTCTTAAATGCATCAATATAAGATGACATTTACCCTTTGGCTGACACTTTTTCGGAGGTTTTGGACAGTTTTTAATGCAATGTCAGGCATTTTTTATGGTGTGGACTTTTTCTATACATGTACATGAGGGGAGGATTCCACCAGTATGCTGTTGTTTTTATATTTCATATATGAGTTAAATGCATCCATATAAGACGATTTTAACCCTTGAGACTTTTTGTAAGTGCAGACTTCTGACCTGTTTTGCTATACATGTACGTGACCGGACATTTTTTGCAGATTCGTAATAAGCCTAGGTTTATTTATGCCATGCATTGGTGAGCTAATGGGGATGGACGACAACCCCCCCCCCCCCCCCCTCCTTGTTTAAATGTCTCAGTACTTAACTCAATTATTTTCCTGTATATTAAAGAAATAAAACCTTCACCACAGCATTATTTGTACAGAATAGCATCTATTAATGAGCAAAAGTCTTGACTTGGCAACATGTAAACGCAATCAGTTCATTTCAGTTCAGTTTATCAGTGCATAATCTCATTCCTGTGATGGATGGACATTTCTCTAAACCGACATGAAGAGGTCTGGAGACAATTTTTGTTTTCAATTTCAGATGGATGTGGATGAATTGTTAGATAATATGGATAACTTAACAACAGATCCTTTAAGAGAAGCTGTAGATTATTGGACACAGAACCTAACAGCTGTTCAACGACTGGTAAGTGAGTGACATTGATGCAGACTCAGAAAGTACTTGTACTTCAGAAAACTACCATATTCTTAGAATGCTGCTATTGGGAGTACTTTTGTAGCATACGTAACTACCACCAGCTTTAGGATGGCTAGGAGGATTAATCACATAACCTCAGCACACACCTTTCAATCTAGTCAAGTTTACCACAGTTATAATTTCAAGTACAATTGTATAAGTCAAAGAGGTTGTGCTCTCAACAGGCCTTTTGCTTTTGGTCTTTTCTCAAATCTTTTCTTTATTTAACCATTGTAACAAAGCCCAATTGAATTATTACTACTATTGATAGTGTACTGTTATTTGTCCTTTGCAGAAAAATAATTTATATACCCAGATATGGCCTAAAAAAGTTAAAAATCTTTTTCTCAGGCCATCCTACATGATCCTTTTGGCTGCTGCATGCTCTCTTTTTAGAACCACTGTAAACATGAAAAAAAAAAAAATTAAATGGTTTATGTCTGATAGTTTACCAAAGTTTATAAAATTTATAAATTTGTCCCTTGAGTGCAATAAAGCTTTGCAATGCTTCTCTGCCACAGATGGTCCTACTGAACTGTATCGCACTATTTGAAACTAAAAAGCTTTCCATACCGACATTTGATGTGATATTAAAGTAGTAGGATGCTGGATACACTTTTTCCAGAGGGCTTTGTGATGTGATATTACCTGAAGCAGGATGCCTGATATGTAACTTCTAAAGCTGTCTTGATTTAACACAGACATTCAGCCCATTCAGAATATGCCATGAGGAGGACACATAGCTTACTGAGTTTGAGTTGATGCAAGTTGTCCCCCTCCCCATATTATCATCATGAACATGACAGTATCAATGTTTAAACTAGTAAAAGATATGAGATAAAAGAATATTAAAAAAAAAGATCTTGATCGATCCTATTTTTTGGCTCACCTGACTGAATGTCGGGATGAACAATTGCCATCACTTGGCACCCGTCATCGGTTAACTATGTATCAGTCTTCTCCGAAATCATGACACCAAACCCAACTAGCTTGGAATAAATTATCTTTGAGAGGATAACCTTCTAAGTTTGTTCAATAGAAGTAGCTAAGCCCCTGAAAAACCAGAAATTCTTCAAAAATCTTCTCATGATGCAAGTGTCCTCCTCTAGTCACAATGCTTTGAATTTGGTATGCAAGTGTCCCCCTCTAGTCACAATGCTTTGAATTTGATATGCAACTTCCTTATATGCTCAAGATTCAAGTTTGTTCAAACAGAGTTTCTCAGGCAATATTTGGGTTCGTGCTGGAAGGATAAATATATGAGTTCATATTTGTGTTCACTATGAGATCCAAAAGTTTAACATAGTTTTCTGCAAAAAATTGTTAACTGGTAGAGTGTTGGAAGCCCATATTTGGTCTTTACACTAAAGGTTGGGTGCCACAACTTAAAGACTTCATATTCTGTGGACATGCTTTACATTACCTTTGAAGTAAAACTTTTAAGTCTGCATAGATTTGACCTGTTACAAATTCTGGGAGAGTGTCAATTGAGTGTCAGTAGCAACAGAACAAAGACATATGAACAAATATTGATGACTTAAAATACTTTAGCACTCTACCAGTCAATTGCAAGCTGTAAGAATTTTGGATTTAGCTCCACTCTTTTTGTTGATATGTTTAAATTATGATTTTATTAACTCTTTCTCTTTCCTCACATATATTTAGGTGTCAACACTGTTCTGTCAATTTTTGCTGGGTTTTTCTGTTGAGCTCAGTTTCTTTGAAGTCCATGGCACTCTTTCAAATATATTAGTTCTGTGTTATTTAGGACCTTAAAATGACTAAGTTTATTTTTATTTTTCAAGTAATATGGCATTTTTTGGATAGCTATTTTGGTATTTGTATAAGTAACTGTTTCAAACTGGGTTGTAGGTGTGTAATGGGGCTTTAGCATCCCTCTTATAAATATATATGTTGAATTTGTCAATTTGTTTTCTCTCATTTAGTTTTCTTTCTTATATTATTTCAGTCCAGTGTGCAGATGGTTCAGGGAGTGGATCTTTCTGATGATGTGAAGAAATTTATTGACAAGAGTTCCACTACAGAAATGGAAGCTCATGAAATAGAGCGTATTGTTGACGGTAAAGTATTAATCATGTTTGACAAAAATAAGTTCTTCCAAAGAACATTTATTGGTGACTTTGAAAGCCTGGACAGTTTTCCACATTCTAAGAGGCACGATTTTGGATGCTGTTTTTTATCAGGGGTGCCAAGACCTGACTATATGAACCACTCACAGGGTAGGCTAAATGTATGTGATTTTCCAAATTACTGGGTTGCATTTAGGCTTGAACATTGGAGTCCAATTAATTGAATATTTCTTAATTGAGTAACCCTGTCAGTTGTTTATTACTTCCAAACTCCAAACTATTTTGCATACTTTCAATAAAAATTTAACCTGCTAATCGTATATAGGTAATGACTCCCTTTAAGAGGGAAGAACTCATTCAATTTTAGAATCTGCTGCCTTTGGGCACAAAGTGAAAGGACTGTCTTTATAAATAGAACATTGTTGAAAATTGGATTTTTAGACTTCTATTTTGTATCTCACATGTCCACCAAATTTACAAGTTAGGTACTCATATTGAAGTAGAAGAATCCAGTTGCGATTGAAGTATGCAGCTGGAAGGTCCAAGTTCATGGAACTGTTAAATAGAACTTTGTTAAAACTGTCTTCCAGGCAATAAATACAAAGAACGACACATGCGTGTGGATGGGTTAATTGATATGGCACACATGCCAGTCTGGAAGGATAGAACAAGAGGCAGCAGGCCTCGAGTTTCATCCTTCTGCAATGACACAAGTGCCATATCGATTAACCCATTCACACGCGTGTCATTCTATGTTTGTTACATACCTTCACGTCTGTAAAAACAAGTTTCAGAAGGACACTCAGCAATTCATTTGACAACTATCAACAACAAAACGCATTTTATGGCTAACCAAATTTGCAAGGGGAACCTGTGTTACTATTTCGTCCCCTGAGTTCCAATGTGTTCAATGTGTCTACTGGCACATAGAACACATTGGAACTTTGGGGACAATTTTCAGCTATCGCTAGAAATTCAAATTGTAATTGCGTTGCACGATTGCAAATTGAAATTTCACTTCTATTTAAAAATAGTCTGTAACGATGTCTGTTCCACACATATATGTGGAACAGATTTTTATTTTCTGTATGATTTATTGTTGCTGTAGATGGGGATTTCATAGAACAGGCATGTAATAACAAGTTCTATTTGATTTGTGTCCACCTAACTTACAGGAGTACATACCCCCATAGAAGAATAAGAACCCTATTTAGTGTCAGGCTTGTCAGTTTCGGGCAATACCATTAGTTCCTTTTGCTGCAGCTGAACCAAACTTGCAGAAAGTAAAATGCATATAAGTAAAGAGTAGAACTCATATCAATTTTTAAGTCTGTAGCTGTGAGTTCAATTGTCACAAGACTGTTTCCATAAATAAAACTTTGTCAAAAATTTGTTTCCTGGCAATAACTTTAGTTCTGTTTGGCACATGTTCTCCAAATCTTAAGGGTAGGCACTTCTATGGCTATGGATGGAGAAGTACCATGTTGAATTTTAGGCATTTTATTAAAGGTCAAAGTAAGAGTTGTTCTTCACTCAACTCTTTTCCTAATACATTGTCCAAATTTATCCAGCACTGTCCACACAAATCTCCTTTACAAACAGTTTATTTCATCAATTTTGTCCTCTAAAACCTATCTCATGACCTCTGTTGGAACATACTTGTTCATTTTGTTTTTTAATGTGTCATAAGCTTTGTTTTTAGCTCACCTGAGCAAAGCTCAAAGGGAGCTTTAGTGGTCATTTTCTATCCGTCATCCCCCTGTCGTCCATTCGTGTGGCATATACTTTACATTACCAACTTCTCATAAACTGCTGGGCCGAATTGAACCAAATTTGATATATATGCTACTTATCATGTCAGTTCAAGAAGGGACATAATTCTGTTAGCACCCACATGATTATTTTACAAGATTAAAAAAATCTTCTCCTGAACTACTAATCAGAATCTTTTGCCACTTGGTATAAGCATCCTTAGAAGGGTCAGATGAAGGTTTGTTCGAAACAAGTCCCTAGGTTCATATTTGGGCTCCCCATGTGAACCTGAATTTTAACTTTGTGCAATATGAGGAAATTTATTTGAAAATTTTCTTATTCAGATCTACCAGTCAAAACCTCCTGATATTTTATATATTGCATCTTTAGCAGGGCCAGCTTGAAGTTTGTTAAAATCTAGTCCTTGGTGTCACATCTGGGCTCACTGTGGGAGCTCGAAGTTTAACTTAGTGTGGTATGAGGAATATTTTTTAAAAATCTCCTTCAGATCCACCAGTCAGAATCTTTTGATGATTAGCATAGAGCATCCTTGGGGGAACAGATTCTGGTTTGTTCAAATCAGGTCCCTGGGAGTCATATGTGGGCTCCCTATGGGAACTCAAACTTTAATTAGGCACAGTGTGAGGCATATTCTTTGAAAATCTCATTCAGATCTACCAGTCATAATGTTTTGATATTTGTTATGCAGCATCATTAGGAGGTTCAGATTCAAGTTTGTTCAAATCGAGTTCCAAGTGTCATATTTGGATTCCCGGTGGGAGCCCAAATTTTAACTCCTGTTTGTCAGATCCATCTGTCAGAATCTTTTGATATTTGGTTTGCAGTATTCTTAGTTGGACTAGATTCCATTTGTTTAAATCAAGTTCCTGAGTTCATATTTGGGCTCTCTGTGGCAATCCAAATTTTGACTTTGTGTAATATGGTGAAATTCCTTTAAAAATCTTCTTCAGATCCATTAGTCAGAATCTTTTGAGATTTGCAACAACCAAGGAGGTTCAGATTCCAGCTTGTTCAAATGAAGTCTATTGGGTCATATTTTGGCTCCCTGTGATATCCAAAATTTTAACTTAGTGCAATATAAGGACTATTCTTTAAAAAATCTTTTTTCACATCTTTTGTTAAATATTGTTACATAGTATTGTGGAGAGATTGAAGTTTGTTCAAATCAAATCCCTGGGTTCATGTTTGAGCTCCCTGTAGGAGCCCGAGTTTTATTTTAGTGCAGTACCAGGAATATTCTTCAAATATCTTCTTCACACCCACACTAGCAGAATCGTTTGATATCTGGTATATAGCATTTCTATGAATCCTAGATTAAAGTTTTTTCAAAGTATTATGCTTGACTGCTTTTGTTTGGCACCAGAGGGATTTGAAATTTAACACAGAGAATTTACTGTTTGTTGAAATAAAGTGAGCCTATGCGTGACAGGGCTGATTGTGGTAAACTTTAGGTAGATGTAAATGTGAGTACATAAGATTATTGTGTGCTGAAATGGGGATCACCAGGCCACTTGAGCCCCCCTCCCCCATCCTGGGGAGGGGAAGGATCCTTTGGACAAAATTTGAAAATTAAAATTTGGAGGATTTTGAGTGACTTGATGCAAGAAAAATGAAATTTCACCCTGTTGGGGTGAGGAGTTTGAGGAGGTTTCAAAATGTGCTTTGAAGGGATTAGAGTGATCCCCCCCAACCCCCAACCCCCCCCCCCCCCCCCCCATTAAAAAACATCACCCACCAGACTCTTCTCACCCCAGACACCACTTTTCTTGCTAATTAGATAAACTATATTAACAGATATTGTAGATGCTGAATGTAACCTTAAATCCTCCTTTAGCCAATTTTATTTGTTGAGCGATTGAGGCCCCTTGTTTAAGTTCAAAATGAAAACATTCAGTTATTCAAGAAAAAGTGTTGTCTGTACAGACCTGTCATTTTGTAAATCATAGTGTGTTTTACTAATTCTCTCCCAGGAAAATGTCCATGAGGCTGACTGTTCCCATAGTATAACAGTCATTTCACTATTATGGGAACCCTGTACCATATGCTTTTCTATAACAGCATCCCTTAAGATCAGTTAACTGAATGGTCTTTATCTGACTTTGACAGTCTTTATGGTCAGTTACTTCAATATACAGTCAACAAAAGGCTTTGTGGACAACAGTTGAATTACCTTGGCAATGGTTTCTCGTCTGGTCTGAGCATTCTAGTCAAGCTATGATTTGGCTCGAAATCACTGCTAAGCTGATAGACTAAAAAGGAGTGGTGTAGTAGAAAGTCTGCAAAAAACCAAGACAGAAGAGGCTTTGTATGTTTCCACAAGATTTATTGTGTAGCATGGGGTTTAGAATGTTTTAGTTTAGGCCCCACAAAGTAGATCTTCAGTTTCTCAGGCCATTTTTTTTTGTAAAATTGCATGCGGACAAGCGTTTTTTTTTTTTATTTTTATTTTTTATTTTTGTAATTATTTCTTTGCCACCGCAAGTTCATATTCTTGGTTTCTTTTATGTTTTAGGCCTCATAGTCTACAGAATAGCATGGTTGGTGGTGTATTTCGTCTCTTGAGTGCAAAAAGCCTTTGCAATGCACTCAAGGGACAAATATATCAATTTTATTAACCATTTGATTTTTATTTAAGTTTGCATTGGTTATAAAAAGAGAGCATACGGCAGTCAAAAGGATTAAGCGGAAAGGCCTGTGATACAGATTTATAACCTTTTTTAGGCCTTATCCAGATTTTCTAGGTGGGTGTTTGCCACTCTTGCTATTTTCATATCTGGAGTGCAATGGAGAGTGAGAGAAATCGCTTGCCTCAAGTCCTCTCTGTAATCATGATATGTAATGAATTGATAGTGATACATGGTATTTGCCATGAAATGCTTTAAAGTTGAATGACCTTTATAATTGTATTTTTCTCTCTTAGATGCTGTGGCCCATGTTAAATCTATTCTGGAAAGAATCCTTTCTAAAATACAAGTGACAAACATAAATACTTTCATAAAGAGAAGTGATGAAGTTGTTGGTGAAATCTCAGGCAGAACATTTGATCAAGAAAATGCAACGAACCATGCAGAACTGGAAGAAGCTGAATCAGGTTGGTATAATGCTAGTTAAGTCATATTTGAAATTTTAAAAGTATGTATGTATGTTTCTTGCAGGTGTTATTCGATCCCTTGATCTTTATATTTTTTATGATTTCAGAACAAAAATCTTTGTAATATTGACTTCAAGACTTTCAACCCAATTTGCAAATATTTTTCTGTGGAGAACAAACTATTTAATGAATTAACCAAAGCAGAAGTATTCATGAATACGTACCCACCATTTTTCTCATAACATGTTTGGCTCCAAGCTAAGTCGCCTCAGTGGAATAAGCCAATTCCATTTAGGCATCATGAAATATATTTCAGAGAGAAAAGCAAATTTCAAAAATAATGTTGCTGACACGTAGTGCATTTTGTTCTTAAAAGTCTGATTGTGTATCATAAAAGCTCTTTATTGCAAGCAAAGTATTTTGTTTGTTTGATACCTTTTTGAGTAACAGTTTCAAACAGTACTTGCTATTTGAATTTACCATTGTATTAAAACTTGACCTATAAATTTTAGCCTATGCAGATTGCCAGAATATATCCTCTGTATCTGAAGTTAACAAGCGTTATGCCATGGAGATCAGTGAATTTGCATCAGGTGTGACCCAGAGGCTTGAAGATTTACAAAACCACACAAGATTGTCAGCTTCTAACTCATCTGAAGCACTTACCATTATGCTCAGTCTGAAAGAATACCTAATGAAGCAGTTAGAGGTCAGTTGAACTATCAACTCTTGTCATAATATGAGTTCTATCAAAAAAGTTTTAATGAATTAAATTAAATTTACCTCTACAGCATTCTGTCACTTTAATATTCCTGTCAACATGTTAACTGTGTTGGTGTTCACAACCCAGTTTTTTTAGGTTTGATGTAGTCGATGGCAGGCAGGAGTTGCAGTGTTCCATCATTGTTAGAACAGTAACTCGGAACAAACATGAATGGACTCCAAAAAATGTTTAATATGCAAGTCTCTTGCCATAATATCATGATCATGTTCGAAAATCACTTTTTTCAATTTTTCTTTCCAAAATTACAGCTCTTATTCAAGGGCATTGCAAAGATGATCAATTGGGGAGGAGGTGTAAACCTGACTGTGATAGCTCAAGCCCTGATTGACTAATAGTGGAAACCTGTTAACTAAATAGCCACTTTGCCATTGAAAATTATTCAATTAACAGGAGTATTCAATTAACGGATTATGTCACTTTCCTATATTCTAGAGATAAACTAAGCATTTATTCAATTATATCTTGTTTGACAAAGCTCCATGAGCTCTGTCAAACAAGATATAATAGATTAAATGCCTGTATTAACAAAGATATAATAGATTGAGGCCACATAGGTCTATAAACAAAGGAAATCGGGTGAGAGTCAGTGTAATTTCTCAACAGGTTACAAGATTTTTTATTCAATTAACAGGAGTTTATAACCTATATTCAATTAACAGGTCAAAATTGTACTGGAGCTATGATAAATGGTTTTGTGTTGTGAAATTATATTCAGTTAACAGGATTAGTCAGTTAAGAGATATCCAATTAAGTGGGCTCCACTGTATTCCAACTACATCATCAAGGCACTCGTATGCCTTTATGACGTAGGTGGAATATTAATCAGTCGACATATTCTTTAAAAATCAGGTACTACAGACCTCCATATGTATGACCGACTGGGTGTGTCACTCAAGTCCAAGTATCAAATTTAGTCTTTTAAGCAAGTACATGATTACTAGCAAGAGAGAATTGATATTTTAGAGTTGAATCCAAGACGAAAATGTCTTGATTGGAAAATTTTGGGGAGGTGTGACTTCCCCAACCCCCTAAATCCCCCGTAGCAATGTCTCTGCCCTTATTGATTAATCATGACTTAGATTTTGGTATTTCCATAATTTGGGGTATGCGAGTCCACTGCTATAATATCTTAATAAAGTTTGAAAACCATTGTTATACAATTTTTCCTACTTTTGGGGCTTTTTTGTGTGGGGAGGTGGGGGTGTTAGAATTTTTTCTTTATAATGCCAACAAAAATGTAGAGATTTGAAGTTTGTTGGTATAATGTCATTAATTTGAAAATCATTTTTTCCTGATTTGATCTACTGGAATTCTGCCCGGTGTTTGTTGATTTAATATGATTATTACTCATTTGATGTTGTTAACTCAAGTGTTGGTCAACAGATTTGAACAGGTTTCAGTATCTGGGCCCACTGTGAAATATCTTGATTGAGTTTGAAAAGTAGTTCCTTTTGCTTTTTCTTCCTTGAGTTGTGGCCGTCTGTTGATTGTATATTCATTATTTTTAGCTTGTTAGCACAAATACTCAAGCAAACAATGAAATTCAAAAAAAATTTAATATTTGAGTTTGTCGCCCTAATTTGTTTGCCAGTAATCTGGCTTCTAGTTTGTTGATTCAAAGTGATTTATAGTCTCCCAGCATGGTAACTCAAACATGGGTCAATGGATTTCAATGATTTTTTATCCCTTCTGATGAAATCAGTAGAGGGGTATAGAAATGGTGTTCGTCCACCCATCAGTTGGGCTATCCATCATATAACAGAAATATTGCATCGGACAATATTAAGTCAAGTATATTGCATAACAATTAAGTGAAAATGATGTTTTAACATTTTACTCGTAAAGGCTTATACATTATTATACATTTTTAGTACATTTTGACCGTGGATATCCTGTGGCTTTTCTGTTGCTTCTTGGCAGTCTTAGCGTACAGTCAACTCCAGAAACAATTGACATGGTACTAAAAATTTAATTAACCATTTTACCCAGAGACTGCATGGTGGGGCACTTGTTTTGTTGGAATAAAAAGTGATCAGTCAGAATTGGGCCTTTAACCATTATGGGCCTGGAGGTTTTTACAAATATTATGCTACTCTCAAATTTAATTTGTGAGTTAACCCTGAGGCAGCATGTTGAGGCACCTGTTCTGTTGCATTGAAAGGTTTCAAAGTAGAAATTGGCCCCCAAGGGTTAAGGATTAAAATGAGAATAACATTATTGTATATAGCAAAATTTACAAAAATGGAAATGACCAAGTTTCAATTCAAAGCTGCAACATCACAGTATGAGAAAGGTGTTTAGAATCTCTGTGGGAATCTGTATGGGAAATGTATTTGTTCACTATTATAGAAATGCTTTCTTTTCCCCGATCAGTTAAAAAATCAAGGCTTGCTCCACTTCTCGTACTTTAAAATTACATGCAGGATAATTTTGTACCCTCCCCTCATGTAAGTGCACATTTATCATTGACTTATTTTTTAGTCCAGGAGAAACTTGATAATGTAGTTACTGACTTTGCAGTTCCAAAGTGAACCAGTAAACTGAATGAGTGTCCCTATACAAATGTATTGTAAATTTTGTCTTTACATCACAAGTTAACCCTTTACCCAATGCAGACGATATCAAAATTTATTATTGTCTCCCGCTTTTTGAAAAAAAAATGGTAGATATTAAATTTGGGGTGTCCTTCCATCCTTCCATGTTTTTCGTTTCCATACTCTAACTTTCCTTACAGTGAGCGGATTTCGATGAAATTTGGGTAGTAGATCACTTTCATCAATTGTGGGTCCAAGTTCGAATATGGGCATTTTCCGCGCATATTTAATTAGGTTGCTGAAATTTGATTGGCTGATGGTTTCCAAGCTCTAACTTTCCTTAAAATCAACTGATTTCGCTGAAATTTCATATATGGATTACTTTTATCAATACCTAGGTCAAGATCAGATGTGGGAAATTTTGTACCGAAAATCTGTCTGTTTGCCCCGTGCGTCAACGCACCCCGGACTAAAAGCCGTATTTATGAACTGATCTTCACAAAACTTCTTGGGTATCTTTGTTATCATTGTGAGACCAGACTATGTGTTTTGGGGTTTGGTCCAAAATTCAAGATGGCTGCCAGTGGCCATTTTGTTCCGAAATTGGGTGTAATCAGTTTTTTGTACAAAACTTCTATACGAAAGTTCGGATTTGAATAAATTTTTGTATGAATGTTTAGTAACATGCAATACATCACATATAATATGGGTTTGTTCTTGTGCAAAAATTAGGCAAATTAGGGAAACTTTGATTTATTCAGTGCTACTACTAATACACAGTAAGTGCACACCTTCCATGTTTTTCGTTTCCAGACTGTAACTTTCCTTACAGTCAGTCAATTTCGATGAAATTTGGGTAGTAGATCACTTTCATCAATTGTGGGTCCAAGTTCGAACATGGGCATTTTCCACGCATATTTAATTAGGTTGCTT
This sequence comes from Pictodentalium vernedei, assembly GCA_031216915.1. Taxonomy (NCBI): domain Eukaryota; kingdom Metazoa; phylum Mollusca; class Scaphopoda; order Dentaliida; family Dentaliidae; genus Pictodentalium; species Pictodentalium vernedei. The sequence goes on along the minus strand of CM062291.1, from coordinate 115,260,807 downwards.
AAATTTGATTGGCTGATGGTTTCCAGACTCTAACTTTCCTTAGAGTCAACTGATTTCAATGAAATTTCATATATGGATTACTTTTCACATCAGTTTAATGTAATATGTCTTATCATACAGTCTTAAATTTTAGTGATTCTCACAGTTATACTCCACATCACTTTACTTGCTTTGACAGTGACCTCCATGAAAATAAATCTGATAACCACTGTCTGAAGCACTGTCTGTTCTGTCTCTTCTAAATAATTTCCACTTGCAACTCAACTATATTCCACTGAATGGATTAATTCCCCTTGAAACTGCTGCCCAGCGGGAGACATGAATTCACTGAATTTGCTTGTTTTAAATATCATTTTTAGCTCAACTTTGGTGAAGCCAAATTTGAGCTTATGCCATGGCCCGTCGTCTGTCTGTCCATCTGGCCGTCAACAATTGGATACGGCTCGGGCTAGAGGCCGTATTTATGAACTGATCTTTACGAAACTTCTTGGGTACCTTTGTTATGATCGTGGGACGAGAACGAGTGTTTTGGGGTTTGGTCCGAAATTCAAGATGGCTGCCAGCCGCCATTTTGTACCGACGATGCAGAAATCTGTATTTTTATACTGTACCAATGACCCAGACTTAGCTGGTGCTAACTCCACAAAAACCAGGGCCAAACACAAATTTTGCCCCCCAATCCCCAAAATTTGCATCCAAAACAAAAAGAAATCATGTCCTAAAGGACCTCCATAGTACGACTCTACTGCGCATGCGCAGTGACGCAGTCGTCCCGAAATTGGCGCCAAATATCATTCTCTGTTTGGCCCTTCATCAGTCAACATCTCACTGATCTTTGTGCTTGTAAATCTCAGTTTAAAGGATGCCAGACACGTAATTCTTGGAGAAAATGTGATTCTAAGGAGGATAGAAGGAGGAGAGGAAAAAAGAAGTGGCAAAAAATAATCAGGGCTGTACTTAAAATTTTTTGTTAAAATTATGTTAAGTTGCCTATTTTCGAGGCAAACGCCTCTTGTTGTCATTCTTGCTAATTGTTGCACTGCTTATTCAGTGTTTCCTCTCCCCTAACCTTCTAAAGTCCCCCCTTGCAATTCTCCCATGCTTTTGGCATATTTTTGAGAAGTTTCATTTCTAAAATTTCCCTGGGAGAGTTGCTTGGTTACAGAATGTTTTCTGTTATTTTCCCCATAGTTACGTTTTCACCCATGGGTGTATAACGTTTGTGTTCTGCATCTTCCATCTGATGTTCTGCAGATTCTCCCCTGGGAGTCTCTGTTTTGCATCAGATAGAGTGTAATTGAGGACTGATTCCGGGCCAGTTTTTTCAGTGCCTGGAGTCATGTTTTCTTCTGTGTTTACACTGTTTGTTTTCATTGGCAACAGCCTTTTTTGAGGGGGGCTGTTTGCCTTTGAGGTAGTTTATCTCATTATAAGATACATTTATATTATCCGAAAGTGTCTCATTAATTATTTTATATAATTTTAAAATTTTTGACCACACTTTGCCATCGGATCCATCGGGGCTCAACGTTACTTTTCAGCAACTTGGGCTTCTCTGAAAAAATATTTTTTCAAAATTATTTTGTTTTGCAATTGTTTTTTCATTTATTAATGGATCATGTTATTATGTATCTTTGTGTCAGGGGTTTTTGCGAGTAACTAGGACTTATTGTTGTTCCTTCACAATGAAAGGAACTTGTTCAAATTGTAATAGGAAGAAATCTTCCTCTGACTTTCATGATTATTGCATAAATTGTAGTCAGTGTTCTCGCATTAATCCCTGTCCTGTATGTGAACATTGGGATGAGAAACATTGGAAACGTGTGTCACGATATGTTGTTTCTGGAGAAAGAGCGATGCCGGCTCTTTCTCCACAAGGTCACTCTACTCTCTCAGTTTCTATTTCAGAGGAACCAGAACAGGGTGATGTTTCCATGTTATCTTCTTCAAGTGTGCGTCCGTCGTCACAATTAAATACAGAGCTAGCGGCAAAAGTGCTCATGGAGATTAGACAAATGTCGTCCGCTAGCTCGCCCGGTGTAGCGTCCATTCACCGAATGGTTCGGCAGCCGGGTTCGTCCGAGGCGGTCCAAGAGGAAATTTTGGGTGATGCGAGCACTATAAAAATAATAGATGCACACCCAGTGACGGCGGATAGTGAACGAGAACGGAGGAAGCCTTTTAGTCCGGTTCCTAGCTCGTCCAGGTCCAGCCGGGCCGCGAGCGAGAGAGGCCCCTCTCTCGTACAACAACATCTGGGACCAGATGTTGTGGTACAAAATGTGTCTTTAGCGGAGCATACGTCCGTCGCTCGGGACGCTCCGTTGTATAAGCAGTCCGCAGAGACTGTTAAGGCTTCCTCTTCTCGCCGGCGCACACGACCGCACCTTGGCTGCGTGACCTCCGATATCTTGCCAGCTTCGCCGAGGAAGGATTATTCGGCGACCAGGTCACACCATCCGGCAGCCAGGGACTCGAGACCGATGGACTCCGGACGTTCGCATAGGAAAAGTATGCGGGAGCCATCTGATGCGGAGCTGCCCTCGGCAAAGCAGCGAAAGACCGCTCCTCCGCAGGTCTCGACGTCGGACATTCTAGTGCAGATAGCACAGCTTATCGCAGCATCCCAGCAGCCGACAGAGACGGTGTCGGATCGAGAATTATCCGACGGCGCTGGGTCGGTACGCTCCGCCGAAGCATCGGGGGCGGACGACCGGGAACATCGGGAGGTCCGACCGGATGGTGAAAGGGATACGGATGAATTGGAGCTATCCCTTTCGGAACAACACAAAGCTGCCGTAGACTTCATCCGGCACTTTCTTCCTCAAGTTGTTCCGTCGGGCCAGACTGCTGCGCTTCCGGACAGGAGAATTATAGCGTCATTGGACTCTGATTTTTTCGAGCGGTTCAGGGACATCGCTCCCGAGTTTCCGTCGCAGTCCAATAATGTTGCAAGAACATTTGAATTATTGAACGACGCTATTTTTAAACTTGCTTCCAGGACAGGGAAAGCAGGCTTCTTGTCCGCAAATACTCTCAACCTGCCTTTCATTAATGCAAGGAATAAATTCGACACGGCAGGTCAGGGTATACCGAGAGTTCCTCTGCGTATGGACGACGAGGCGGAAGACTTAGAGCTATCATTACCGTCGTCAGCTTCTATTCCAACCGCAGTGTTGGAAACAGCTATTGCGTCTAACAGAGCCAATTTAGATGCCTTATCTTACGCAGATCACCTTACGAAGGCGTTATCACTGCGTCTTCAAGGGGAAGAGTTTCAGGATATACAATCCTCCTTAAGACTTCTTTCAAGGGCAGTAGCTTATTCCACGTGTAACTCCGCCCTTTCAGTGGCTAATCTGGAGTTGGTTAGACGTGACGCAGCCCTGTCTACATCCACACTAGTGGATTCTAAGGTGAAGAACTCTCTTAGAGTCGCTTCGGTCTCAGGAGATCTTCTCTTTGACGGCAAGCTTTCCGCTATTTATGATAATATTAAAAAGAAAGCTAGTGATTCTCTGTTGTTTAGATCCGCTCCTAAAAGGTCGGATTCAGCAGACACGAATAAGGCGGGCACTTCTGGGTCTTATCCGCCCAAGAGAGGTTCCTATAGAGGTTCCGGTGCGTCCTCTAGCTCTTATTCGAGAGACCGTCAGGATAGCGACTCTCGTTCGGGACGTCCTTCAGGCCGGGACAATCGGTCGGACGCCCCGAGGTCGACGAGGCGAGGTGCGGGTCGTGGAAGACGTGGTTTCTCCTACCGCAGGCCTCGCAGATCCAGGAGGTGATGGCTCAAACCTCTATCGCGTTCCGGTTGGCGGAAGGTTGTCGAGTTTTTCTCAAGAGTGGGCGTCGATTACGGACGACCCTTGGGTGAGAGGAGTGACTTCGGAAGGTCTAAAGATATCCTTCAAACGAAAGCCTCCATTAACTCGAAGTCCAAAGTGGACTCATCTTCCGTCAAACCCTCAGAAAAGAGACGCTCTGCTATCAGAGGTGCAGTCTCTTTTAATGAAGAACGCGGTAGAGGTCGTAGAAAACCAGGAATCGCTGGGATTCTACAGCCATCTGTTTCTGGTTCCGAAACCAGACGGCTCGTTCCGTCCAGTCATAGATTTGAGCTGGATAAACAAGCTGATCATCGCTCCGAAGTTTTATATGGAGACGATTCGATCGGTCAGAGCGAGTATTCGGGTGAACGATTATGCAACGAGCATAGATCTCAAAGATGCGTACTTTCACGTCATGGTACATCCGACATTCCGAAAGTATCTACGCTTCGCAGTCCTAGGAGTGGTGTATCAGTTCCGGGCCATGTGCTTCGGATTGAATCTAGCACCCTGGGCTTTCACTCGAGTAATGAACTCGGTAATGATTTACTTCCGAGCTCATTCGTCTGCGGTAACGTCGGCCTACCTGGACGACATTCTTCAGAGGTACGGCAACGAGTTAACGCTTCAGAACGATGTTCAGAATCTTCTTCTATTGCTCCGACGTCTCGGTTTCATAGTAAACGAGGAGAAGTCGGATCTGGTGCCGTCCAAGTCATTCACTCATCTGGGAATGAGCTTCGAGACGCACAACAATCTCGTTCGTCTGCCGTTAACCAGAGCGAAATTAGTCAGTTGTTACGCTCGCTATTGTCTAAATACAGACAAAGTCACAGCGAGAGAATTTATGAGACTGATAGGTCTGTGCGGAGCCGCTGCGGATCTCATTCCGGATGGACATTATTCACGATGGTCATGTCCAAATCCTATCCGACAATACGACAGTAGTGGCGTATATACGGAATCAGGGAGGCACTCATTCAGTTCCGTTGTTCAATCTAACGGAAAGAATCCTTCTGTTTGCGTTGGAACATCACGTTCTTCTTTCGGTCCGTCACATACCGGGTCGTCTGAATGTGCTAGCAGACTCCCTTTCTCGAAAGGGTCGCTTGTTGCCGTCGGAGTGGACTCTCAACAAACAAGTATTCAATCAGATTTGCTACCAATGGGAACGGCCAATGATAGACTTATTTGCGACACATCTCAACAATCAGTTGCAGACGTATGTGTCCCCGTGTCCGGATCCAAGAGCATTTGCTGTAGACGCTCTATCGATCCCTTGGGACGGAATGATAGGATATGCGTATCCTCCAGCGCCGTTAATTCAACAAGTATTGCTAAAGATAAAACAATCTCAATGCAAGATTCTGTTGGTAGCATCTCTGTCGCCACAGAGACCGTGGATAAATCTACTCAGGTGTCTGTTGTGGGACCTACCGCGGAAGCTCCCTCCACGAGAGGATCTTCTTTGGCAGGGGAAATCGCGCCAACTGCATCACAACCCGCAAGGTCTCAACCTTCACGTTTTTCCGTTGTGCGGTCCTTCTTGCATGGCAAGCACTTTACAGGACGAGCAGTGGACGCGATTTCTAACTGTAGGAGGACCTCCTCTTCGCTAAACTATGCGGCTAAGTGGAAGGTTTTCCGTCGTTGGTGTAGGGATCATTCTGTTGATATATTTGATCCCTCTATACCAGACATTGCTAACTTTCTAGTATACTTGTTTGACGAAATCAAACTGCAACCGGTTACTATAAAGGGTTATAGATCTATGTTATCTGATACCTATGCACATCATGATAGTTTACAAATTGGATCTAATGTCTCTTTATCGAAATTGGTTAGAAACTTTTCGATAAATAGACCTAGAACTCTTAGATTAATTCCTAAGTGGAATTTAGCTTGGGTTCTCCTTAAATTGAAGGAAAAGCCATTTGAACCTCTTGGGACAGTAGATTTCAAATTCTTATCTTATAAGACAGCTTTTCTCTTAGCTTTCTCTTCTGCCAGAAGAGTCAGTGAGCTTCATGCACTATCGGTGGATGATTCTCATTATCGTAGTGTTGGGAACACTATCACCTTCACTACTAACGTCGGTTTTTTAGCTAAGAATCAGGCTCCTAATAAATATCCGGAACCTATTGTTATTAAGGCTCTTCCGTCTTCAGACGGGCGTAGGCCTTTACTCTGTCCTGTTAGAGCACTACGTATCTATAAACAGAGATCTCAGTTCATCAGAAAGGGACGGAAACGTTTCTTTCTGTCTTTGATGCCTAATAGAAAGGACATTTCAGTCCATTCTATTGCTAGATGGATTCAGTTAACTATCCGTACTGCGTATGAAGATTTATCTTCTTCTCAGCAGTCTGTGCTTAAGATTTCTGCTCATGAAGTAAGAGCTCTTTCTACTTCCTGGGCTTATGCTAATAGTGTTGCTATTACAGATTTAATGAAGGCTGCTTATTGGTCTCAGCCATCCACATTTACTAATTTTTATCTCAGAAATATTGAGTCCATTTCTGGAGACCTGCATTGTTTAGGTCCGTTATCTGTTGCTCAGAATGTCGTCCACCAAACAGTTGCAACTATAGTTATGCAGGCTTTCTGTTCCGGCAGTGACTCCGTCCGGCTGCCCTCTTCGCTCTGGGCTATTTGACCCAGGGCAAGGGGAAGGGGGGGGGGGTGGGTGTTCCCTTAGGTCACCTGCTTTATAGTGAAAAGCAAGGGAATGCCTCCTCCAAGACAGTATTTCTGAGTCGCTTCCGGGATGGTTTTAAAGTGTAATATTAATGTTTAATTTCATTCATGTCTTATTTTTAAAGTGTAGCTCGGTGTGAAGCATTTGTATATGTCAAGTGTCAAACGGGCTTTAATATACAATACTCGGACACTTTTAAATGATTATAAAGAGTCTCAATTCTCTGGACTACTTTATTTATTGGCTTGTTTTAATAATAATTAGTATAAAGGTTATACTGGATATTAATAGAGAACATGAATGTTATTGTGCTCAATTATTAAGGGTAGTGTATCTTTCTAATTTAAATATTAAATAAGAAAGATACATGTAAAGCCTAATACTCCTTTTCTCCTTAAGGGGTTATCTCTTTATTTTATAATTGAGCTTATTGGATTTTCCTCTATGTCCTAGGCCCTCCAGCCTGTTTACTATTCAGCTAAGTCTGGGTCATTGGTACAGTATAAAAATGTTAAAAAATTTATAGTAATTTATATATTTTTTATACTTACCAATGACCCAGACGGGGATGGCCCTCCCTGAGTTGGGAACTCTTGCCTCCCCGCTGAGTACATAGCGCTGACCAGGCACTGCCAGTAAGAATGATATTTGGCGCCAATTTCGGGACGACTGCGTCACTGCGCATGCGCAGTAGAGTCGTACTATGGAGGTCCTTTAGGACATGATTTCTTTTTGTTTTGGATGCAAATTTTGGGGATTGGGGGGCAAAATTTGTGTTTGGCCCTGGTTTTTGTGGAGTTAGCACCAGCTAAGTCTGGGTCATTGGTAAGTATAAAAAATATATAAATTACTATAAATTTTTTAACTTTTTGTACAGAACTTCCATATGAAAGCTATGATTTGAATAATTTTTTGTATGAATGTTTATTACCATGGGATACATCACATATAATTCGGGTTTTTTTCTCATGCGTAAATTATGCAAATTAGACTAACTTTGATGTTTTTTGGTGTTACTTTCAGCACTGTAAGTGCAAATGCCAATACGGCTCGCGCTAGAGGCTGTATTTATGAACCGATCTTTACGAAACTCCTTGGGTACCTTTGTTATCACCGTGGGACGAGAACGAGTGTTTTTGGGTCCGGTCCGAAATTCAAGATGGCCGATGGCAGCCATTTTGTACAAAATTTGGTGCAATCAGATTTTTGCACAGAACTTCCATATGAAAGCGCTGATTTGAATAATTTTTTGTGTGAATGTTTAGTACCATGGGATACATCACATATAATACAGGTTTTTTTCTCGTGCAGACAGAAATTATGCAAATTAGATGAACTTTTATTTTTTCAGTGCTACTTACACACAGTAAGTACACATGTCAATACGGCTCGGGCTAGAGTCTGTATTTTTGAACCGATCTTCACGAAACGTCTTGCGTACCTTTGTTATCTCCTTGGGACGAGAACGAGTGTTTCTGGGTGCGGTCCAAAATTCAAAATGGCTGCCAGTGGCCATTTTGTACCGAAATTAGGTCTAATCAGTTTTTTGTACACAACTTCTATATACGGCTCAGGCTAGAGTCCGTATTTATGAACCAATCTTTACGAAACTTCTTGGGTACCTTTGTTATCACCGTGGGATGAGAACGAGTGTTTTGGGGTGTGGTCCGAAATTCAAGATGGCCACCAGCAGCCATTTTGTACCAAAATTAGTGCAATCAGTCTTTTGTACAGAACTTCTGTATGAAAGTTCTGATTTGAATAAATTTTTGTATGAATGTTTAGTAACATGGAATACATCACATATAGTACAGGTTTTTTTCTCGTGCAGAAATTATGCAAATTAGATGAACTTTGATTTATTCAGTGCTACTTATACACTGTAAGTGCACATGTCAATACAGCTCGGGCTAGAGGCTGTATTTATGAACCGATCTTCACAAAACTTCTTGGGTACCTTTGTTATCTCCTTGGGACAAGAACGAGTGTCTCTGGGTGCAGTCCAGAATTCAAGATGGCTGCCAGTGGCCATTTTGTACTGAAATTAGGTCCAATCAGTTTTTTGTCACAACTTCTACACAGCTCATATTTGTGAACTGATCTTCACGAAACTTCTTGGGTACCTTTGTTTTCACCTTGGGACAGGAATGAGTGTGTTTTGGGGTGCCTTTGTTATCACTGTGCTATGAGAACAAATATTTTGGGGTTCAGTCAGACCCACTCTGGGACTCAAAGATTTTTTTTTAGTTTAGCATCTGACTGTCACCCACCGTTACAATACTTTACCTATACATTTGTTACAGGCAACGGTCAGTATTTATGTACAGACCGTTACAATACTTTATATGTACCTTTGTTATCAGGTCATTACCTAGATGTTTGTCATTGCTGTGTCACATACTATACATGTACATGTCTTTGTCTTGACAAGTTGAGCTACAGTGTCATTGACACTTTCATTTAAAATTTAAAAAAAAAATTCATCAAAACCATATCTTATGACACCTCTTTGAAACGAGCTCGACAAGCTTGTCCCAAGAGGGGTCACATGATATGGTTTTGTTGAAATTTTCAGCTGCTGAATTTGCATATTATGCGGTCAGATGTGGCCGAATTGTTGGGTAAAGGGTTGACTGCATGGGTTTAGGACAGAAAAATAATCTTGCACTATGCGACTGTGTTTTTGTAACTAAATAACAAACTAACAGAAAAATCAATTGTTTACTGTTTACAGAGCTTAATGAAACAATTAGAGAAGGATGAGATGGAAACATTAGAGCTCAGTGATATGGGATTTGCAATTGTTGAGGACACCAAATTTGCACTTGAAGAAGCATCAAGTTACATTACTGTGAGTAATAAATTCACTTTTTCAAGCTGAAAGAGTTATATCAAGTGAAGAGAAAATAATACTAGCTGCTGAAAGTGACCTTAAATACTAATAAATGAATAAGATTACAGACTAAGCCATACCAACTTGTTACTGCACCTAGTCACGCTCCTTAAATCAGATTGATTTGACACTTAGTATGATGGAAAAAAATGGTATAACCTTGATCATCTCATTTGTTGATTTGACCTATTTCAGGCCTTGGATTTTATTAAGGCCAATGCTGATCAGCTCAACAATCAGTGCTCTAAGTTTAATAAATTATTAGCAAGTTCAAAATCATTTCAAAGGATGTTGAAACTGGTTTCTGTTTCAGTTTATTTCAAAGCATACAAATACAGGTAAAGCAAAAATTACAAATTCATAGATGTATTAATGAACACTGTGGGGAATGACATAGTCTTGTGACTGTCTTCCTGTCATCCACTAAACAATCAGAATATTGCATCAAACAGAATGCATTGGCAAACGTTAAATTTGAGGAAAAATCTCGACAGCAGGTAATTGTGTTTGTGTGTTAACATTATATTGATAGGAATTGAGTATTGTTTTCTCGTTGTGAACCAAACTCTCAGTGTTCTAACTCTAGGTGATTTGACCTGTTGATTGACCAAATTTCTGAGTAGTGAGTAGATGGTATAACTGTGGTAAAAGAGGTGATGTATAGTAGGAAAACCGTAAATGACTGGGCAACCTGATCATGAGCTTGTGGGCAGAAAAGAAGGAGATAACAACCTGAGAGTCCTCACTAGGTGAGACAGTCAGGGCATCTTGGTTTGGAACGGCTAATAGTGTCACTATAGGTGTTCAGGAATTGATTTATGAATGTGTTTTTTTAAATGAATTACGGGTGTGGTTTCTAATCATTGTTTGTAAGTTGTTCCACAGTTTAGGAAAAGAAAAATATGGGAGAACTGGTTTCTGCTCAATTTCAAAGGGTTAGTTAATTCCATTAGTAACAACAGTGATAACCTATTACAAATTCAATTCACTGACAATACTTCACAAATTTATTAGGCCCCCACAGTTTCAGGGTGAAGGAGACTTATGGATTGCACTCTGTCTGTCTGTCTGTCTGTCTGTCTGTCCGGTCCATCTGTCTGTCCATCTGTCTGTCTGTCCATCCATTTGTCCATCCATCCATCCATCTGTCCCTCCACCTGTCAAGGAGACATGGATTTCACTGTCTGTCTGTCTGCCCACCCATCTGTCCATGTTTGTCCATCCATCCATCCATCCATCTGACCAATCGACCTGTATCTCCGAGATTGTTAAATGTTGGCGTTTCAAATTTTCAACATTAATTAGACATTATGGAAATATGATGCACGTCAGTTGTTTTTGAAACAAAATTGAAGATGGCCGACTGGTGGCCATTTTTTGTTGGCAATTAGGTGTAATTAGTTTTCTGCCCAGAACTTCTAAACAACCTTTCTGATTTCAATTATTTTTGGTATGTAGGTGTAGCAGCATAAGATAAATAAAATATCATACAGGTTTTTTAGCTCATCTTGACAAAGTCAAGCTGAGCTAATCTAATCGCTTCCCGTCCGTCGTCCGTCAACACCATGTTTTGGTCTTCTCCTCCAAAGCCACTGGGCCAATTCAAGTGAAAGTTTGTGTGAGTGATGGTCCAAAAGGGGCATTTCATTTTTGTTCAACTCAGTATGCCCAGCCCCATAGGGAGGGAGTGGGGGAAAATGCTCCAAAATATTTTTTAAATCTTCTTCTCAAGAACCAGTGTGTACAATGCCTTGATATTTGCTATGGAGCTTCCATATGAGGTGTAGAATCAAGTTTGTTCAAACGAAGTTCGTAAAGTAATATTTGGCTTTGTAATAGGAGGGGTAAGATTTTTGGCCCCGCCCAAAATTTCTATATTTTTATACTGTACCAATGACCCAGACTTAGCTGGTGCTAACTCTAACAAAACCAGGGCCAAACACAAATTTTGCCCCCCAATCCCCAAAATTTGCATCCAAAACAAAAAGAAATCATGTCCTAAAGGACCTCCATACTACGCCTCTACTGCGCATGCGCAGTGACGCAGACGTCCCGAAATTGGCGCCAATTATCATTCTCTGTTTGGCCCTTCATCAGTCAACATCTCACTGATCTTTGTGCTTGTAAATCTCAGTTTAAAGGATGCCAGACATGTAATTTTTGGAGAAATGGTGATTCTAAGGAGGATATAGAAGGAGGAGAGGAAAAAGAAGTGACAAAAAATAATCAAGGCTGTACTTAAAATTTTTTGATGAAATTATGTTAAGTTGCCTATTTTCGAGGCATGGGCCTCTTGTTGTCATTCTTGCTAAATGTTGCACTGCTTATTCAGTGTTTCCTCTCCCCTAGCCTTCTAAAGTCCCCCCTTGCAATTCTCCCATGCTTTTGGCATATTTTTGAGAAAGTTTATTTCTAAAATTTCCCTGGGAGAGTTGCTTGGATACAGAATGTTTTCTGTTATTTTCCCCATAGTTACGTTTTCACCCATGGGTGTATAAACGTTGTGTTCTGCATCTTCCATCTGATGTTCTGCAGATTCTCCCCTGGGAGTCTCTTCTTGCATCAGATAGAGTGTAATTTGGATGACTGATTTCGGGCCAGTTTTTTCAGTGCCTGGAGTCATGTTTTCTGGTATTTTACACTGTTTGTTTACATTGGCAACAGCCTTTTTTGAGGGGGGCTGTTTGCCTTTGGTGTAGTTTATCTCACTATTAGATACATTTATATTGTCCGTAAGTGTCTCATTAATTATTTAATATAAATTTAAAATTTTTGACCACACTTTGCCATCGGATCCATTGGGGCTCAACGTTACTTTTCAGCAACTTGGGCTTCGCTGAAAAAATATTTTTTCAAAATTATTTTGATTTGCAATTGTTTTTTCATTTATTAATGGATCATGTTATTATGTATCTTTGTGTCAGGGGTTTGTGCGAGTAACTAGGACCTGTTGTTGTCCTTTCACAATGAAGGGACATTGTTCAAATTGTAATGGGAAGAAATCTTCCTCTGACTTTCATGATCATTGTATTAATTGTAGTCAGTGTTCTCGCACTAATCCCTGTCCTATATGTGAATATTGGGATGAGAAACATTGGAAACGTGTGTCACGATATGTTGTTTCTGGAGAAAGGGCTATGCCGGCTCTTTCTCTGCAAGGTCACTCTACTCTCTCAGTTTCTATTTCAGAGGAACAAGAACAGGGTGATGTTTCCATGTTATCTTCTACAAGTGTGCGTCCGTCGTCACAAATGAATTCAGAGCTAGCGGCAAAAGTGCTCATGGAGATTAGACAAATGTCGTCCGCTAGCTCGCCCGGTGTAGCGTCCATTCACCGAATGGTTCGGCAGCCGGGTTCGTCCGATGCGGTCCAGGAGGAAATTTTGGGTGATGCGAGCACTATAAACATAATAGATGCACACCCAGTGACGGCGGATAGTAAGCGAGAATGGAGGAAGCCTTTGAGTCCGGTTCCTAGCTCGTCCAGGTCCAGTCGGGCCGCGAGCGAGAGAGGCCCCTCTCTCGTACAACAACATCTGGGACCAGATGTTGTGGTACAAAATGTGTCGTAAGCGGAGCATACGTCCGTCGCTCGGGACGCTCTGTTGTATAGGCAGTCCGCGGAGACTGCTAAGGCTTCTTCTCGTCAGCGCACACGACCGCACCTTGGCTGTGTGACCGCCGATATATTACCAGCTTCGCCGATCAAGGATGTTACGGCGACCAGGTCACACCATCCGGCAGCCAGGGATTCGAGACCGATGGACTCCGGACGTTCGCATAGAAAAAGTATGTGGGAGCCATCTGATGCGGAGCTGCCCTCGGCGAAGCAGCGGAAGACTGCGCCTCCGCAGGTCTCCACGCCGGACATTCTTGTGCAGATAGCACAGCTTATCGCAGCATCCCAGCAGCCGACAGAAACGGTGTCGGATCGAGAATTATCCGACGGCGCTGGGTCGGTATGCTCCGCCGAAGCATCGGGGGCGGACGACCGGGATCATCATGAGGTCCGACCGGATGGTGAAAGGGATACGGATGATTTGGAGCTATCCCTTTCGGAACAACATAAAGCTGCCGTGGACTTCATCCGGCACTTTCTCCCTCAAGTTGTTCCGTCGGGCCAGACTGCTGCGGTTCTGGACAAGAGGATTATAGCGTCATTGGACTCTGAATTTTTTGAGCGGTTCAGGGACATCGCTCCCGAGTTTCCGTCACAGTCCAATAATGTTGCAAGAACATTTGAATTATTGAACGACGCTATATTTAAACTTGCTTCCAAGACGGGGAAAGCAGGTTTCTTGTCCGCTAATACTCTCAACCAGCCTTTCATTAATGCAAGGAATAAATTCGATACGGCAGGACAGGGTATACCGAGAGTTCCTCTGCATATGGACGACGAGGCGGAAGACTTAGAGCTATCATTACCGTCGTCAACTTCTATTCCAACCGCGGTGTTGGAAACAGCTATTGCGTCTAACAGAGCCAATTTAGATGCCTTATCTTACGCAGATCACCTTACTAAGGCGTTATCACTGCGCCTTCAAGGGAAAGAGTTTCAGGATATACAATCCTCTTTAAGACTTCTTTCAAGGGCAGTAGCTTATTCCACGTGTAACTCCGCCCTTTCAGTGGCAAATCTGGAGTTGGTTAGACGTGACGCAGCCCTAGCTACATCCACACTTGTGGATTCTAAGGTGAAGAACTCTCTTAGAGTCGCTTCGGTCTCCGGAGAACTTCTCTTTGACGGCAAGCTTTCTGCTATTTATGATAAAATTACAAAGAAAGCTTCGGATTCTCTGTTGTTCAAATCTGCCTCTAAGAAGCCGGATACAGCAGACAAGAATAAGACAGGCACTTCTGGGTCTAATGCGCCCAAGAGAGGTTCCTATAGAGGTTCCGGTGGGTCCTCTTGGTCTTATTCGAGAGACCGTCAGGGTAGCGACTCTCATTCGGGACGTCCTTCGGGCCGGGACAATCGGTCGGACGCCCCGAGGTCGACGGGGCAAGGTGCGGGTCGTGGAGGACGTGGTTTCTCCTACCGCAGGCCTCGCAGGTCCAGGAGGTGATGGCTTAAACCTCTATCGCGTACCGGTTGGCGGAAGGTTGTTGAGCTTTTCACAAGAATGGGCGTCGATTACGGACGACCCTTGGGTGAGAGGAGTGACTTCGGAAGGTCTAAAGATATCCTTCAAACGAAAGCCTCCATTAACTCGCAGTCCAAAGTGGACTCAACTTCCGTCAAATCCGCAGAAAAGAGACGCTCTGTTATCAGAGGTGCAGTCTCTTTTAATGAAGAACGCGGTAGAGGTCGTAGAAAACCAGGAAACTCCGGGATTCTACAGCCATCTGTTTCTGGTTCCGAAACCAGACGGCTCGTTCCGTCCAGTTATAGATTTGAGCTGGATAAACAAGCTGATCGTCGCTCCGAAATTTTATATGGAGACGATTCGGTCGATCAGAGCGAGTATTCGGGGTGAACGATTATGCAACAAGCATAGATCTCAAAGATGCGTACTTTCACGTCATGGCACATCCGACATTCCGAAAGTATCTACGCTTCGAAGTCCTAGGAGTGGTGTATCAATTCCGGGCGATGTGCTTCGGATTGAATCTAGCACCCTGGGCTTTCACTCGGGTAATGAACTCGGTAATGATCTATTCCGAGCTCATTCGTCTGCAGTAATGTCGGCCTACCTGGACGACATTCTTCAGAGGTAAGGCAACGAGTTAACGCTTCAGAACGATGTTCAGAATCTACTTCTATTGCTCCGACGTCTCGGTTTTATAGTAAACGAGGAGAAGTCGGATCTGGTGCCATCCAAGTCATTCACTCATCTGGGAATGAGCTTCGAGACGCACAACAATCTCGTTCGTCTGCCGTTAACCAGAGCGAAATTAGTCAGTTGTTACGCTCGCTATTGTCTGCACGCAGACAAAGTCACAGCGAGAGAATTTATGAGACTGATAGGTTTGTGCGGAGCCGCTGCGGATCTCATTCCGATGGGGCGGTTACGCACACGTCCTCTTCAAATTTTCTTGACTCAGAATTGGAGTGTGAAAATTCATTCGCTCGACGTAGACGTTCTCTTGTCAGATCAAGTGAAACAAGAGATTCAGACTTGGGCAAACATTCAGTGGTTAACTCAGGGAGTTCCGCTGCAGTTGCCGGATCCGAGTTTTACCATTATGACGGATGCCAGTCAAACAGGTTGGGGTGCATCATTAATCCCAACGGATTCGAGATGCCAGGGTCTTTGGGATCCGCAATTCCTGTGCAAGCACATAAACATCAAGGAAATGATGTCAATTTGGCTTGCGTTACGTCACTGGATGGACATTATTCACAATGCTCATGTCCAAATCCTATCCGACAATATGACAGTAGTGGCGTATATACGGAATCAGGGAGGCACTCATTCAGTTCCGTTGTTCAATCTAACGGAAAGAATCCTTCTGTTTGCGCTAGAACATCACGTTCTTCTTTCGGTTCGTCACATACTGGGTCGTCTGAATGTGCTAGCAGACTCCCTTTCACGAAAGGGCCGCTTGGTGGACTCTCAACAAACAAGTATTCAATCAGATTTGCTACCAATGGGAACGGCCAATGATAGATTTATTTGCGACACATCTCAACAATCAGTTGCAGACGTATGTGTCTCTGTGTCCGGATCCAAGAGCATTTGCAGTAGACGCTCTGTCGATCCCCTGGGACGGAATGATAGGATATGCGTATCCTCCAGCGCCGTTAATTCAACAAGTATTGCTAAAGATAAAACAATCTCAATGCAAGATTCTGTTGGTAGCATCTCTGTCGCCACAGAGACCGTGGATAAATCTACTCAGGTGTCTGTTGTGGGACCTACCGCGAAAGCTTCCTCCGCAGGAGGATCTTCTTTCGCAGGGGAAATCGCGCCAACTCCATCCCAACCCGCAAGGTCTCAACCTTCACGTTTTTCCGTTGTGCGGTCCTTCTTGCATGGCAAGCACTTTACAGGACGAGCAGTGGACGCGATTTCTAACTGTAGGAGGACCTCCTCTTCGCTAAACTATGCGGCTAAGTGGAAGGTTTTTCGTCGTTGGTGTAGGGATCATTCTGTAGATGTATTCGATCCCTCTATACCAGACATTGCAAACTTTCTAGTATACTTGTTTGACGAAATCAAACTGCAGCCTGTTACTATTAAGGGTTATAGGTCTATGTTATCTGATACCTATGCACATCATGATAGTTTACAAATTGGATCTAATGTCTCTTTATCTAAGTTAGTTAGGAACTTCTCGATAAATAGACCCAGAACTCTTAGATTAATTCCTAAATGGAATTTAGCTTGGGTTCTTCTTAAATTGAAGGAAAAGCCATTTGAACCTCTTGGGACAGTAGATTTCAAATTCTTATCTTATAAGACAGCTTTTCTCTTAGCTTTCTCTTCTGCTAGAAGAGTCAGTGAGCTTCATGCACTGTCGGTGGATGATTCTCACTATCGTAGTGTCGGGAACACCATCACCTTCACTACTAATGTGGGTTTTTTAGCTAAGAATCAGGCTCCTAATAAATATCCGGAACCTATTGTTATTAAGGCTCTTCCGTCTTCAGACGGGCATAGGCCTTTACTCTGTCCTGTTAGAGCGTTACGTATCTATAAACAGAGATCTCAGTTCATCAGAAAGGGACGAAAACGTTTCTTTCTGTCTTTGATGCCTAATAGAAAGGACATTTCGGTCCATTCTATTGCTAGATGGATTCAATTAACTATCCGTACTGCTTATGAGAGTTTATCTTCTTCTCAGCAGTCTGTGCTTAAGATTTCCGCTCATGAAGTAAGAGCTCTTGCTACTTCTTGGGCTTATGCTAATAGCGTTGCTATTACAGATTTAATGAAGGCTGCTTATTGGTCTCAGCCATCCACATTCAAGAATTTTCATCTCAGAAATATTGAGTCCATTTCTGGAGACCTGCATTGTTTAGGTCCGTTATCTGTTGCTCAGAATGTCGTCCACTAAACAGTTGCAACTATAGTTATGCAGGCTTTCTGTTCCGGCAGTGACTCCGTCCGGCTGCCCTCTTCGCTCTGGGCTATTTGACCCAGGGCAAGGGGAAGGGGGGGGGGGGGGGGGGGGCGGGTGTTCCCTTAGGTCACCTGCTTTATAGTGAAAAGCAAGGGAATGCCTCCTCCAAGTCAGTATTTCTGAGTCGCTTCCGGGATGGTTTTAAAGTGTAATATTAATATTAAAATTCATTCATGTCTTATTTTTAAAGTGTAGCTCGGTGTGAAGCATTTGTATATGTCAAGTGTCAAATGGGCTTTAATATACAATACTCTGACACTTTTAAATGACTATAAAGAGTCTCAATTCTCTGGACTACTTTATTTATTGGCTTACTTTAAAAATAATAAGTATAAGGGATATACTGGATGTTAATAGAGAACATGAATATTATGGTGCTCAATTATTAAGGGTATTGTATCTTTCTAATTTAATATTAAATAAGAAAGATACATGTAAAGCCTAATACTCCTTTTCTCCTTAAGGGGTTATCTCTTTATTATATAGTTGAGCTTATTGGATTTTCCTCTATGTCCTAGGCCCTCCAGCCTGTTTACTATTCAGCTAAGTCTGGGTCATTGGTACAGTATAAAAATGTTAAAAAATTTATAGTAATTTATATATTTTTTATACTTACCAATGACCCAGACGGGGATGGCCCTCCCAGGAGTTGGGAACTCTTGCCTCCCCGCTGAGTACATAGCGCTGACCAGGCACTGCCAGTAAGAATGATAATTGGCGCCAATTTCGGGACGTCTGCGTCTAGAGGCGTAGTATGGAGGTCCTTTAGGACATGATTTCTTATTGTTTTGGATGCAAATTTTGGGGATTGGGGGGCAAAATTTGTGTTTGGCCCTGGTTTTGTTAGAGTTAGCACCAGCTAAGTCTGGGTCATTGGTAAGTATAAAAAATATATAAATTACTATAAATTTTTTAACTTTCTGAACCAATGGTCCGGTATGAACCAAATTTGGTTTGTGGTAGTATTGGGTCATAAGTACTTGACCCATGCAA
This sequence comes from Pictodentalium vernedei, assembly GCA_031216915.1. Lineage (NCBI taxonomy): Eukaryota > Metazoa > Mollusca > Scaphopoda > Dentaliida > Dentaliidae > Pictodentalium > Pictodentalium vernedei. Next base: position 115,242,326 of record CM062291.1, on the reverse strand, counting down.
AAAAAAAAATTCCCGCATCCCCATGGGAACCCTGGGAGCTAAAAATAGAAATATTTTCAAACGCCCATATTTCCCAAACCCCACGGAACAGAGAGCTTTTATTTGGTATGAAGTGTCCGTAGGACCAGTAGAATTGAATGGTAAAAAAAAATTGCCATCGGTTATGTTAGGGTGTTCTGTAATGGGCATTGAAAAAATGCTGAGTCAGCATATTTGCAAAAATTAAAAAAAATCTTTTCTCCAGAACCAATCATCAGAATCTTTTGATATTTGGTATACAGCATTCATAGGGGGGTCAGATAAAAGTTTGTTGAAATAAAGCTCATTGGTTCATATTTGGGCTCTCTACAGGCGCCCGAAGTTTTAACATGGGGTAATATGGGGAATATTCTTTAAAAATCTTCTTCTTCAGAACCACCAGTCAGAATCTTTTAATATTTGGTGTACATCATTGTTATGAGGGTCAGATTCTAGATTGTTCAAACCAAGTCCCTAGGTTAATATTTGGGCTTCCTACGGAAGCCCAAATTTTATCTTTGTTCAATATGGAGGGTAATTTAAAAAAATCTTCTTCTTCAGATCCATCAGTCAGAATGCTTTGATATTTGGTATGCAACATCTCTATGGGGGTCAGATTCAAGTTTGTTCAAATCAAATCCCTAGGTATATATTTGGGCTCACTATGGTAGCCCAAATTTTTACTTAGTGCAATGTGAGAAAATTTCTTTAAAAATCTTCTTCTTCAGATCCACCAGTCGGAATGCTTTTATATTTGGTATACAACATCTCTAGGGGGGTCAGATTCCAGGTTGTTCAATTCGAGTGCCTAGGTTAATATTTGGGCTCCATATGGGAACATGAAATTTAACTTAGTACAATATGAGGGAATTTCTTCAAAAATCTTCTTCTTCAGATTCACTTGTCAGAATGCTTTCACATTTGGTATACAACATCTCTAGGGGGGGTCAGATTCAGGTTTGTTCAAATCGGATCCATAGGTCAATATTTGGGCTCGCTATGGTAGCCCAAATTTGAACTTAGTGCAATTCGAAGAAGTTTCTTTACAATTTCTCTTTTTCAGATCCAACAGTCAGAATGCTTTCATATTCGGTACACAACATCTCTAGGGAAGTCAGATTTAACTGTGTTCAAATCAAGAGCCTGGGTTAATATTTGGGCTCTCTATGGGAGCCGGAATTGGCTATTTTGCTGAAGAATTAAAAATTTTGTATTCAGTACCCTCTAGAGGTACTAAGATTAATCCACATAGGTTGTATCAAGGGACTTCATAGGGGAGCTCTACATTTTACTTATGATCAACTGAAGAAAAAGGCATGATGCCCAGATTATTTTTGTCACTCCTGAGGGACTCAAGGATTGACAGTGTAGCCTATGGAGATGGCTTGCTTAATGTAGACTCATTCTTGGACTCTGTTTAAATTGTGTTCTGTACAAGATGAGCGCTTCAGGCCCCGTGGGGCCTCTTGTTTCTTGTGTATAAATTATGCAAATTAGAAGTACTTGAGCTTTTTTCAGTCATTTTTGTATATATTATGCTGGTGTGTCCTGTTACCAACTGTATCTCAGAAACGCTTTGACGCTTCTGTTTCAAATTTTCAGCAATGAGCAGATGTTATGTAAAATTGTTGCACGTCAATTTTTTTCCAAAAAAAAATTCAATATAGCCAACTGGTGGTCATTTTTGTTGGAAATTGCATGTAATTAGTTTTCTGCCTAGAACTTCTAAATGACCTTTCCGATTTCAATAAGTTTTAGTATGGAGGTACAGCAGCATAAAATAAATAACATATCATACAGGTTTTTTTCTTGTGCATAAATTTTGCAACTTGACGAACTTGAGATTTTTTCAACTATTTTTGTATATATTATGTTGGTGTTACCTTTATGTATGTTACCTTTAACACTTTTGTTTCAAATTTTCAGCAATGATCAGATATTATGTAAAAGTGATGAATTTATTTTTTTTTTTTAAAATTGAAGATGGCAGACTGACGGCCTTTTTTGTTGAAAATTGCGTGTAATTAGTTTTCTGCCTAGAACTTCTAAACGACATCCCCGATTTCAATAATTTTTGTATGTCTATGTAGCAGCATAAGATAAACAATTTAGTTACACCCCCATCTGTGGGGCACTGTTATCTGATACCTGGCAATCGGCATTGCACTTGTTAATTGTTCATTTTGAGCAGTTCTGAAACTTTTTATACACCCGTTTATAAAAACGGGACGTATTATGTTATCAGTCTGTCTGTCCGTAAACAATTTGGTTTCCATTCATTTAAAGTCAAATGCCTTGACAGATCGACATCAAACTTTCAGAAGTTGTTTTTAGTAATAAAATACAGGTCAAGTTCAATATTGGTTTTTCTCAGTCCATCTGCTGCAGAGTTATGGCCTTTTGAAAACACAATTTTTCTAAAAAAAATTGGTTTCCGTTCATTTAAAGCTGAATGCCTTGACGGATTGACACCAAATGTTTCAGATGTTGTTTTTAGCAATGAAATACAGGTCAAGTTCGATAATGATGTTTCTGAGTCCATCTGCTGCAGAGTTATGGCCCTTTGAAAACTCAATCTTTCGAAAAAATTGGTTTCCCTTCATTTAAAGTCGAACGCCTGGATGGATCGACATCAAACTTTCAGATGCTGTTTGTAGCAATAAAATACAGGTCAAGTTCGATATTGGTGTTTCTCAGTCCATCCGCTGCAGAGTTATGACCCTTTGAAAACACAATTTTTGGAAAAAAAAAATGGTTTCCGTTCATTTAAAGCTGAACGCCTTGACGGATTGACACCAAATTTTTCAGGTGTTGTTTTTATACGTCCGTTTGAAAAACAGGACGTATTAGATGAATGGTCTCTCCACCCGTCTGTCTGTCCGTCCATGGACACATTTCGTTTCCGGACGATAACTTTAGTTGTAATGGTTTGAGCTGAGTTAAATTTGGCATGTGGATTTAGTATGACAAAATACAGGATGGGGTTGATTTCCGTTTCTAGCGGCCCATTTGCAGTAGAGTTATGGCCCTTTATTTATGGGAATTTAGCCCAACTTCTCGTTTCTGGAAAATAACTTTAGTTTGCCTTGACCGATTTATTTCAGATTTTTAGTTTTTTGTTTTTGACCACAAAATTCAGCTCACGTTCACTTTTGACCACAATCGCATATACCTTTCCAGAGTTATTCCCCTTGAATGATTGCAAATTTGTGGATTTTGTGGTTTCCGGATGATAACTTTAGTTTGCCTTGACCGTTTTTTTTCAAATTCTCAGATTTTGTTTTTGACTCCAAAGCACAGCTCAAGTTCACCTTTGGCCATAATCGCATGTACCGTTCCATAGTTATTCCCCTTGAATGATTGCAAATTTGTGAATTATGTGGTTTCCGGATGATAACTTTAGTTTGCCTTGATTAATTTGTTTCAAATTCTCAGATTTTGTTTATGACCACAAAGCACAGCTCAAGTTCACTTTCGGCCAAGATCGCATGTACCTTTCCAGAGTTATTCCTCTTGAATTTGTGCATTTTGTGTTTTCCGGATTATAACTTTAGTCATCAAAATTTCTCTCATGCATTCTCCCATAAATTGTAACAAAGAAAATCCATATAGACAAATAATTTGGATTCAAATATAATATAAAGGACATCCATATAGTTTGAAACCTTTGAGTTGCAGTACATGTACTTTGGAGTAAACCCCAAATATGGGCTTCCTGCACGCAAAATATTTAAATGCTATTTTACAATGTTGTTTAGATTTGTATTGCTTCATTGTTTGCCACTTGACTTGTGATTAGACTTGTAAATTTGAAAATCGTCAAAATTTATTGCACTATAATATGCAGAAATGCTTTTCAGTACTCGGGGACTTTTATTTTCTAGGATGTTGAAGTAAAACTTTCCCAGCTAGAAGAAGATGTTAACACAAGACTAGTGACCAAAGTTGAAGATCTAGCATCTGAAATGAGTAGCTTGTACCTTCCAGTTAATCAAAGTATTGAACATGCAAATAGCCTCGACAAACAAGCCATATATTTGGAGAGGTCAGTATCAGGATTTTTCCTCTGGCTTCAGATTTGATGGATCACTTTATGTTCAGACCTTTGACCTCGTTTTTCAATAAACCTAACAAGCGACCCCAAAAAATAAGATGGTGCAGAGGAGCCCACTTAATTATAGGGGCTATATTGTTTATTGCCCTGTACATCAGTCTGTAGCCTGTCCATCCCTCCGTCCATCTGTCCAAACATTCTTGTCCATGCAACTACTTTTACATTTTTAACTGATTTTGATCAAACGTCTCAAACATTATGACTAGCAAGTGAACATATGCATTTTCTAAATTTTTTTCAGCTGTGACTATTTTAACCAGGTTTTCTCCCCTGTACTAAGATTTATTATGGAATTTCAAATTAGATTCTTGTGTGTGCAACTCTTCCTACATTATTGAACCGATCGGTGAAACTTAAGATTCAAAGCTGCATTCTAGTAAGCCGAAAGTGGTGGTATTAATCACCTTCAGTGATAGTTCTTGTTGGATATGTCTCATTTGAATAACTCTGTTAACTGAAACATAAGTTTCAAACTCCAAACCATTTGCTATTCTATCAGTATGAATTTGAACTGTTAATTGCATATAGGTTATCGAGTAAACTCATGTTAATTGAATAAAAAATCCTTTAATCTACGAATCGATTCACATGAAGATTCGCCCAAATCTCGAAGTATGCAAATTTCAGTAGATTCGCATAAAAAAAGGATAATTTTGATTGTGGCACACTTGTTACTTTCTGCATTATGGCTATTTCATGACCGCAATACATGTATAAAGTCAAATTTATCCAGCTGGTGTATAAGTCACACTTATTCCCTAAAAAATGATCCCCAAATTAAGTATGCATCTTAAACATAGTAAGATGTCCAATTTGGGGAGTGAAAAACTTGGGCGATGTTCTGGGCAGCTGAGTTCGTAAACAGTTGACAACACAGTTATAATTTCGGTGATTAACAATTGAATAAAATTCACTGTACTCGCTACTTTCAGTTCAGCTAAAATCTTTAATAACCCACTTTTTTTTCACAAACATGCACAGCATCTCTTTATTTTGAAATTAAAATTAGAATACACAGACAGCTCAGACACAAGGGAAAACAATTAAATACCATGACTTTTTCTTTGAAAAAAATACCCCACAATTCATCACTGTAGTGTTTATTTTCCGTTGTTCATGAATATTAATTAATAAAGCTGATTATGGAGTGTGGGCATCTCGCACCCTACATTTTTCTCTTCATTGTTTGGTTCTTCTTATGACCTATTGTATTTTAAGTGTTGACAGATATGGTCAGTGGTATGTTTGTTTGTATTAGTAATTAATGTTCACTTAAGCAGCCGTTATTAATTTCTGAATGGATTATTATTGTGCAGACTTTCCTTTCCTCTTGTTTCTGTTTTTGCACTGTGTATGCACATACCCCCAAAACTGCACCTGATGTTATACAGGGTTAACAAAGCTCTTAGAGGGTTAAGATATAAAAACTAGGTTTATTTGAATTTGTTGTTAATTTCTTGTATAACATCTGTAAAAAAAATGTTTGGAGTTACAAAAAAAGTGTTAAGTTTTAGATAGCTGGTTGTCATTTTTTTAAAAACTGGGACAAAAAGTTACAGGGATGTCCTACCCACATCTTCATTGCCATTTAATAGCTTATTAATATTCCTAAGTTCAAAGTTCATAATGACAGTGTTGATGGAAATGTTGATCAACTTGGTTTCAGGTTTGATCTTTTCTGAGAGGGATAGAATAAATAAAACAGACATTCCCTATAATGATTTTGTATGTAATTTTATTATCCACACCGGGAAACGTGAGATTACATACACAAATGTGTCAAACTATTCATTCCCTGAATTCGACGTCCCAAAATTTTCAACTCAGTTTCAAATTGCCGGTACATATACATATTTGTAACTTGCGCAACTCAAGAGTTCTTGATGTGATCACTGGTTGAATGCCACTTTAACTTATACAACAGTTGTTCGTTAAAGGTGGCAATTTAGCTGAAAACTTTGGGGGTGTGCAATAACTGGTATGGTACCAGAAAAATAATACTCAATTTTAACCACTGCAACACCTTTCCTTGTTGACATGGTTTAGACAATTATTGACAGAAGCTTACACATGATCGAAAATAAGGCCACCTACCAGTATTATAGTTTCTGAAATGAAACAAGTCAATGTTGTTGTGCAAGACATTTTATTTTTTAATAAAGAAAGAATACTTACTTCATTAAAAGCCCACAAACTTTCTCAGTTTGTACAATCATGTTGGAAATTAATTTTCATATATGCTTGCCTGGAGATGTTCTGTCTGATTGCTTTGTAGTTTGATTCTCAGGATTCGCGTGAGCTCCTTTTCACGAGAATCCACTTAGATTCGCCCAAAATTTGCTGAAATTTTGACCCTGTGTTGAGAAACAACAGTTACGAAATTCCTCTTGTTTTTAAACCTGTTTGGCCTCTGTTTGTTTGTTTGTTTTATTGTGGGTTTATGACACTTTCACCAACCTGGGTCACATCGTGTCCGACAGTTTTACAGGTGGGAGGAAGCAAGTGTACCCAGAGAGAACCACAAGCAGCAGTAAGCAACTGGCAGGCTCCCCAACTTTCTAACTCAGTACAAACATTGTTAGCAGTGGATGAAGGAAAGTGCACTGTCGGTGTGCAGTCGGCCTTAGCAAACAATGTCACCATGTCCCCATGAAGGCAATGAGGACAAAATGTCCAATGACACAACGTAGTTACCACTGGTCAGTAATTTGGCCTCAGTAATTTAATACAGCATTTAATCTATTATATTTTGTATGAAAGAGGTCCATGGGTCATTTGTCCATTGTGTGATTTTTTTGTGGTGGGGGCGAGAGGGATTTAAAATGAGTTTGGAAGGATTTTGAGTGATTTTATGCCAAAAATGTCACTCCGTTGATGCACATAAAATTTATTTTATACAAAAACCTCAGTTTGAAGCCAAAAAAGAGAGAAAAATCGATCTTCAGAAAATTCCATTTTCATTTAAAAGTTGTTTCTCTTTACTTAGTCTTATTTATTCTTTTCTATTTATTCTGTTGCAGTAAACATGCATGCCCATATCTATTCATAAAGCCCCCATGCATAGCAGAAAGTATCTTAGCAGTGTGTGTGATCTCTTTAGAGCCAATATATTCTAGGAAATTGTGGAGAGGAAAATTTTTGTATCCCCAGGAAAAAAAAAAGTATTTTCTTTCTTGAAACCATCCACCCCCATCTTGTCACCCTGACATATTTAGTTATCACTCTTTTTCTACTAAGAGTATTTTTGCATTGTACTTGATGTGGAATGCAGATGGGTATTCTTAGTCCTATTGGGATAGACACCTCCAGCCAAGCCTGAAAATAAGGAATCTGTCTTTTGCAGAACGAGATCCCCAGAGGGAGAATTTGCTGATACTATCCCATGCAGTGGGCCAATTTATCCTCTGTGTACCTTTTATTGTTTAGGCCTGAGACCTTGATTGAGATTGAAGTTCACAGAGGGTAAATTTAGTGATGCTACCCTGCTCTGCAAATGACAGTCTGCTTGTTAAAACTATTTCAAAAGTGGCATGATTTTCATCTCTTACTCAGCAAAATACTGTACAGTTTTTCTCCACATTGGATATGAGAATTGGTGATTTTGAGTATATTTCAACAAACCTTACAAAATAATGATTTATCTTGCAGTACATTTATGGATACTCGTGAGTCAGCTGCTAATGCTGTGCAAGCAGCTAAAGCCTATGCCGACATTGTGGATGCTATAAATGATGCTTATGATGCCTCTAAAGCTGCTGTTTCTGCTGCGGAAGATGCACTAGGAAAGGTATTGATTTGGGTTTTTTTAGCACTTGTAAGACTGGGAACAGTGTTTTTGAATTTCAGTGATCCTCGGCATAAGAAGCATATAGGCATCCATACAAATTAATTGTAATCAAAAAGGAATTAGAAATTATTTTGGGGCATAGAAGTATGTTTTATTTTTTTAAGAAAAGAATATTATAATTTTTCACTTGCATAGAAATGATTTATAAAAGTATAGAAAAGTTTGGTGGTACTACATTGGTTGATACTTGGTGTACATTATCTCGTCAAGTGCAGATGTGTGTAACATAATTTTGCCGCAACTCAATTTAAGCGTTACACAGTTATTGCTCTTATATTCTACTGCTGTAATAGTATAGGGAAAATCTTATAGAATGATCTACTTTTACAGTTCTTAAAATAATGATTTGGAACTTGCCACGATTATATTACAAATTTTCTGTGTCTTGATTTAAGCATTGTGCTACTTTTGCATTTCTTAAGATATTGCTTTGAATTGTCAGTATACATGGTCAACATCAGTTGCAAATGTGCATAACATAAATATGCTATGCCTTGAACTTAGTATACATCTGTCAGTTTGTTGATATCTTGTGAGCCTAACTACTTTTACAACACCAATTACAAATGTATGTGACATAAGTTTGCTGCTCTTCAATTTAATCATTATAGAGTCATTTCCTTCATATTTGTCAGAATCAGTTGGCCTCTCGTTTGCACATTCCTACACACTCTCTTCCTCAATCAAGTGTTGGTTGTTGGTATTAATTGCCTAAGTGTGATATTAATAGTTTTATATCGGTTTTGTTCAAAATCCATTGCAAATTGTAATCAAATATCATTTTCGACTTCTCAGATTATGGCAGGCACTTGTGAAAACCATAGACCAAACATCAGATCATTAATTTGCAGTCGGTAAATAATCCTTTGAAAATTTTGAAATGTGTTTTGAAAAGGTTTCCAAGGGACAAAATATGCATTGTGAAAGCAATATTGTGAAAATTTCCTTCAAATGCAAATATGTTTGTAGCTCAAAAAAGTTGCCATTAACGGTTTGAGTAGGTGCTGTAGCTCATTGGTGAGACCATTGGACTTCAGATCAAAAGTCAAGTGGGTTTGATCATCTGCCCTGTGTCCTTGTGCATGCCACTTAATTCCATTTGCCTAGTTTGTTGCAGTGTGTTCTAAGGTGTACTGAACTTCTATGGTACACATACTTTCACCTGCTGCTAACCCTACCTGTGCCCTATTTATTATTTATTGGTGTTTAAGGTCACATACTTATGCACAATGGCTAATCGCGACCTTGACAGTTTTACGGGTGGAGGAAGCGGGAGTACCTGGCAAGAACAACTGGGCATCAACAAGCAACTGTCAGCTCCTCAACATTCTAACTCTGTTCAAGCTCCGCTCAAGCAGGGTTACAACGGTTGAAGACATGTACACCATCAACGTGCAGTACGCCTTAGTACATGGCATCATTGTGCCCCCATGTAGGCAACAGGGATAAAGTGCCTTGCCCAAGGACACAATGCGGGTCGTCCCGGATGGGGATTGAACTTGAGACCTCTAGCATAGAAGTCCAACAGTCTACCACTGAGCCACCGCGCTCCCTTACCTGTGCCCTACTCGCTGCTATGAGGTTCTCTCTAGGTATTCCTGCAAACACCTCACCCACCCCCATAAATTGTCCAACAATATGACCCTGGCTTATGAAAGTATCTATCGTTAAACCCTAATTAATAAATAAATAAATAACTGGTTGAGTGCAGTTGCTTAAAACTATATCCATAAGCTAGTTGCTTGCTTAGCCATAGAAACTTAAAACTGTTTTGTTGCAATGTATTTGAGAGGGATACTATGCACTTTCCAAAAAATTGTAACAAACCAATTATGAGCAAAACCTTGATGAACGAAGGCTCCCCTTGCTAGTAGTATTGTATCTTTGAAAAAAAATATAGTCATGTTACAAACTGACTTTTGAAAAATAATTAATGAAAAATTATCCAACTCGAAATCTAACAAGTGTTTGTGATTAAAAAATAAAGGGAGAGCACAAAAACCTTCAGCTGGATATCTTTTCATAATTCCAGTCTGGAGGTGTAGGAAACACATCGGCAGAATCTGAAATCAGAAGTAAAGAACTGTTAGTTGATGCAGAAAAGCAGTATGCCTTGACAAGTTCAGGTAAGTTAGTACCAATAATTCATATGTGACCAAACATCTTAGTATTAAGAAAAATAAGATTTTGATAGATTCTTCAATTTTCCTTTGCAGTGATAATCTTTCAGCTAGGGCTGCACGGTATTTCGATATACCGGTAATACCGGTATTGAAATCTTAACCGGTTAAATATCGTCCATTTTTTTTAATACTGGTATATCGTCTGTGACGATATTCATTTCGAGCCGCAGTGTTTATTGACAGACATTTTCCGTAAAAATTCTATTTAATCTCACAGCTGATTGAAAAAAGTGTATATAAACAGAAACTGTGAAAGCAGTTTGTTTGGTTTTTTTTTATCAATACACTTCATGTCCTGGTACGAGTAAAATATTCTCCCATAAGCTGTTTTATTTTTGTTTCTCCGATGACACAGGAAAGTACAGATTTTCCCCCAAACAGTATGGCTTCGAACGTAAACCGTGAAGAATGATTACCGTATTTCCATTAATAATGGCTTTTGTTGGACCGGGAAATTTCTGGTTTAATACTAATAGTTCCTCCCACTTCATTGCACTTGTTCTCGCAATTCCAAGCACTGCAGTAATATTTTCAAAGTTTATTTTATTACCGACACACTTGGAATGTGCTTTTCAATATGAACAAATCGCATACGTATTAATGAACCCACAATTCCAAGCTCTGCGGTAATGAATATTCATTTTTGTCAACACCAGTTCGCACGTGTTAATGTTTTGAAAAGTAGGTGAACGTTTTGATCTGACTTGTATGCCACATCTTAAAAATTAGATAGTCATTAAAACACTAATAAAATATAAAGGGAATAATATTGTTTATTTTCACTTTGTTAAGAGTGATTTAATATTGAAATAGTATTTATACATCGCCAGCATTCACCCACTGCACGAGGTGGTTACATCAAAACGTGCCTATCGAGCATGTGCGTTTCAGGTGTTTGTGATACCACGTGACAAAACTGACTGCTTTCATTTATGGAAAAGTGTACAAACTCCTAGCCCTCTAGCGGCGCCCTGCTTAACCAGTACATGGCAAACGCCCTCTAGTTGTGATCTATTCACGCAGGTTTAGCGTTTTTGTTTTGTAAAGCGATGGATCAAATAGTATATATTTATATGAAATTATCGACTCAAAACAAACGATATTTGTTGTGCCATCATGAAGTTTATTTCCAAATATTTATACAAGAATGAATTAAGACAAGTTACTAGGCTTATTATTTCAATGCTTTTAAAACGTAATTATTTGACTTCGAATGTCAAAAAAATACTGGGACAATTTTGGTGAGAATCTTACATGTTATGTTTTGAACTTGACGATATACCGGTATATCGCGATATTTTTTAAAATATCGTTACCGCTATTGAAATCCGAATATCATGCAGCCCTACTGTCAATTTATTAATTAACTGGGTTCCTGGAACTTCTTGAAAGACCTGGAATGTAGAAATCTTATCATGGACCTGGAATGTTTAAGGTTGAATATTGAAACTTTCCTTCAACTCCATGTATGCTGTTGGTGGATATTCTTGCTCAGGAAAGAATTTTGGGAAATATTTAACCCTTTACCTAACATGAAAAGCAGAAGACACTTACAAATAAAATTCTTGAATAACTAATTTTTTTTACTTTTTGCGTCAAAACCATAGCTTATGATCCCTCATTGGAACGAGCTCATAAGCTGTGGTTTTCAGACAAAAAATGAGAAATATAATGAAAATTTAATGATGATTTTTGTGAATAGCACTGGCCGGTTTTGATCGTTACGTTTGGTAACGGGTTAATCAAATTTTCCCTCTGTAAGCTGTATGAATTTTGTCAACATTGATTGCTTGAGTTAAATTTAGATAAATTTTTCATCAACTGAAGCCATGGCTGCTGTGAAGTGAAGATTTGGAGAAAATTTTTTTTTAAAATACACAGCGGGTTAAGAGGTAAAACCATTGGAGAAATGAGATATAAGATGAATGGCAGAGATTCATTTCAGCAATATTCAGCTCAGATTACAGCAGGCCTGGCAATTTCAGGAGAGCGATTTTTTAGCTCTCCTTACTGCCCTCCTGAAAGAATTAAGGAGAGCGAAAAATTGCCCTCCTAAATATTTTGGTCTGGGATGATTGAGATTACATGTATTATGCTCACATTAAATTTTTGTTGTAAAGCAAAATTGTAATTTAACTTCGAAGTCACATAACATCAAGTAATTTCATTTTGAAAGTGGTTTAGTGGTAAAAGGCAATGACTGCAACCATACCCAAACACAGTTGCAATCATTTGAAGCAAAATGGGTCACAGCAATATTTTTTTCTGTCAGTTTCAAGTTCAACAACTGACATCACAGTTTGAGGGGTAATTATTCAAGGAATATTGACACTATAATATACTACCATTACTACTATCCTGTCACTTGAAGCACTTGCACCAGGATGTGACTGTAGATTCAAGCAGACCTGTTGTCCAAGAAAGTCATACGCCTACCACTACCACCTTCAACCCCCCCAAGGGGGGTTGAAGGTGGTAGTGGTAGGCGTATGACTTTCTTGGTCAACAGGTCTGGGTACACACACAGGTCTTGTCAAGTGTGTGTTCGGTTGTTGAGTGAGACATCTAGATGTCTAAGAGATTTCACTTTACCTTAATAAAGTTAATAAAATCACTGATGTAATAGTCTGTTGGTTTCAGTTTCAATGAGTTCGTTCAACTGGATACTTAAAATGCTGTGTAAACCTAATTGCTCTCCTAAGCTGATTGAGGAGAGCGATTTTTTGCCCTCCTGCATTTTTCAGAATGCCAGGCCTGTTACAAAGTGGATCTTTTCTACCTGACAGAATGTCAATCTGATAGAATAAGAATGATGTATTAGATTGCAGGTCAGATTGTGAAATGACAATAAAATGAGAATTGCCGATTACAAATTCCCTCAGCTTACATATTCATATAACATTATGTAGCTATTGTAGGGGAGCTACCTTGTTTTTGCCACCGAAAATCCTTGATTTCCTCATTTCTTGATTCTTGAAACCTCTTGAAAATACAAGTGCAATAAGCCTGTTGAAGTATCACAGATGTGAATTTCATCTGATCATGAAAGTTAATTTATGCTTATGAGAAAAACATTTTGGCCCAAATGTTTACTTAAAACTTTGCATTTAATGACGCGAACTTTTCTATGGTCTGTTAATTAATTGAAGTATCACATGATTAAGTTTGATCTGCTCATTCAAGTAAATTTATGATTGAAATACGTAAGTACAACATTCCATCTTAGCTGGTTGAGAGCTAGATTATTTTTGGTAGCCTGAATTTGTTAGTCAAAATTTGTTTTATTACAAATTACTGGAGAGTGCCAACAGGCACTCTCCAATAATTTGTATTAAAACAAATTTATATAATCAAAATATTATTATGAGCAAGGAAAATGTTCGCATTTGATCTGGTAGCCTCAAGTTTTTGAAAGCCCTGATAGTGGCTTCTAGCATTCAAGCAGGTAATTGTTAGCCTAACTGCTTACATTGCGGGCCATAGTCATGGTGTTGTGTTCATCTCTCCTCCTTCTGTTGTAGTTGCATTCTGTCATTCTGTAAACAGTTTGTATCTGAGGAAAAATACTGACTTCTCTCCTAATGAACTACTGGCTGCATTGAATTCATATTTGTTATATTGCCTCCTTTAATGGTGTGGATTCAATTTTGTTAGGAAAGTTTCTCTCACAATATTTGAGCATGTTCTGGGAGGCTCAAAATTAATGACCCCGACCTATATTTCAATTTATGAGACCCAGCAAGCATTCTGCTGCCCGAAAATAATTGTAGTCATTTTTAACAATGCATGTAGAGCATACAAAATTGGAGACTGAAATGTTAAAAAGAACATACTAACTAAATGTAATTTATTTTGTTCATTTGCCCTTGTTTGCTGCTATAGTTGGTAATGTCGATCGGTCAGCTGGTCTGTCAGTCTGTCTGTCAGTCCGTGACCAGTAAGTTTATAAACTCAATAACTTTTAAAATGGTATGCTGGTGTATTTTTGGGTAGTCTAGCCCCATAGTCAGTGTTAGTGCTATTAGAGAATTTTGACAGAGCCTTGATAGACTTGGAATATGTTTCATTTTCACTTGGATGCAAATACGCAATTATGTCTCCCCTTCCCAGAAGGGAGACATATTGTTTTAGTGCATATTCTTCTTCTTCTTCTTCTTCTTCTTCTTCTTCTTCTTCTTCTTCTTCTTCTCATACAAACTTTGTCCGGGCCATAACTTTTTTGTCTTTTGACCTACACCTTAGATACTTGGCATGTGGATGTGTCACCATGAGTCGGTGTGCAGTGTACCATAGTGACCTTCATGTGACCTTGACCTTTGACCTGAAGGTCAGATTTTGTGTTTTAGCTCATCTTGACAAGGTCAAGCTGATATAATCTAATCGCTTCCCGTCCGTCGTCCGTCAACACCATGTTTTGGTCTTCTCCTCCAAAGCCACTGGGCCAATTCAAGTGAAAGTTTGTGTGAGTGATGGTCCCAAAGGAGCATTTCATTTTTGTTCAACTCAGTATGCCCGGCCCCATAGGGAGGGAGTGGGGGAAAATGCTCCAAAAATATTTTTAAAATCTTCTTCTCAAGAACCAGTGTGTACAATGACTTGATATTTGCTATGGAGCTTCTATATGAGGTGTAGAATCAAGTTTGTTCAAACGAAGTTCGTGAAGTAATATTTGGCTTTGTAATAGGATGGGTAAGATTTTTGGCCCCGCCCAAAATTTCTATATTTTTATACTGTACCAATGACCCAGACATAGCTGGTGCTAACTCTTAAAATATAGGGCCAAACACAAATTTTGCCCCCCCCAATCCCCAAAATTTGCATCTAAAACCAAAGAAAACATGTCCTGAATGGCCCTCCACACTTCACCTCTACTGCGCATGCGCAGTGTCAACTACGTTCCGAAATTGGCGCCATTAATCATTCTTAGTTTGGCCCTTCATCAGTTAACATCTGACTGATCTTTGTGCTTGTAAATCTCAGTTTAAATGATGCCAGACACATAAATGTTAGTGAAATGGTGATTCTAAGGAGGATATAGAAGGAGGAGAGGAAAAATGTGTGACAGAAAATTATCAGGGCTGTAACTTAAAATTTTTTAATGAAATTATGTTAAGTTACCTATTTTCGAGGCAGCAGCCATTTTGTTGTCATTCTTGTTATCAAGTTACACTGATTTTTCAGTGTTTTCCTCTCTCCCTTTCCTTTAAGTCCCCTCTTGCTATTTTCCCATGCTTTTGGCATATTTTCTGTAATTATTATTACTAAAATTTCTTGGGAGTTTTAGCTAAATAACAGAATGAATTCTGTTCTTTTCCCCATGTTTACGTCTTCACCTATGGGTGGTTAGGCGTTGTGTTCTGCATCTACCATCTGATGTTCTGCAGTTTCTTCCCTGGAAGTCTCTGTTTTGCATCAGATAGTGTATTATTGGTAACTGATTTCTGGCCTGGGTGCCTGGAGTCTTATTTTAGTGTTTTTACACTTATTGTTTACATTTACAACAGCCCTCTGTGTGAGGGGGGATTTCTTGAAAATAATATCTTGATGTTAATTTAATCATAACTAGATACATTATTATTGTTCGTAAGTGTTGCATAAATTGTTTAAAATATTTTTAAAATTTTTGTCCACACTTAGGCTTGGGATCCATTGGGGCTCAACGTTACTTTTCAGAAACTTGGGCTGTTCTGAAAAAATATTTTTTCAAAATATTTTGATTCAATTATTTTTTCTATGTTAATGGATCATATTATTATGTATTTTGATTGTCAGGGGTTGGTGCGAGTACCAGGACTTTGTTTTCTTTTCACATTGAAAGGATTTTGATCAATTGTAATAAGAGGAAGTCTTCCTCTGACTTTTATAATCATTCTATATGTAGTCAGTGTACTCGCACTAACTCCTGTTCTGTATGTGATGATTTTGATGACAACATGGGAAGCGTATGTCACGGTATGTTAGTGGGGAATTGGACATTCCGGTCCTTTCCCCGCAGGGTCACTCTACTTTATCAATTTCTATTTCAGACGATCAAGATTAGGGTGATGTATCCGTGATGTCTTCCAACAGTGTGCCTCCGTCGTCACAATTAATGAAGGGCTAGCGGAAAAGTGCTCATATAAATACGCCAATTGCCTAAGAGGACCCTAGTAGGTTCGACGGCCTTTGACGTCCGCTAGCTCGCCCGGTGTAGCGTCCATTCATCGAATGGTTCGGCAGCCGGGTTCGTCCGTTGCGGTCTAGAAGGAGTTTTGGGGTAATGCGAGCACTAAAAATCAACCAAATGCACACCCAGTGATGGCGGATTAGAGGGAGAACGGAGGAAGCCTTTTAGTCCGGTTCCTAGCTCGTTCAGGTCCATCCGGACGGCGAGCGAGAGAGACCCCTCTCTTGTACAACAACATCTGGCCCCAGATGTTGTGGTACAAAATGTTTCGCATTCGGAGCATACGTCCGCCGCTCGGGACGCTCCGACATATAGTCAGTCCGGAGAGACTGTCAATAAGGCTTCCTCATTCTCATGGTAGCGCACTCGACCGCTCTTGGCTACGTGACCTTGGATATCCAGTCAGCTTCGCCAGTCAGAGAATCATCGGCGACCAGGTCACACCATCCGGTAGCCAGGAACACGAGGCCTGCAGACTCCGGACGTTCGCATAGGAAAGTGTGCGGGAGTCAACGTACACGGAGCTTCCGGCGGCAGTGCATCGTAAGACCGCTACTGCACAGGCCTCGGGGACGGACGTGCTATCCTAAATAGCACAGCTTATCGCAGCATCCCAGCAACAACCGAATCTGTCGCATAATGTATTATCCGACGATGCTGGGTCGGGACGCTCCGCGGAAGCGGGTACGGACGTCCGAAAATTTCATCCGGTCCGACGGGATACCGAAAGGGATTCGGAGGATTTCGAGCTTTCCCTTTCGGAACAACATATGCTGTTGTGTATGTCATCTGACTTGATCTTCTACAGGTTCTTTCGTCGGACCAGAATGCTGTGATGCCGGATAAGAAACTGATAGCGTCGGTGGACTTAGAATTTTTTGGTTCGGTTCAGGGACATCGTCCCTCAGTTCCGACATAGTCCAATAATGTCACACAAACTTTCGAATTATTGAACGACGCTATATATTTATTATTATATGCTTGCTATTACCAAGCATTTCTGGTTTCTTGTTCGCAAAGTTACGGAGATGTCTTTCAAAAGTGTGCCTCTGTCGTCATAGTTAATGAAGAGCTAGCGGCAATAAGTGCTCATGGAATATGTCTATCGCCTAAGAGGTCCCTTGTAGGATCGACGGAGTGACATTCGCTAGCTCACCCGGTGTAGCGTACATTCATCGAATGGTTCGGCTGCCGGGTTCGTCCGTTGCGGTCTAGGAAGGAGATTTGGGTGATGCGAGCACTATAATAACTTTAGTACTCACCCAGTGACGGCGGATTGTGGTCAGATCGGAGGAAGCCTGTTAGTCCGGTTCCTGGCTCGTCCAGGTCCGTCCGGGCTGTGAGCGAGAGAGGTCCCTCTCTCATCCAACAACATAGGGGACCGCATGTTGTGGTTCAGATATTTTACATTCGGAGCATATGTCTGCCGCTCGGGACGCTCCGTTATATTGACAGTCTGAGAGACTGTCGATAATGCTTCCTCATCCTCACAGCAGTGCACATGACCGCACATTGGCTACGTGACCTCGAGTATCCGGCCAGTTTCGTCATTCAGTGATTCCACGGCGAACAGGTCACGCCATCCGGTAGCCAAGGGACACGAGGCCTATACACCCCGTTCGCTCGCATAATAGTAGTATGCAAGGGGTAACGATCATGGAGCTTCCAGCGGCAATGCATCGTAAGACCGCTTCTCCACAGGCCTCAGTGACGGACGTGCTATCCAAGTTAGCACAGTTTTTCGCAGCATCCCAGCAATCGACAGTTTCTCGGTCGGATCAGGAATTATCCGACGGCGCTGGGTCGGTGCGGTCCGCGGTTGCATTAGGTTCGGACGACCGAACGCTTTATAGGGTCCGACAGGATGGCGAAAGGGATTCGGACGATTTCAAGTTTTCCCTTTCGGAACATCAGAAGCTGCCATACATTTCTTCTGGCATTCTTCTTCCAGTGGTTGTTCCTTCGGACTACATTGCTGCGATGTTGGATAAGAGACTTATAGCGTCATTGGACACGGAATTTTTGATCGGTTCAGGGACATTGTCCCTGACTTACCGACACAGTCCAATAATGTCATTACAACATGTGTATTATTTATCGACGCTATATATATATATAAGCTTGCTACCAAGCATGATAGTTTAGTTTCTTGTCCGCAATGCTCAATTCTGCCTTTTATCATTTATAGGAATAATTTATTTTGGCAGAACAGGGCATACCGAGAGTTCATATGCGTCTAGACGGCGTGGTTAAAGACTGTAAATTATCTTTTTCGCCATCTATGTCTTTTCCAACCACAATGTTGGAAACGACAATGATGTCTAATAGACTTAACTTAGATGCTTTATCATACGTAATCCACCTTACTGAGGCGTTATCATTACGTCTTCAAGAGAAAGAATTCCGGGATATGATCCTCAATGTGATTTCTTTTGAGGGCAGTAGTTTGTTCACGTATAACTCCGCCCTTCAGTGGCTACCTGGAGTTGGTTAGATGTGACGCAGCCCTAGCTACATCCACGTGCGTGGATAGTAAGGTGAAGAACTCTCTCAGAGTCGCTTCGGTCTCCGAGAAGCTTCTCTTCGACGGCAACTTTTCAGCAGTCCATGAATTGCTCGATTTACACGTTCTCTTGTCTATCTAGTGTAGCAAGAGATTCAGACTGGGGCAAACATTCGGTGGTTGACTCAGAGAGTGCCACTGCAGTTGCCGGATCCGAGTTTTATACTTATGACGGTTGCCAGTCAAACAGGTTGGGATGCAATATTGATCCCAACGGATTCGAAGTGCCAGGGTCTTTGGGTTCCGCAGTCTCTAGGCAAGCACTTATCTTCCACGGAATAATGTTTTTTAGGCTTGCTTTATGTCATTGGATGAACATTATTCAGAAACGCATGTCCAAATCCTGTCCGATAATACGACAGTAGTGGCGTATCTCCGGAACCAGGGAGGTACTCATTCGTTTCCGTTATTCAATTTAATGGAAAGAATCCTTCTGTTTGTTATAATACACCAAGTTCTGCTTCAGTCCGTCATATTCCGGGTCGTCTGATAGTATTACCGGACTCCCTTTCACTTATGGGTCGCTTGTTGCCGTCAGAATGGACTCTCAACAAACAAGTATTCAATCAGATTTGCTGTCAATGGGAGCGCCCAATGATAATTTATTTACGACACAACTTGCTAATCAATTGCAGACGTATGTGTTTACATGTCCGGATCTCTGAGCTTATGTTGTTAACGCTCTATTGATCTAATAGGACGGATTGATAGGATATGCGTTTCCTCCTGCGATGTTGTTTCAGCAAGTATTGCTAAGATAAACAACCACAATACATTTCTGTTGATAGCATCTCTGTCTTCACAGAAACCGTGGGTAATTTTACTCTGAGGTCTACTGTGGGACTTAACGCAAAAACTTCCTCCATGAGAGGATCTTTTTTCGCTGGGGAAAATCGTGTCATCTTCATCACAACCCGCAAGGTCTCAACCTTCACGTATTCCGTTGTGTGGTCCTTATTGCATTGTAAGCATTGTACTGGACGAGCTTTGGACGCGATTTCTTACTGTAGGAGAACCTTTTCTTCGCTATACTATGTGGCTAAAGTGGAGGCTCTTCCGTCGTTGGTCTAGGGATCACTATGTTGATATTGTTGATCCCTTCATACTAGTCATTGCAACTTTCTAGTATACTTGTTTGACAAGATCTACTGCAGCCTGTTACTATTAGGGTTATAGGTTTATGTTATCTCATACCTATGCACTCTATGATAGTTTACAATTGAGTCTTATGTCTCTTTATCTAAGTCAGTTAGTAACTTTTCGATAAATAGACTTAGAATCATTAGATTAAATTTCTGTACGGAATTTATCTTCGGTTCTTATTTAGCTAAGTAATCATTTGAGCCTCTGGAAACAGTAGTTTTCAAATTCTGACCTTTTAGACAGTAATTCTGTTGGCTTCTCTTTTACTGAAGAGTCAGTGAGCTTCATGTACTATCGGTGGATGATTCTCACTTTCGTAGTTTTGGAATCACTACTTCCTTTACTATTTAGGTTGGATTTTTGCATAAGAGTCAGGCTCCTAATATCCGGAACCTATTGTTATTAAGGTCCTTCCGTCTTTGTACGGGCATAGGCCTTTACTCTGTCCGGTTAGAGTTTATGTATTTATAAACAGATATCTGTTTATTACTACGGGCGTAAGCTTCTTCTGTCTTTGATGCCTAATAGAAGGACGTTACGCTCCATTCTATTGTTAATGGATTCTATTAACTATCGGTACTGCTTATGGTATATCATTGACTTAGCAGTTGTGCTTAAGATTTCGGCTCATGAAGTAAGAGTTCTTCTACATCTTGGGCTTACATTAATAGTGTCGCTATTATAGATTTTTGAAGGCTGCTCATTGCGCTCAGCCATCCACATTCATGAATTTTTATCTCAGAAATATCGAGTCCATTTCTGGAGGCCTCTATTGTTAGGTCTATTATCTACTGCTCAGAATGTCATTCACTTAACAGTTGCTACTATAGCTAGGTAGGCTGTCTGTTTCGGCAGTGACTCCGTTCTGCTGCCCTCTTCGCTCTGGGCTATTGGACCCAGGGCAAGAAAAAGGGGGGGGGGGGGGGAGGGTGTTCCCTTGGGTCACCTGTTTTACTATGAAAACAAGGGGATACCTCCTCCGGAGTTAGTAATTCTGAGCTGTTATTGGGATGGTTTTTTAGTGAGAAGTTTATGTTTTAAAAATTCATTCAGGTCTTAGTTTTTAAAGTATAGCTTTTGAATTTAGCACCTGTCAACGGACGTTATTATACAATCCTCAGACACTTTTAAGAAGTATAAAGAGTCTCAATTCTCTAGACTTACTTTATTTATTGGCTTACTTTAAAAATTATTAGTATAAGGATTATATTAGATATTAATAGAGTACATGGATGTATGATGCTCAATTTTGGAAGGTGTTGTATCTTTCTAATTTATCATAAATATGAAAGATACATGTAAGGCCTAATACTTCTTTTTCCCTAGAGGGGATGACTCTATTTTATATATTGAGCGTATTCCAACTTGCTCTATGTCCTTGGCCCTCCAGCCTTTTTACTATTCAGCTATGTCTGGGTCATTGGTACAGTATAAAAATGTTAAAAAATTTATAGTAATTTATATATTTTTTATACTTACCAATGACCCAGACGGGGATGGCCCTCCCAGGAGTTGGGAACTCATACCTCCCCGCTGAGTACATAGCGCTTACCAGGCACTGGTTATAAGAATGATTAATGGCGCCAATTTCGGAACGTCCTTGACACTGCGCATGCGCAGTAGAGGTGAAGTGTGGAGGGCCATTCAGGACATGTTTTCTTTGGTTTTAGATGCAAATTTTGGGGATTGGGGGGCAAAATTTGTGTTTGGCCCTATATTTTAAGAGTTAGCACCAGCTTTGTCTGGGTCATTGGTAAGTATAAAAAATATATAAATTACTATAAATTTTTTAACTTTCTGAACCGATGGTCCGGTATGAACCAAATTTGGTTTGTGGTAGTATTGGGTAATAAGTACTTGACCCATGCAAAAAAAAAGATTCCCAAATCCCCATGGGAACCCGGGGAGCTAAAAATAGAAATATTTTCAAACGCCCTTATTTCCCAAACCCCACGGAACAGAGAGCTTTTATTTGGTATGAAGTATCCTTATGACCAGTAGAATTGAATGGTGAAAAAAAATTGCCATCGGTTATGTTAGGATGTTCTGTAATGGGCATCGAAAAAATGCTGAGTCAGCATATTTGCAAAAATTTAAAAAAATCTTTTCTCCAGAACCAATCATCAGAATCTTTTGATATTTGGTATACAGCATTCATGGGGGGGTAGGGGGGGGGGGGGGGGGCAGATAAAAGTTTGTTGAAATAAAGCTCATTGGTTCATATTTGGGCTCTCTACAGGAGCCCAAAGTTTTAACATAGGGTAATATGGGTAATATTCTTTAAAAATCTTCTTCTTCAGAACCACCAGTCAGAATCTTTTAATATTTGGTATACATCATTGTTATGAGTGTCAAATTCTAGATTGTTCAAACCAAGTCCCTAGGTTAATATTTGGGCTTCCTATGGAAGCCCAAATTTTATCTTTGTTCAATATGGAGGGAAATTTGAAAAAATCTTCTTCTTCAGAACCACCAGTCAGAATGCTTTGATATTTGGTATGCAACATCTCTATGGGGCTCAGATTCAAGTTTGTTCAAATCAGATCCCTAGGTATATATTTGGGCTCACTATGGAAGCCCAAATTTTTACTTAGTGCAATATGAGAAAATTTCTTTAAAAATCTTCTTCTTCAGATCCACCAGTCAGAATGCTTTTACATTTGGTATACAACATCTCTAGGGGGGTCAGATTCGCTCGCTATGGTAGCCCAAATTCGAACTTAGTGCAATTCGAAGAAATTTCTTTACAATTTCTCTTCTTCAGATCCAACAGTCAGAATGCTTTCACATTTGGTATACAACATCTCTAGGGACGTCAGATCTATCTGTGTTCAAAGCAAGAGCCTGGGTTAATATTTGGGTTTTCTATGGGAGCCGGAATTGGCCATTTTGCTGAAGAATTAAAAATTTTGTATTCAGTACCCTCTAGAGGTACTAAGATTAATCCACATAGGTTGTATCAAGGGGCTTCATAGGGGAGCTCTACATTTTACTTATGATCAACTGAAGAAAAGGCATGATGCCCAGATTATTTTTGTCACTCCTGAGGGACTCAAAGATTGACAGTGTAGCCTATGGAGATGACTTGCTTAATGTGGACTCTGTTTAAATTGTGTTCTGTACAAGATGAGTGCTTCAGGCCCCGTGGGGCCTCTTGTTTTAAGGGAAACATCACACAAACTTTGTCCGGGCCATAACTTTTTTGTCTTTTGACCCACACCTTAGATAGTTGGCATGTGGATGTATCACCATGAACCGGTGTGCAGTGTACCATAGTGACCTTCATGTGACCTTGAACTTTGACCTGAAGGTCAGATTTATGTGCTTTTTTAAGGTAAACTGTCTGGACCAGAACTTTTTTGTATTTCGTGTCAGGCTTTAGATATTTGGCATGTAGATGTATCACCATGAGCCGGTGTGTAGCGTACCATTGTGACTTTCATGTGACCTTGACCTTTGATCTGAAGGTCAGATTTGTGCTTTTTTCAAAGAAACTTTGTCCGGACCAAAACTTGTTTGTCTTTTGAGCCAGGTCTTAGATATTTGGCACGTGGATGTATCACCATGAGCCGGTGTGTCGCATACCATTGTGACCTTCATGTGTCAAGGTCAAATTTATGTACTTCAAATAGGGAGTAATTGTCCAGACCAGCATTTTTTTTGTTTTTTAACCTAGGACTTGGTTATTTGACATGTGGATGTGTCACCATGAGACCACATTTCGTGACCTTCATGTGACCTTCATCTCAAGGTCAAATTTATGTACTTCAAATAGGGAATAATTATCCAGACCAGAACTTTTTTGTTTTTTGACCTAGGACTTAGATATTTGACATGTGGATGTATCGCAATTAGACCGCATGTCACTTGTAATCATGACCTTCATGTGGCCTTGACCTCAAGGTCAAATTTATGTACTTTAAATAGGGAGTAATTGTCCAGACCAGATTTTTTTTTTTTTGGACATGTGGATGTGTCACCATGAAACCGCATGTCCGCTACCTTGATGAACTGCATGTGACCTTGACCTCTGACCTCAAGGTCAAATTTATGTACTTCAAATAGGGAATAATTGTCCAGATCAGAACTTTTTTGTTTTTTGACCTAGGACTTAGATGATTGGCATGTGGATGTATCACAATGAGACCACATGTTATCATGACCTTCATGTGACCTTGACCTCAAGGTCAAATTTATGTACTTTAAATAGGGAGTAATTGTCCAGACCAGATTTTTTTTTTTTTTTTGACATGTGGATGTGTCACCATGAAACCGCATGTCCGCTACCTTGATGAACTGCATGTGACCATGACCTCTGACCTCAAAAGGAAGGGGAGACATATGTTTTAGTGTGCTAAAACACTTTCTAGTTGTTATTGAAATACAAAGGATTTACTTGTAGAAGTGTATAATAAAATGATATTTCTATTAACTTAGTAATATCTAAATTTGTTTGGTAAATAGGTTGATTATTTCACAAGTGAGGGGAAGCCATTACAATCCACAGATGAAAATTTGTTAGTCTATATCTTCTTGAGTGAAATGGTTTGTGTGACCACTCCTAAATGGAGTTTTATTTTTTATTAGCTCGCCGAAGTGAGCTTAACTTATAACTTACCGGCCGTCGTCCATTGTGAACTTTATATTATTGACTTCTCACAAACTGCTGGACCAAATTGAACCAAATCTGGTGTGCCTGTTCCCTAGCATATGTCAATTCAAGTTTGTTCAAATAAACTTGCCATGCCCACAGGGTGGGGGGGGGGGGATTCAGATTCAAGCTTGTTCAAATCAAGTCCCTAGGTAAAGATTTGGGCTCTCTATTGGAGCCTGAATTTTAACTTAGTGCAATATGGCAAATATTCTTTATATCCACCTTGCAGTCATAATAAGCCATTGTGCAGATGTGACCTTGAACACCAATTAAAAAATATATAACCTTTACTCAATGTGAAACTGGCCAGTGCTACATAAAAATCACCATTCAAATTTTAATTTTTTTTTTTTTTTCAAAAACATAGTTTCTGACTGCCACACTGTGGCAGTTGAGTTCATTCTAATTGAGTTCATTCAGCCTCCAATGAGGTGTTGTAAGCTATGCATTTGAGGCATACAGAAATATTTCTGCAAGAGTTGTCTGCTACTCAGATTGGGTAAATTGTTAACCAAGAAACACTGCCAACCCTCTGTGCTTGCAGGTAATGTTTTGGTGAGTTTGGGTAAAAAGTTATCTGTGCCATAAAGGATTAAAAGGTATGTTTCTGAATCGCAAACAAATTTGTAAAATTTAACAAAATAATCTGAAAGACAAATGTGCTGAACCAAGTCAAGAAATAGTTACTGTATCCTTATATCTTTTCAGGAAGATACCATTTTTCTTTCACTGATGATTTAGAAAATTTTGTAGCATTTCTTAGGAAAGCATATTATGACATGAGTTATTTTCTCTTACAGACCTTATTTCACGATTGACTCGAGGGAAAAGTTCAGTAGATGAAGTGAAAGATTTGAATGCAGATGTCAGACAGAAATTGAATGAACTTGAAAATGGTATTAGACAGTTACCCAGTGGTATGTTTTAAATTATATTGAATTAATAGATTAGATCACAGTTACTGGAAGTTGTGGATACAACCACTTTTTTTCACTGATAACAATGAAAGCACCACGTCAGTCCTGACCCCGTGTTACACATACAGTAGTCTATATAATAATAGACAAGTAATGAAAGCCTATTTTGCCCTGACTGATACCCCCTTCCTGGTTCATTTGTGAATTCGTTCATTAACAAAGATTCATCAACACAGTTTTCTTGTACAGCTATCCACAAGGTATTTAACTTCATGTTTATCATACATTAATAATCAAATCATCATACTACGGCTTCTTTATTTGATAAAAAAAACTCTCCGTTCGACTTTTTTGCCCGCAACTCAACGCCATTAGAACAACAATGATGACGTAACGTTTCTAATGTCGATGAATCTTTGTTCAATGAACGAATTCACAAATGAACTGGGAAGGGGGTATCGGTCAGGGCAAAAAAGCTTTCATTACTTGTCTATTATTATATAGACTACTGATGTGTAACACGGGGTCAGGACTGACGTGGTGCTTACATTGTTATCAGTGAAAAAAGTGGTTGTATCCACAACTTCCAGTAACTGTGATTAGAAGGGCTTGAAAAAACTCTTTCATAGTTTTATTCCATTCTTTTGTAAAGCTATTAAAAAAAAAATTGTTTCTCAGACACCTCCATAGTCCTTGAAAATAGGCCTTCAAACTGTTTTCCTCATCCCCCTAACTTAGGTCACATGGCATATTGTGATTGAAGTGTGTTTGTGTGCGAGCCACACGTGTGCATTCGTGCATGCATGTGTATGTGTGCGTAAACACTGGCAATCGGGCAGACTTTGAACCTTCAAACCGGACACCTGGTAACAAATGGGATGACCCTGTTCATAAGGCCACCAGAACCTGTATCCCTGATTGAATGATCATAGATAAATTGAACTCTGAGAGAGGCCTTTGGTGGACATTTTTTTCAAAACTGTGTATTGTGTATGATCATTACAAACTGACTCGCCTTGTTTGTCAAGAGCGAGTCCAGTTAGAAGGTTCAGAGTATAGTGTGTGTACCCCATCATTGGTGTTTACTAACCCCACACAAAGACACATACACACACAGAGACAAACAATAAAAACTGATTCCAGTGTGTGAACTTTTGTTATTTACGAAATTTCATTCATATAGATGCGATAGAAAGCGCAGAACCCGTTTGGCGGTTTGAGACACAAAATGAGCCTGGTCGATACAAATTACAGGTAAGGATGTGAGTGTCCGAGCCAATAACTTGAAAACTGTTGGGGCTATAATCATCAAACTTCACCCAGTTATAGAGGACAATAGGAAAATGTGTCACATAACTTAAGGTCAAGGTCACTTTTCCAAGCCATACTTAAAAACGTCAATATTCATGTCTCAGTCATAAGTCAGAAATGAATCAAACTACAATTATCATGAAAATTCATACAAATGTTAATGACAGTGAAGTGTGTCATGTTTAGTGGTTGCTTGCATTTCTTCAAGGTCATTTTGAATTTCTTTGATATTCAAGGTCAGAAATCGTGTCTCAAGCATAACTTGGAAACAATCGGGACTGTAAGCATCAAACTTTGCCACATTTATAATGGACAGTGGGAGGGTTTGCCACACACTACAGCTGGTCCCACAACTCCAAGATCATGTTCACATTTCAACATCACACTTCATCATGTCTCACCATAAAGCTTGGTTCCCTTTAGTGTTTTTTTTAGAGGGGTTGGGTGGTTAGGTGTTACTCTAGTGACATTTCATGTTTTTATCTGGAAATTTCATCAATGGTACTTGTTATATAACGCAATATATCTTGTTACTGTTTGAGAGTGCATTGAGCTCTGTCAAACAAGATATTGTTGATTAAATTTGCAACTGCAGTATGGTTCATTTGCTGCTGAAAACATTGTTCTTTCCACAGGATAATATAAGGAATTAAAATAATAATTCCAACTATGTTCTTGACTGTTTTGAGGATTAACAAAAACACTTCTCTTCCTCATCATCATGAAATTGAGAGAGTAACAAGAAATCCTTTTAATAGCCCTAATCATTATATTTTATCAGTTTCTTGGTAACTATTCAGATGTGGTTTCTATGGTTAGTTTATGTATTTTTAGCTGCGACGAGCAGCTCTATAAGTGGGTCTGTCTGTCGGTCGGTCTGTCTGTCGGTCTGTCTGTCGGTCGGTCTGTCTGTCTGTGACCAACAAATTTCAAAACTCAATAACTATTGAAATACTGGATGGAATGACTTTATATTTGGCATGTAAGTGTATCTCATTGATGTCAAATCACTGTTCAATGCATGTGTTGTTCCAAATATTTTTCTTGGAGTTATGGCCCTTGATGAACTTAGAATTTTGTGACTAATGAGTTTCTAAAAGAATAACTTTCAAACTACCAGGTGGAATGACTTCATATTTGATATGCAAGTGTATCTCATTCATGTCTAGCCCATGTCCGATGCATATGTTGTTCCAAATATTTTTCTTGGTTTTTTTTCACCATCACCTGTAAATTGCCCCTGAGAATATTTTTTGGACTTGCAGATTGCACCACCCGTCGCAGCTATGGCATCAATGTTGCGATTTTTTAAACAATTCACCAGAAATCATGGATGTCTTTTCTTTTTCAATGTCTATGTGCAGATTCAAATGTAAATCCTGTCAATACTAGTCTTCATGTATTGTTGTGAATGTGAACCATGTAGTTTTGAGAACTCGAGTTACTCACCAGAGTTAAAACATCATTTTCTGACCATTATACCTCCACTTTCAAAGAAAATTGGGGGGGGGGGGGGGTATACTGGATTACATGCATCCATCCGTCTGTGTGTCCATCCGTCCGTGTGTGAGTCCATCCAAGAATATTCATAACTTTCATTTATTTATGCTTCATCAGTCCAGCACTGCAGTTTGGGTATGAATTGCCCTCAGCAATAGCTCTTGTTGATATTGCTCTTGTGGTTCAGGTTACAATAACCAGGTTTTGCTTCCAAATTTGAGAACGAAACCTCAAAATCAATCTATGACTTGATTTTGATACTCAAAGTATTTACCCTTTACCTAACACAGCTAGAAAAACAGAACTTGCAGAATATAACACTTGCAAAAAAATGTTTTACTGGACGAGCTTGTTCCAATGAGAGTCCTAAGTTATGTTTTGGAGGTAAAAGTTTAAAAAATTATATTTTTGGAATGTCAATTTTTGTGAATAGTGCTGGCTGTGTATGGCTTTTTGTTTCTTTGTTAGGTAAAGGGTTAAAACAGTATTTCATAACATCACAATTAAAAGATTTTTCTGTTCTGTTATAAAATTGTTCAGCATAATGTTTTCAATAACATTACCTTATATAATAAATAATCTTTTCAGTATGAAATAAATCACCTGCTTTTGATGTTTTGCTGAGGGCACTGTTTCTATTTTAATAGGATCTGAAAGCATGTTTTAATGAGTTGCCAATCATTTTTTTGTTTTTCTCGTAATCAGGCCAACTCCAGGACAGATCTAATGTGGCTTCAGAGGCTGCTGGTGATGCACAACAAATAACTGAAATGGCTGCTAAAAAAGTAGAGCCACTTTTGAGCACCTTTGAAGAGGACAAAATGAAAATGAAGAAATTACCTGAGCTAATTCATGATTATCACAGAGAATCTCAACAGATTGAAACTCAAAGTGAGTGTGAATGTATAGGCCTGAGTAATAAGCTCAAAACATTGTTGAATTGTCAAATTATAAGTGAAGATCGTGTTTGTTAACCCTTTTCCTAACACGACCAGAAAAATAAACAAAAATTTGTTGAATA
This sequence comes from Pictodentalium vernedei, assembly GCA_031216915.1. NCBI lineage: Eukaryota > Metazoa > Mollusca > Scaphopoda > Dentaliida > Dentaliidae > Pictodentalium > Pictodentalium vernedei. The sequence goes on along the minus strand of CM062291.1, from coordinate 115,212,889 downwards.
ACTAAATGTTTTCATTTTTAGCTCAACTTGACAATGTCCTCAATTTTTCTACATGCTGCAGCTCTTACCTGTTCAGTTCCAAATTTCATACGTGGGTTTGGGGCAATGTCTAGATGGGAGTTATCAGATTTTTCTGAATTTCATTTAAAAACATGACTACCAGTGGCTATCTTAGATTTAGCACATAAATTGTCAACAATTCCATTAGCACACCCTACAGGCCACATCTCTCAGGCGATCTTTTTCGTATGTAGCTTTGGTGAGATGTCGAGATGGGAGCTATCAAATTTTTCTGAATTTTATTGAAAAAGATGGCCACCAACAGCCATCTTGGATTTGGATATAAATTGTCAACAATTCCATTAGCACACAAATTTTTCCAATTTTCATTGAATGGCTGTTGAAAGTGTCATTAAACTCCAATAAACAAACATACAGACATCTCAAACAAAACTAATATATGTTGCCTGCTTTTGTGATTTGATTTACACTGCAGAGCATAATAGAATGTTTGTTTTATCTTGAGGCTGTCTTGAGAAGTTTGTTGTTTTTTTTTACTCTTCCTAATTCTCAGCCTCTTGTACAATTTCTTTTATTTTTTGAGCATTGAAGCAGCCTGAAAAATGTATGAGTACATTGAAACTATGACTGTGAAACTGTCTGTTAATTGAGATATAAATTAGAAATATTTTATTTTGTTTAAATACTGATGAAATGTGTATAAGACAGCAATTTTCTAACAAATCTATCTAGATGGTGAATGAATCAAATATCAACATTTTTCGTGTAGTGTGATGTAATATCACTTACTGGGTGTAAATGATAGGGTGGTCTGGAATTTATATCCATGTGGCAGTCACGATTAGACATTGTGCAGAAATGTGTGACACTAAATAAATAAATAAATAAACATCACTCATATGATCCACTCTTCAGTAATTGTATTAGAATTTTGATTTTACTCACTATGTTTGTTTTTTATTTTTCTTGACCAATGTTCAATTAAGACACTTTTTTTTGTATCAGTGTAGCGGTCATCAACAGTTCATATTTTTATACTGTACCAATGACCCAGACTTAGCTGGTGCTAACTCCACAAAAACCAGGGCCAAACACAAATTTTGCCCCCCAATCCCCAAAATTTGCATCCAAAACAAAAAGAAATCATGTCCTAAAGGACCTCCATAGTACGACTCTACTGCGCATGCGCAGTGACGCAGTCGTCCCGAAATTGGCGCCAAATATCATTCTCTGTTTGGCCCTTCATCAGTCAACATCTCACTGATCTTTGTGCTTGTAAATCTCAGTTTAAAGGATGCCAGACACGTAATTCTTGGAGAAAATGTGATTCTAAGGAGGATAGAAGGAGGAGAGGAAAAAAGAAGTGGCAAAAAATAATCAGGGCTGTACTTAAAATTTTTTGTTAAAATTATGTTAACTTGCCTATTTTCGAGGCAAACGCCTCTTGTTGTCATTCTTGCTAATTGTTGCACTGCTTATTCAGTGTTTCCTCTCCCCTAACCTTCTAAAGTCCCCCCTTGCAATTCTCCCATGCTTTTGGCATATTTTTGAGAAGTTTCATTTCTAAAATTTCCCTGGGAGAGTTGCTTGGTTACAGAATGTTTTCTGTTATTTTCCCCATAGTTACGTTTTCACCCATGGGTGTATAACGTTTGTGTTCTGCATCTTCCATCTGATGTTCTGCAGATTCTCCCCTGGGAGTCTCTGTTTTGCATCAGATAGAGTGTAATTGAGGACTGATTCCGGGCCAGTTTTTTCAGTGCCTGGAGTCATGTTTTCTTCTGTGTTTACACTGTTTGTTTTCATTGGCAACAGCCTTTTTTGAGGGGGGCTGTTTGCCTTTGAGGTAGTTTATCTCATTATAAGATACATTTATATTATCCGAAAGTGTCTCATTAATTATTTTATATAATTTTAAAATTTTTGACCACACTTTGCCATCGGATCCATCGGGGCTCAACATTACTTTTCAGCAACTTGGGCTTCTCTGAAAAAATATTTTTTCAAAATTATTTTGTTTTGCAATTGTTTTTTCATTTATTAATGGATCATGTTATTATGTATCTTTGTGTCAGGGGTTTTTGCGAGTAACTAGGACTTATTGTTGTTCCTTCACAATGAAAGGAACTTGTTCAAATTGTAATAGGAAGAAATCTTCCTCTGACTTTCATGATTATTGCATAAATTGTAGTCAGTGTTCTCGCATTAATCCCTGTCCTGTATGTGAACATTGGGATGAGAAACATTGGAAACGTGTGTCACGATATGTTGTTTCTGGAGAAAGAGCGATGCCGGCTCTTTCTCCACAAGGTCACTCTACTCTCTCAGTTTCTATTTCAGAGGAACCAGAACAGGGTGATGTTTCCATGTTATCTTCTTCAAGTGTGCGTCCGTCGTCACAATTAAATACAGAGCTAGCGGCAAAAGTGCTCATGGAGATTAGACAAATGTCGTCCGCTAGCTCGCCCGGTGTAGCGTCCATTCACCGAATGGTTCGGCAGCCGGGTTCGTCCGATGCGGTCCAAGAGGAAATTTTGGGTGATGCGAGCACTATAAAAATAATAGATGCACACCCAGTGACGGCGGATAGTGAACGAGAACGGAGGAAGCCTTTTAGTCCGGTTCCAAGCTCGTCTAGGTCCAGCCGGGCCGCGAGCGAGAGAGGCCCCTCTCTCGTACAACAACATCTGGGACCAGATGTTGTGGTACAAAATGTGTCTTTAGCGGAGCATACGTCCGTCGCTCGGGACGCTCCGTTGTATAAGCAGTCCGCAGAGACTGTTAAGGCTTCCTCTTCTCGCCGGCGCACACGACCGCACCTTGGCTGCATGACCTCCGATATCTTGCCAGCTTCGCCGAGGAAGGATTATTCGGCGACCAGGTCACACCATCCGGCAGCCAGGGACTCGAGACCGATGGACTCCGGACGTTCGCATAGGAAAAGTATGCGGGAGCCATCCGATGCGGAGCTGCCCTCGGCAAAGCAGCGAAAGACCGCTCCTCCGCAGGTCTCGACGTCGGACATTCTAGTGCAGATAGCACAGCTTATCGCAGCATCCCAGCAGCCGACAGAGACGGTGTCGGATCGAGAATTATCCGACGGCGCTGGGTCGGTACGCTCCGCCGAAGCATCGGGGGCGGACGACCGGGAACATCGGGAGGTCCGACCGGATGGTGAAAGGGATACGGATGAATTGGAGCTATCCCTTTCGGAACAACACAAAGCTGCCGTAGACTTCATCCGGCACTTTCTTCCTCAAGTTGTTCCGTCGGGCCAGACTGCTGCGCTTCCGGACAGGAGAATTATAGCGTCATTGGACTCTGATTTTTTCGAGCGGTTCAGGGACATCGCTCCCGAGTTTCCGTCGCAGTCCAATAATGTTGCAAGAACATTTGAATTATTGAACGACGCTATTTTTAAACTTGCTTCCAGGACAGGGAAAGCAGGCTTCTTGTCCGCAAATACTCTCAACCTGCCTTTCATTAATGCAAGGAATAAATTCGACACGGCAGGTCAGGGTATACCGAGAGTTCCTCTGCGTATGGACGACGAGGCGGAAGACTTAGAGCTATCATTACCGTCGTCAGCTTCTATTCCAACCGCAGTGTTGGAAACAGCTATTGCGTCTAACAGAGCCAATTTAGATGCCTTATCTTACGCAGATCACCTTACGAAGGCGTTATCACTGCGTCTTCAAGGGGAAGAGTTTCAGGATATACAATCCTCCTTAAGACTTCTTTCAAGGGCAGTAGCTTATTCCACGTGTAACTCCGCCCTTTCAGTGGCTAATCTGGAGTTGGTTAGACGTGACGCAGCCCTGTCTACATCCACACTAGTGGATTCTAAGGTGAAGAACTCTCTTAGAGTCGCTTCGGTCTCAGGAGATCTTCTCTTTGACGGCAAGCTTTCCGCTATTTATGATAATATTAAAAAGAAAGCTAGTGATTCTCTGTTGTTTAGATCCGCTCCTAAAAGGTCGGATTCAGCAGACACGAATAAGGCGGGCACTTCTGGGTCTTATCCGCCCAAGAGAGGTTCCTATAGAGGTTCCGGTGCGTACTCTAGCTCTTATTCGAGAGACCGTCAGGATAGCGACTCTCGTTCGGGACGTCCTTCAGGCCGGGACAATCGGTCGGACGCCCCGAGGTCGACGAGGCGAGGTGCGGGTCGTGGAAGACGTGGTTTCTCCTACCGCAGGCCTCGCAGATCCAGGAGGTGATGGCTCAAACCTCTATCGCGTTCCGGTTGGCGGAAGGTTGTCGAGTTTTTCTCAAGAGTGGGCGTCGATTACGGACGACCCTTGGGTGAGAGGAGTGACTTCGGAAGGTCTAAAGATATCCTTCAAACGAAAGCCTCCATTAACTCGAAGTCCAAAGTGGACTCATCTTCCGTCAAACCCTCAGAAAAGAGACGCTCTGCTATCAGAGGTGCAGTCTCTTTTAATGAAGAACGCGGTAGAGGTCGTAGAAAACCAGGAATCGCTGGGATTCTACAGCCATCTGTTTCTGGTTCCGAAACCAGACGGCTCGTTCCGTCCAGTCATAGATTTGAGCTGGATAAACAAGCTGATCATCGCTCCGAAGTTTTATATGGAGACGATTCGATCGGTCAGAGCGAGTATTCGGGTGAACGATTATGCAACGAGCATAGATCTCAAAGATGCGTACTTTCACGTCATGGTACATCCGACATTCCGAAAGTATCTACGCTTCGCAGTCCTAGGAGTGGTGTATCAGTTCCGGGCCATGTGCTTCGGATTGAATCTAGCACCCTGGGCTTTCACTCGGGTAATGAACTCGGTAATGATTTACTTCCGAGCTCATTCGTCTGCGGTAACGTCGGCCTACCTGGACGACATTCTTCAGAGGTACGGCAACGAGTTAACGCTTCAGAACGATGTTCAGAATCTTCTTCTATTGCTCCGACGTCTCGGTTTCATAGTAAACGAGGAGAAGTCGGATCTGGTGCCGTCCAAGTCATTCACTCATCTGGGAATGAGCTTCGAGACGCACAACAATCTCGTTCGTCTGCCGTTAACCAGAGCGAAATTAGTCAGTTGTTACGCTCGCTATTGTCTAAATACAGACAAAGTCACAGCGAGAGAATTTATGAGACTGATAGGTCTGTGCGGAGCCGCTGCGGATCTCATTCCGATGGGACGGCTAAGCACACGGCCTCTTCAAATTTTCTTGACTCAGAATTGGAGTGTGAAAATTCATTCGCTCGATGTAGACGTTCTCTTGTCAGATCAAGTGAAACAAGAGATTCAGACTTGGGCAAACATTCAGTGGTTAACTCAAGGAGTTCCGCTGCAGTTGCCGGATCCGAGTTTTACCATTATGACGGATGCCAGTCAAACAGGTTGGGGTGCATCATTAATCCCAACGGATTCGAGATGCCAGGGTCTTTGGGATCCGCAATTCCTGTGCAAGCACATAAACATCAAGGAAATGATGTCAATTTGGCTTGCGTTACGTCACTGGATGGACATTATTCACGATGCTCATGTCCAAATCCTATCCGACAATACGACAGTAGTGGCGTATATACGGAATCAGGGAGGCACTCATTCAGTTCCGTTGTTCAATCTAACGGAAAGAATCCTTCTGTTTGCGTTGGAACATCACGTTCTTCTTTCGGTCCGTCACATACCGGGTCGTCTGAATGTGCTAGCAGACTCCCTTTCTCGAAAGGGTCGCTTGTTGCCGTCGGAGTGGACTCTCAACAAACAAGTATTCAATCAGATTTGCTACCAATGGGAACGGCCAATGATAGACTTATTTGCGACACATCTCAACAATCAGTTGCAGACGTATGTGTCCCCGTGTCCGGATCCAAGAGCATTTGCTGTAGACGCTCTATCGATCCCTTGGGACGGAATGATAGGATATGCGTATCCTCCAGCGCCGTTAATTCAACAAGTATTGCTAAAGATAAAACAATCTCAATGCAAGATTCTGTTGGTAGCATCTCTGTCGCCACAGAGACCGTGGATAAATCTACTCAGGTGTCTGTTGTGGGACCTACCGCGGAAGCTCCCTCCACGAGAGGATCTTCTTTGGCAGGGGAAATCGCGCCAACTGCATCACAACCCGCAAGGTCTCAACCTTCACGTTTTTCCGTTGTGCGGTCCTTCTTGCATGGCAAGCACTTTACAGGACGAGCAGTGGACGCGATTTCTAACTGTAGGAGGACCTCCTCTTCGCTAAACTATGCGGCTAAGTGGAAGGTTTTCCGTCGTTGGTGTAGGGATCATTCTGTTGATATATTTGATCCCTCTATACCAGACATTGCTAACTTTCTAGTATACTTGTTTGACGAAATCAAACTGCAACCGGTTACTATAAAGGGTTATAGATCTATGTTATCTGATACCTATGCACATCATGATAGTTTACAAATTGGATCTAATGTCTCTTTATCGAAATTGGTTAGAAACTTTTCGATAAATAGACCCAGAACTCTTAGATTAATTCCTAAGTGGAATTTAGCTTGGGTTCTCCTTAAATTGAAGGAAAAGCCATTTGAACCTCTTGGGACAGTAGATTTCAAATTCTTATCTTATAAGACAGCTTTTCTCTTAGCTTTCTCTTCTGCCAGAAGAGTCAGTGAGCTTCATGCACTATCGGTGGATGATTCTCATTATCGTAGTGTTGGGAACACTATCACCTTCACTACTAACGTCGGTTTTTTAGCTAAGAATCAGGCTCCTAATAAATATCCGGAACCTATTGTTATTAAGGCTCTTCCGTCTTCAGACGGGCGTAGGCCTTTACTCTGTCCTGTTAGAGCACTACGTATCTATAAACAGAGATCTCAGTTCATCAGAAAGGGACGGAAACGTTTCTTTCTGTCTTTGATGCCTAATAGAAAGGACATTTCAGTCCATTCTATTGCTAGATGGATTCAGTTAACTATCCGTACTGCGTATGAAGATTTATCTTCTTCTCAGCAGTCTGTGCTTAAGATTTCTGCTCATGAAGTAAGAGCTCTTTCTACTTCCTGGGCTTATGCTAATAGTGTTGCTATTACAGATTTAATGAAGGCTGCTTATTGGTCTCAGCCATCCACATTTACTAATTTTTATCTCAGAAATATTGAGTCCATTTCTGGAGACCTGCATTGTTTAGGTCCGTTATCTGTTGCTCAGAATGTCGTCCACTAAACAGTTGCAACTATAGTTATGCAGGCTTTCTGTTCCGGCAGTGACTCCGTCCGGCTGCCCTCTTCGCTCTGGGATATTTGACCCAGGGCAAGGGGAAGGGGGGGGGCGGGTGTTCCCTTAGGTCACCTGCTTTATAGTGAAAAGCAAGGGAATGCCTCCTCCAAGACAGTATTTCTGAGTCGCTTCCGGGATGGTTTTAAAGTGTAATATTAATGTTTAATTTCATTCATGTCTTATTTTTAAAGTGTAGCTCGGTGTGAAGCATTTGTATATGTCAAGTGTCAAACGGGCTTTAATATACAATACTCGGACACTTTTAAATGATTATAAAGAGTCTCAATTCTCTGGACTACTTTATTTATTGGCTTGTTTTAATAATAATTAGTATAAAGGTTATACTGGATATTAATAGAGAACATGAATGTTATTGTGCTCAATTATTAAGGGTAGTGTATCTTTCTAATTTAAATATTAAATAAGAAAGATACATGTAAAGCCTAATACTCCTTTTCTCCTTAAGGGGTTATCTCTTTATTTTATAATTGAGCTTATTGGATTTTCCTCTATGTCCTAGGCCCTCCAGCCTGTTTACTATTCAGCTAAGTCTGGGTCATTGGTACAGTATAAAAATGTTAAAAAATTTATAGTAATTTATATATTTTTTATACTTACCAATGACCCAGACGGGGATGGCCCTCCCTGAGTTGGGAACTCTTGCCTCCCCGCTGAGTACATAGCGCTGACCAGGCACTGCCAGTAAGAATGATATTTGGCGCCAATTTCGGGACGACTGCGTCACTGCGCATGCGCAGTAGAGTCGTACTATGGAGGTCCTTTAGGACATGATTTCTTTTTGTTTTGGATGCAAATTTTGGGGATTGGGGGGCAAAATTTGTGTTTGGCCCTGGTTTTTGTGGAGTTAGCACCAGCTAAGTCTGGGTCATTGGTAAGTATAAAAAATATATAAATTACTATAAATTTTTTAACATTTTAACTTGATTTCATAAACCATAAGCCAGAAGATTTTTTTAATTGTCCATAGTGATGTGTTAGTTCAGTCTTTCCTTTTTTTCAGTTGACGATCTTAGAAAAAATCTGCCCTCTGCTTCAGAAAAGATTGAAACTTTACAAGGACAGGCAGAGAGATCCACAAATCTTGGCAAGGGTTTGTCTTCAAATATAGCACAACTGAGAGAAAGAATCGACCTGGCTAGAAGTGAAGCTAACAGAGTGAGTTACTCAAGATATATGCACTTGAAAGTGCACTAGAATCTACCCCAGTTGACTTTTATATCCGCTTTGATTTATCACTATTTATTTAACTCTTATCTGCACATCTTTTCATCAGGGATCATCAAATGGCATTAAAATTTTCTGCATCTTGGTGATGACATAATGGCAGATGTTTTGTGGATAGCATATGCCATGTATGGACATCATGCTGTGTGAAGCGTAAAGATGTAAAGAGATATGAGATACCATGGAGCCCTCTTTATTGGATATCTTTTACCTGAATAACACTGTTAATTGAATATAACTTCCCAACACAAAACCATTTAGCATACCTCCAATACAAATTTGACCTGTTAATTGAATATAGGTTATAGAGTAAACTCCTGTCAATAGAATAAAAAATCTTGTAAACTATGAAGAAATTACCCGGACACTCCCAAGTTTTCTCTTGATTCTAGACCTATTTGGCCTCAGTACATCCAATACAGGCATTTAGTCTATTGTATCTTGTTTGACGGAACTCATGGAGCTCTGTCAAACAAGATATAATAGAATAAATGCTAAGTTTATCTCTAGAATACAGGAAAGTGACACAATCCATGTTAATTGAATACTCCTGTTGATTTAATAATTTTCATTGGGAAAGTGGCTATTCAATTAACAGGGTTCCACTGATATCTTTGAGTGCTGAGACTTGCATTGTTGGACCATCTGAGAGACTTTGGGGTTAACAGTCCATTCTGTAAATACAGAAAAAAAAACAGGCACATAAATATAACAAGTCAACATTGTTTCAGTTCACATTTGAACAAATAAAACACAGAAAACTTGAGATGTGGTTGCTAGTGAGGACGAGAAATTCATTGAGATTCTTCCTGTTGAGTTTTATGGTAATATTGATCAAATTAGTTTCCCAATGAAAAATAAAACTGGAGTTTGTTCAATTGAATTGCAAAAGTGCTGTATTGGAAATCAAACTTTCAAGCTATATTTTTATACTGTACCAATGACCCAGACATAGCTGGGGCCAATACTACAAAACTTTTACAACTGTATTTTCTAAAATTGTATTTTCTAGTTTTGACTTTAAATGGGTAGAAATGAACCATTAGCATTTTCAAAGATGTGGCAATTTGCTAGTTGGCAAATTGCCATATCTTTTAAAATGCTAGTTATTCATTTTAGTCAGTTATACTAATAGGTAGAAAATACAATTCTAGAAAATACAATTGTAAAAGTTTTATAGTATTGGTTCCTGGTGCTAACTCATAAAAATCTAGGGCCAAACACAAATTTTGCCCCTCAATCCCAAAAATTTGCATCTAAAACCGAAAAAATCATGTCCTAAATGGTCCTCCATACTTTCCCTCCACTGTGCATGCGCAGTGTCAAGGAGGTCTCGAAATTGGCGCCAAATATTATTCTTTGATTGCCCTTCATCAATTCACATCTGACTGATATTTGTGCTTGTAAATCTCAGTTTAAATGATGCCAGACATATAAATATTAGAGAAATGGTGGATCTAAAGAGGAAATAGAAGGAGGAGAGGAAAAATGAGTGGCAGGAAATAATCAGGGCTGTAACTTAAAAATTTTTTATGAAATTATGTTATGTTGCCTAATTTCGAGGCATGAGCCTGTTGTTGTTATTCTTGCTATAAAGTTACACTGCTTGTTCAGTGTTTCCTCTCTCCCTTTCCTTTAAGTACCCCCTTGCTATTCTCCCATGCTTTTGGCATATTTTCTGTAATATTATTACTAAAATTTCTTGGGAGTTTTAGCTGAATAACAGAATGAATTCTGTTCTTTTCCCCATGTTTACGTCCTCACCCATGGGTGTTTAGGCATAGTGTTCTGCATCTACCATCTGATGTTCTGCAGTTTCTTCCCTGGAAGTCTCTGTTTTGCATCAGATAGTGTGTTATTGGTAACTGATTTCGGGCCATGGTTATCAGTGCCTGGAGTCATGTTTCTGGTGTTTATACACTTCTTATTTACATTGACAACAGTCTCTGTGGAGGGGGATTTCTTGTCTTTGTATTAGCTTAATCATAACAAGATACATTATTATTATATGTAAGTGTTGCATTAATTTTTTAAAATATTTTTAAAATTTTTGTCCACACTTAGGCTTCTTGGGATCCATTGGGGCTCAACGTTACTTTTCAGAAACTTGGGCTTTTTTGAAAAAATTTTTTTGATTTCATTTATTTTTTCTATGTTAAATGGATCATGTTATTATGTATCTTTGTTTTCAGGGGTTCGTGCGAGTACTAGGACTTTTTGTATTCTTTTCACAATGACGTGTGTCACGATATGTTGTTAGCGGGGAAAAGTCCATGCCGGTCCTTTCTCCGCAGGGTCACTCTAGTTTATCAATCTCTATTTCAGAGGAACAGGAACAGGGTGATATTTCCGTGATGTCTTCCAAAAGTGTGCCTCCGTCGTCACAGTTAAATGAAGAGTTAGCGGCAAAAGTGCTCATGGAAATACGTCAATTGCCTAAGAGGTCCCTAGTAGGATCGACGGCATTGGCGTCTGCTAGCTCGCCTGGTGTAGCGTCCATTCATCGAATGTTTCGGCAGCCGGGTTCGTCCGTTGAGGTCCAGGAAGGAAATTTGGGTGATGAGAGCACTATAATAGACAAAGTGCATACCCAGTGACGGCGGATCAGAGGAGAGAACGGAGGAAGCCTATTAGTCCGGTTCCTAGCTTGTCCAGGTCCATCTGGGCTGCGAGCGAGAGAGGTCCCTCTCTCATACAACAACATCTGGGACCAGATGTTGTGGTACAAAACGTTTCGCTTTCGGAGCATACGTCTGCCGCTCGGGACGCTCCGTTATGTATACAGTCTGGAGAGACTGTCGATAAGGCTTCCTCATCCTCACGGCAGCGCACACGACAGCACCTTGGCTACGTGACCACGGATATCCAGCCAGCTTCGCCAATCAGAGAATCCACGGTGACCAGGTCACGCCATCCGGTAGCCAGGGACACGAGGCCTGTAGACTCCGGACGTTCGCATAAGAGAAGTATGCAGGAGTCAACATACACGGAGCTTCCAGCGGCAAAGCAACGTAAGACTGCTACTCCACAGGCCTCAGTGATGGACGTGCTATCCCAAATAGCACAACTTATCGCAGCATCCCAGCAAACGGCAGAATCTCTGTCGGATCAGGTAATATCCGATGATGCTGGGTCGGTACGCTCCGCTGAAACATCAGGTACGGACAACCGAGAACTTCATAGGGTCCGACAGGATGGCGAAAGGGATTCGGAGGATTTTGAGCTTTCCCTTTCGGAACAACAAAAGCTGCCGTACATTTCATCCGGCATTATCTTCCAGAGGTTGTTTCGTCGGACCAGAATGCTGCGATGCCAGATAAGAGACTGATAGTGTCATTGGACACAAGAATTTTTTGATCGGTTCAGGGACATCGTCCCTGAGTTTCCGACACAGTCCAATAATGTCACAAGAACATTCGAATTATTGAACGACGCTATATATATGCTTGCTACTAAACAAGCAAGTCTGGTTTCTTGTCTGCAAAGGTTTCTGTGATGTCTTCCAAAAGTGTGCCTCCGTCGTCACAGTTAAATGAAGAGCTAGCGGCAAAAGTGCTCATGGAAATACGTCAATTGCCTAAGAGGTCCCTAGAAGGATCGACGGCGTTGACGTCCGCTAGCTCGCCCGGTGTAGCGTCCATTCATCGAATGGTTCGGTGGCCAGGTTCGTCCGTTGCGGTCCAGGAAGGAGATTTGGGTGATGCGAGCACTATAATAAGACAAAAGTGCACACCCAGTGACGACGGATCAGAGCAGAGATCGGAGGAAGCCTATTAGTCCGGTTCCTAGCTCGTCCAGGTCCATCCGGGCTGCGAGCGAGAGAGGTCCCTCTCTCGTACAACAACATCTGGGACCAGATGTTGTGGTACAAAACGTTTCGCATTCGGAGCATACGTCCGCCGCTCGGGACGCTCCGTTATATAGACAGTCCGGAGAGACTGTCGATAAGGCTTCCTCATCCTCACTGCAACGCACACGACCGCACCTTGGCTACGTGACCACGGATATCCAGCCAGCTTCGCCAATCAGGGATTCCACGGCGACCAGGTCACGCCATTCGGTAGCCAAGGGACTTGAGGCCTGTAGACTCCGGACGTTCGCATAAGAGAAGTATGCAGGAGTCAACGTACACGGAGCTTCCAGTGGCAAAGCAACGTAAGACCGCTACTCCACAGGCCTCAGTGACGGACGTGCTATCCCAAATAGCACAACTTATCCCAGCAAACGACAGAATCTCTGTCAGATCAGGAATTATCCGTCGACGCTGGGTCGGTACGCTCGGCTGAAGCATCAGGTACGGACGACCGAGAACTTCATAGGGTCTGACAGGATGGCGAAAGGGATTCGGAGGATTTCGAGCTTTCCCTTTCGGAACAACATAAGCTGCCGTAGATTTCATCCGGCATTATCTTCCAGAGGTTGTTCTGTCGGACTAGAATGCTGCGATGCCAGATAAGAGACTGATAGCGTCATTGGACACAGAATTTTTTTGAGCGGTTCAGGGACATCGTCCCTGAGTTTCCGACACAGTCCAATAATGTCACAAGAACATTCGAATTATTGAACGACGCTATATATAAGCTTGCTACCAAAACAGGCAAGTCTGGTTTCTTGTCCGCAAATGCTCTAAATCTGCCTTTCATCAATTCAAGGAATAAATTTGAAATGTCAGGACAGGGCATACCGAGAGTTCCTCTGCGTCTAGACGGCGAGGCTGAAGACTTGGAATTGTCTACACCGTCGTCTATGTCAATTCCAACCACGACGTTGGAAACGACAATAATGTCTAACAGACTTAACTTAGATGCTTTATCATATGCAGACCACCTTACTAAGGCGTTATCATTACGTCTTCAAGGGAAAGAATTCCAGGATACAATCCTCATTGAGACTTCTTTCAAGGGCAGTAGATTATTCCACTTATAACTCCGCCCTTTCAGTGGCAAACCTGGAGTTGGTTAGACGTGACGCAACCCTATCTACATCACGCATGTGGATAGTAAGATGAAGAACTCTCTCAGAGTCGCTTCGGTGTACGGAGAAGCTTCTCTTCGACGGCAAGCTTTCAGCAATCTATGAATTCGCTCGATATAGATGTTCTCTTGTCAAATCAAGTGTAACAAGAGATTCAGACTTGGGCAAACATTCAGTGGTTGACTCAGGGAGTTCAACTGCAGTTGCCGGATCCAAGTTTTACGATTATGACGGATGCCTGTCAAACAGGTTGGGGTACAACATTGATCCCAACGGATTCAAATTGCCAGGGTCTTTGGGATCCACAGTTTCTAGGCAAGCACATAAACATCAAAAAAATGATGTCAATTTGGCTTGCACTACGCCATTGGATGAACATTATTCAGAAAGCACATGATCAAATCCTGTCCGACAATACGACAGTAGTAGCGTATATCCGGAACCAGGGAGGCACTCATTCCGTTCCGTTATTCAATTTAACGGAAAGAATCCTTCTGTTTGTTCTGGAACACCAAGTTCTGCTTTCGGTCTGTCATATTCCGGGTCGTCTGAATGTATTAGCAGACTCCCTTTCACGGAAGGGTCGTTTGTTGCCGTCAGAATGGACTCTCAACAAACAGGTATTCAATCAGATTTGCTACCAATGGGAGCGGCCAATGATAGACTTATTTGCGACACAACTCAACAATCAGTTGCAGACGTATGTGTCACCATGTCAGGATCCCCGAGCATATGCAGTAGACACTCTATCGATCTCGTGGGACCGAATGATAGGATATGCGTATCCTCCAGCGCCGTTGATTCAGTAAATATTGCTAAAGGTAAAATAATCACAATGCAAAATTCTGTTGGTAGCATCTCTGTCTCCACAGAGACCGTGGATAAATCTACTCAGGTGTCAGCTGTGGGACTTACCGCGAAAACTTCCTCCATGAGAGGATCTTCTTTCGCAGGGGAAATCGTGTCAACTTCATCACAACCCGCAAGGTCTCAACCTTCACGTATTTCCGTTGTGCAGTCCTTCTTGCACGGCAAGCATTGTACAGGACGAGCAGTGGACGCGATTTCTAACTGTAGGAGGACCTCCTCTTCGCTAATCTATGCGGCTAAGTGGAAGGTCTTTCGTCGTTGGTGTAGGGATCATTCTGTTGATATTTTTGATCCCTCCATACCAGACATTGCAAACTTTCTAGTATACTTGTTTGACCAGATCAACTGCAGCCTGTTACTATTAAAGGTTATAGGTCTATGTTATCTGATACCTATGCACACCATGATGGTTTACAAATTGGATCTAATGTCTCTTTATCTAATTAGTTAGAAACTTCTCGATAAATAGACCTAGAACCCTTAGATTAATTCCTAAATGGAATTTAGCTTGGGTTCTTCTTAAACTAAAAGAACAGCCATTTGAGCCTCTTGAGACAGTAGATTTCAAATTCTTGTTTTATAAGACAGTATTTCTCTTAGCTTTCTCTTCTGCTAGAAGAGTCAGTGAGCTTCATGCACTATCGGTGGACGATTCTCACTATCGCAGTGTCGGGAACACTATTACCTTTACTACTAATGTTGGATTTTTGGCTAAGAATCAGGCTCCTAATAAATATCCGGAACCTATTGTTATTAAGGCCCTTCCGTCTTCAGACGGGCATAGGCCTTTATTCTGTCCGGTTAGAGCTTTACGTATTTATAAACAAAGATCTCAGTTTATCAGAAAGGGACAAAAACGCTTCTTTCTGTCTCTGATGCCTAATAGAAAGGACATTACGGTCCATTCTATTGCTAGATGGATTCAATTAACTATCCGTACTGCTTATGATAATCTATCTTCAACTCAGCAGTCTGTGCTTAAGATTTCGGCTCATGAAGTAACAGCTCTTTCTACATCTTGGGCTTACGCAAATAGTGTTGCTATTACAGATTTAATGAAGGCTGCATATTGGTCTCAGCCATCCACATTCACAAATTTTTATCTCAGAAATATTGAGTCCATTTCTGGAGACCTGCATTGTTTAGGTCCGTTATCTGTTGCTCAGAATGTCGTTCACTAAACAGTTGCAACTATAGTTATGCAGGCTTTCTATTCAGGCAGTGACTCCGTCCTGCTGCCCTCTTCGCTCTGGGCTATTTGACCCAGGGCAAGGGGAAGGGGGGGGGGGGGTTTTCTTAGGTCACCTGCTTTATAGTGAAAAGCAAGGGGATACCTCCTCCGGAGTCAGTAATTCTGAGTTGTTACTGGGATGGTTTTAAAGTGTAAAGTTAATGTTTAAAAATTCATTCATGTCATATTTTTAAAGTGTAGCTCGGTGTGAAGCATTTGTATATGTCACGTGTCAAACGGGCGTTAATATACAATCCTCAGACACTTTTAAAAGAGTATAAAGAGTCACAATTCTCTGGACTATCTTTATTTATTGGCTTACTTTAAAAATAATTAGTATAAAGGGTTATACTGGATGTTAATAGAGAACATGAATGTTATTATGCTCAATTATGGAGGGTGTTGTGTCTTTCTAATTTATCATAAAATAAGAAAGATACATGTAAAGCCTAATGCTCCTTTTCTCCTCGAGGGGATGACTCTATTTTATATAGTTGAGCTTATTGGATTTTCCTCTATGTCCTAGGCCCTCCAGCCTTTTTACTATTCAGCTATGTCTGGGTCATTGGTACAATATAAAAATGTTAAAAAATTTATAGTAATTTATATATTTTTTATACTTACCAATGACCCAGACGGGGATGGCCCTCCCAGGAGTTGGGAACTCATACCTCCCCGCTGAGTACATAGCGCTGACCAGGCACTGCTTGTAAGAATGATATTTGGCACCAATTTCGAGACCTCCTTGACACTGCGCATGCGCAGTGGAGGGAAAGTATGGAGGACCATTTAGGACATGATTTTTTTGGTTTTAGATGCAAATTTGGGGGATTGGGGAGCAAAATTTGTGTTTGGCCCTAGATTTTTAAGAGTTAGCACCAGCTATGTCTGGGTCATTGGTAAGTATAAAAAATATATAAATTACTATAAATTTTTTAACTTCTTGTTTAATAATCATGTAGTCAGCTGTAATACATGTTAGATTTTTTTATGTATGAAAATCAGTTGTAAAGCACTGTAGGGGTATGTGCACATGTTGCACACCACATCATTTCTATGAAAAGTATTTTGATTGGATTAGCTTACAAGTAAAAGTTATCTGTTAACTGGTTGAGTGCTGAAAACCCATATTTGGGATTTATTCTAAAGTGAAGGTACTGCAACATAAAGGCTCCATGTTCTGTTGATGTGCTTCATATTATCTTAGAAGTGAAATTATTTAGTCTGCATGGATTTATCTTGTTACAATTTATGGGAGAGTGCCTGTTAGCACTCTCCCATAAATTGTATTGAGACAAATTCAGTGCTCTACCAGTTAAAGTCGACTTGCTATCCTGGCTGCAGTTTTTGGCAGAGTCTTCTTTCTCACATCACAGTGTCAGATCTATATGGCATGCTTTCTACAAAGAATTTTTCCTCATTTTCTTCTCAACATAATTAAATAAGCAGTACTCTTGTAGATCAGGTAGATCACTGTTAAATGTATGTGTTAAAGCAGAAATTTCCAATAGTTCACTGAGCAGTGCTTCTAGTTGATCAGTACTTGGTGCTTCTTGTAGATCAACACTGAATGCATCAAGTAGAACTTTGAAACACAATCATTAGCTCACATTAGAGCTGCATGGGTAACCAAAAATCCATGCTATTTTGCTTTTCTTTAATCAATCCACATATATAATATCCAGTGCCCTCTTTGACCTGTTTAAGTACAGTCTCTAGAGCCATGTCTGTATTTTTACAAATCCAAAGATTCAAAAGTTGAAGCCAGATTCCTTGAATTCTATAACAGTTAACCAAGATATGAGGTGACCCTACATTTTTTGTTGTGCTAAAGTCTGGGTATTTGTTAGCTACCAACTGATTCAGTCAACATATTATTTCTTAGAATAATTTAGCCTTTTCATCTGTTTGCATTTATCGTAAATGACTCTGCCATACTTTGAAACAACAAATGTTTTATAATTGACTTTTCCAGATCAGAGTAGCTCTCAAACTGAATGAGACATCTAGAGTTACTTTGAGAAATCCACCAGATATTGACCAGGCCGGCTCTTACAACAAAGTGTCAATGTTCTTTAAGACTGTTCAACCTGAAGCATTATTGATGTACACAGGCCCAGAGCAACCTCCAAGTCAAATAACACCTGTAAGTATCATTTGACTGAAAATTGAAGAGAATATATTTTCTATATTATGTTTTGAAGATTTTGCTCCAACACTTATCCTTTCATCATAAATTAGTGTATTTGTCATAGAAATTTTTTTCTGTTGATCCTTAAGGGCCTTTTTCTGACTTTACTAACTCATATTTCCCATGCTTCAGCTTTCATATATCAAGTAGCCATAACTATCGAAGAGAAATTACTTTGACACTGGTTTCTAGACAAGTTTTGGCTGCATATGTAGGCAACCAAGACTTGATGAAGAACCACAGCTAAGGCTTTATGTCTTGTTAGTAAAATAGTAATACAATATCCAGTCTGTTGAAAGCAAGCCTGGAAATAAGCAATCTGTCATTTTCAGAATGAGGACTCAGAGGATTAATTTGCTGATGCTATCCCTTGCAGTGGGATAGAATCCCCCAATTTATCCTCTGGGTACCTCTTTCTGTTTAGGCCCGAGACCTTGATTGAGATTGAGGTTCACAGAAGGTAAATTTAGTAATGCTACCCTGCTGTGCAGGGTAGCATCACCAAATTCACCTTCTGGAGACCCCATTCTGAAGATGTCAATCTGCTTATTTCCAGGTCTGGTTGAAAGAGTACTTTGCATGCTCTGGACATTTGAAAAGAAGTATAAAATATTCCTTGTTTCAAAAACAGAATTTTGCCAAATTGAAAATCAAGTATTAAATTCATTGCCATGAGCTCATCCAAAACAGTTTAAAGAATTAAAATCCAGTATGCATGTAATTAAATTATTGATTATGGAATATCAATGTTTTTAAAATATTTTTGTTTCGCAGTTTGACTGTTCAGTCCAGTTAACAGGAGTAAAAAAAATACCTTTTTTTAGCTTATTGAATTAAACATTTGGTTCAACTGTAAAGAATTAAAAATTAAAAAAATCCTTTCTGTTCAAGCCATGTAGGATGACTGTTTTAAGAGCGAAAATTCATTGTATTTCATGAAGGCAATGGTATTGGGTTGTTATGATGGTGTCCAGGTTGGAGTATAGAACTTGTACGATATGGTAGTGAAGGTCCAAAAGCGAATGGTCTTGCTGGTTAAAGTGTAGAGCTGTAGATGTCATGTTCGTGGTTAATGTTATTAATGTGTTTTTTTATATGAAAGTTTTGTTAAGTTTCACCAACATATTGCCAGTTGCATGTTAGTATGTAGATTCGTATAGGTCATACAGTTGGCATTATGGGGACAAATTGTGGCATTTAGAGGTGCCCTTACTTTTGAACCACAGTTTTTTTTATCAAAATGTTTTCTCATGTGGTAGGTAGATTGGTACGGGTGATATGTTGTGACTAATAGACTTTTCGATAAATAAACTGTGGGGTGTCAAGTAGATCAGCTCAAAAGAGTTCAAGAGGACTCTGAAATAAGATGAGGTCTTGTATGATATTTTAAGCCTTACCAGTTTGGTCTGTATGAAGACTCTTCAGATGCAATTCCTGCAAGGTGACAGCCCTTTATATACACTTCTATGCTGTTACAATACCAGGTGGTTTTAGAAAGATGTACAATTTGGGTATCTGAACCATCATTCACATTTGTTCTGTTTACCTTCTGCTAGTACAAAAAATCAGTACCCCATCTCTGCCATCCTTTATAAAATTATCCTGGCTTGTTACTTTTAAATTAACAAAATTAATAAAAAGCATTAACTTCAGGCATTGACTCGGACACTAAATATAGTACAATTCACAATCATAATGGTAAACTCAATCAATGAGCATGATGCATACGTCATCTTATTGTAACCATCCGAATATCAAACACTAAATTGGAACCACCTGGCACTGTAACTGCCCAGGTAAAGACAAAATACAAAGATGTTTCTTATGTCATCTTATTTTTACAGCCTGGCATTGTAACTTCCTAGGACAGTTATAAAAGGCCAGTCACCTTGCAGCAATTGCCTCCTATGAGTATTCATGTAGACAAAACTGGTGAGGATTAAAAAAACCACATGGAAACCTGTCTTATTTCTGAGTCCTCTTGAACTCTTTTCGGATGATCTACCCATCTGACCTATAGTTACCGTAATACCATTTGTTCAATATCTGTCCAGTGGCTCATCATGCTTATGGACTTCAATAATTACAAGCTCTCTCTTGAACCTTGAGCTTTTTTTTATGCGCCTACATAAAATGCATAGGGCATTAAGCGCTTGGTTTTTTAAGCCTTGTCCAGCCATCCATATGCACCTCCAAGTTTTGGTTTCCAGGTGATAACTTGAGTATGTATTGAGACATTTTTCTGAAACTTTCACATATTGTCGGGAATCTCAAATGCAGGTCAAGCTTGCATTTGGCTGTATTGGCATTCTCTGGTCTAGAGTTATTCCCCTTGACTTAGTGGAAAAATAATACATCTTATGGTTTCCAGATGATATCTTGAGTATGCATTCAGATATTTTTTTTATTTAAACTTTCACATATTGTCTGGAATGATAACATACAGGTCAAGATTGCATTTGGTCATATTCCCATTCATTGTTCTCGACCTATTCCTCTTGACTTTTTGAAAAATAACGCATTTCATGGTTTCGTGATGATAATTTGAGTATGCGTTTATTTTTTTAAACTTTCACATGTTGTCTAGAATGAGAAAATTCAGGTCAAGTTCACATTTGGGCATATTTGCAGTCTTTGTTATCGAGTTATTCCCCTAGACTTAGTAAAATTCATACATTTCATGGTTTCTGGATGATAACTGGAGTATAAATTCAGATATTTTTTTTAAACTTTCACATATTGTGTAGAATTACAAAATACAGGGCAAGTTTGCATTTTGCCATATTCGCATCCTCTTTTCTTGAGTTATTGCCCATAACTGAGTGAAAAATAATAAATTTTATGGTTTCCTGATAACTTGAATGTGCATTGAGATATTTTTAAAATGAGTTTTGAAGGACTTTGATTGATTTTATGAAAAAAAAAACACCTTTCACACAATTGCCCATGGGTGGAGTGGAGGGTGGGAAGTCCTATTAGTGAATTTTTTTCTTTGCTTTAAAATTAGTTTTTGAGAACTTTGTGAGATTTTATGCAAATTTAAAATGTTCTCTCAATTGGCCCAGAGTTGGGAGTGAGGTGGGGTGGTGTCAATTGGGATAATTTTGTGGGGGGAGAGCCTTAAAATTAGTTTTGAAGGATTTTGAGTGATTCTGTGCAAAAAAAAAAAAAAAAAAAAAAAAACTCATTCACCAAATTGACCCAGTTCGAAGTTGAGAGAGATGAATTTTTAGCCCGACTGTTTACATTGAGGGCTATAGTAATGACTTTTGTCCGTATGTCTGTTTGTCTGCCTTTTTCTGTTAACATCTAGAGTTTTGGTTAAAGTTTGTGGTTAAAGTTTTTTACTGAAGGTTCAAGTGGTTTTTTGGGGGGTTTTTTTCTTATTCCTGTTCAGTTGACATTTGGAGTTTTGGTTAAAGTTTGTGTTTAAAGTTTTTTATTCAACCTTCAAGTACAGACTATACCTGGTATTTCTTGTCTGATCGTCACAAAATTTCATATGCAGGTTTTAGGTCATGTCTACATGAGAATGTCTCTTTTTGGTCGTGATTGGTCAACCGGTATGGCTGCCCGAGCCCAAAACCAAAAAACCATTAGCACAGTCTACAGGTCGTATTTATGAAGGGATTTCATTGCAACTTCATAGAATGCCTCTGTATAATGCCTAGATGAGAACGTCCCCTGTTTGGGCATGATCTGTCAACCGTGATGGCTGCCCCAAGCCCGAAACCCCAAAACTTTTAGCACAGTCTGCAGGTCATGTTTAATATGGACGGATTTCATTGTAACTTGATACGATGACTCCGTATGATGTCTACATGAGTCTTTCCCCATTTGGGCATGACCTATCAACCTTCACGACTGCCCGAGCCCAAAACGTGAAAACCTTTAGCACAGTCTACAGGTCATATTTATGGAGGGATTTCATTGTAACTTCATAGGTTGACTTCATATAATTTCTGCACATGAGAAAGTCCCCTTTTGGACGTGATTGGGCAACTGTGATGGCAACAGGTGCCCGAAGCCCGAAAACCTTCAGCACAGTCTACAGGTCATATTTATGAAGGGATTTCATTGTAACTTCGTAGGATCAATCCACATGATGCCCAGATGAGAGTGTCCCCTTTTGGTTGCGATCATTCAGCCATGATGGCTGTTCGAGCCCAAAGCCTGAAAACCTTTAGCACAGTCTACAGGTCATATTTACGGAGGGATTTCATTGTAACTTGATAGGTTGACTTCATATAATGTCTAGATGAGAACGTCCCCTTTGGCAAATGTGACTGCAACAGGGGCCCGAAGCCCGAAAACCTTTAGCACAGTCTACAGGTCATATTTATGGAGGGATTTCATTCTAACTTGATAGGTTGACTTCATATAATGTCTAGATGAGAACGTCCCCTTTTGGGCAACTGTGACGGCAACAGAGGCCTGAAGCCCAAAAACCTTTAGAATATTCCACAGGCCATAATTATGAAGGGATTTCATTGTAGCTTGGTAGGATGACTCTAAGTTTGTGGTTGAAAACCCAGACAAACACCACCACCCCCTACCCCCATGCCCACCCCTCCCCAACCCCTCCTCCCCCATTAGGCTTTTTTTTTTTTCTTCTTTTCTCCAATATGCACTTTGAACTATTTACAGTCACTACATGCAGAACCTTTTTTTAAACTTACATACCCCCCCCCCCCCCCCCACGCCACCCCCGGGGGCCAATTAGGCACTTTTTTTCTTTTGTCTAAAATGCTTGTTTACAGTTTTGGTTAAAAACCCAAACACACCCCCCCCCCCCCCCCCCCCCCCCCCCCATTAGGCATTTTTTTTTTTCTTTCCTCGAATATGCATTTTGAACTATTTACAGTCACTACATGCGGAACCTTTTTTTTAAACTCATGTAACACCTCCCCACCCCCCCCCCCCCCCCCCCCCACCCTGGGAGGCCAATTAGGCACTTTTTTTTCTTTCGTCAAAAATGCTTTTTTACAGTTTTGGTTAATGTTTGTGGTTAAAAACCCAGACAAACACCACCACCTACCCCCCACCCCCCACCCCCATGGTGCCAGTTAGGTATTTTTTTTCTCTGCTCAAAATGCATTCTGAAGGATTTAGACTGACCACATGTGGGAAAAAAAATGGACTCCCCTAACACACCCCCACTCTCCCCCACCCCACCTCACCTCCTCCTCACCCAGGGCCATTCATGCAATATTTTTTCTTTGGTACAAAATGCATTTTTAGCCTGACTGTTTATAGTCAGCGCTATAGTCATGACTTTCGTCCGTCCATCTGTCGGTCCATCCATCTGTCTGTGAACAATTGGTTTCCGGCTGATAACTCCAGTTTGGATTATTTGATTTCAACCAAAGTTGATATGTGTATTTTCCAGCTAGTAATACAGGCCAGGTTTCAATATAGGTTTCACAACTGGGTATAATTCTGTTTGCACCCACAAATTTTTTTCACAAAATTAAAAAATTTTCTCCAAAACTACCAATCAAAATCTTTTGATACTTGGTATTCATTATCCTTGGAGGGGTCAGATTCACATTTGTTTGAAACAAATCCCTGGGTTCATAGTTGGGCTCTCCATGGGGACCCGAATACTCGCTTGGTGCAATATGAGTAATTTTATGAAAAAATCTTCAGATCTACCAATCAGAATCTCTTGATATTTGATATACTGCATCTTTAGGGGAGTCAGTTTGAAGTGTGTATTTGGACTCACTGCCTGACTTTTAATTAGTGAAATATGAGGAACAATTTGTAAAAATCTTCCTCAGATCCATCAATGAGAATTTTTTTTTTTTGGTGTGTGGCATCCTCAGTGAGGTGAGATTCAGGTATGTTCAAATCAAGTTCAAGCTTCTCTTTTTGATCCAATAGTCAGAATCTTTTGATGATTGTAGAGAGCATCTTTAGTGGGGTCAGATTCAAGTTTGTTCAGTTCAAGTCCCTGGGCTCTCTGTGGGAACTCGAACTTTAGCTTAGTGCAGTATAAGGAATATTCTTTAAAATATTCTTCTTCTACCAGTCAGAATGTTTTGATATTTGGTATGCATCATCCTAAGGAGGTTCAGATTCAAGTTTGTCCAAATCAAGTCCCAAGGGCCATATTTATGCTCCCTTTGGGATCCTAAATTTTAACTTTATGCAATATACCGACTGTTCTTTAAAAAGGCTTCTTCACATCCACAAGTCAGATTTATTTGTTACATAGTATTGACATCCTTTGTGTGTGGAGATTCAAGTTGGTCCAAATCAAATCCCTTGGATCATATTTGGGTTTCTTGTGGGAGCCGGAATTTTAAATTAGTGCAGTATGAGTGATATTCTTCAAATTTTTTTCTTCGGACCCACTATGCAGAATCTTTTGATATTTGGTACATAGCATCACTGTAACTCCAAGATTAAAGTTTGTACAAAGTGTTATGCTTGACCGATTTTGGTGGGGCACTAGAGGGGTTTGAAATTTAACACAGAGCCCAATGGAGAATTTACAATTTGTTTACATGAATATTGTGCCTACATGCGACAGATTTGGTTCTGGTAAACTTTATTTTGATGTAAATGTGAGAACATAATATCAATGTTTGCTCACTAGAGGCCTGGGAGGGGCTCCTTTGGGCAAAACTATTGTTGTTGCTTGAAAAGAAGATTTGGAAGATCTTCAGTGATTTTATGCAGAAAAATGAACTATCACCCTATTGGGGAGGGGAAGTTGGAGGGGTCCACTGGATGATTTTTTTCCCTCTTTACTTCTAAATGTGTTTTGAAGGAGTCGGAATGATTTTACAGAAAAAAAACAAATCACCCAACAGACCGTCCACCCCCCCCTCCAACCCCCACTCCCATCGCTAAATTAGATTAACTATATTAACATGTAGATGCTGAATGTGACCTTAAATCCTTCATTACCCAATTTTATCATGTGAGCGATTAAGAACCCTTGGGGTCTTTTGTTTAAATTTTAGTTTGCCTTCATGAAGGTTTTTAGAAAAACGGGTAATAGTGTCCTATGGACACAAAATGGTGGGTTCCTGTACTGGTGAGTGAATTGGGGGATGGGTGTCTATGATAATGGGGCACAGAGGCATAGCCTTCCTTTGTGTTATTCTAGTTTTATTATAAAGTTCACTTAAAATCTTCCTCTCTTCCTCTCAGTATTATTCATGATGGTTCAAATTTTAACCCTGGATTATATTAGGTGCCACAATTGATTGGCCAACTCCAAAATATAAGGACAGCCGGAGAAAACATTTCCTCATGAATTACTGGTCCAAATACTTTTATGTTGTACAAAGGAAACTAAGATGAGTAAGAATTTGTTCAACTCATGCCCCCATTTTTGAAGGTTGCTTATATTGTTCTCTATTGGATGCCAAAGTTTAAAGTGTTCAAATTCTTCTTCAATATTTTGATGCATGTTGCTATTTCAGCACCACATTATATTGTCAGTTCTGTTGATTTCAGGATTTCATGTCCTTGGAGTTGAGAAATGGGCAAATGGTCTTTAAATTCAACTTGGGTTCAGGCCCAGGTTCATCTCCAGCAAATATTGTTCATCCAAGCAATGTGTCTGACAACAAGTGGCATGAAGTTATTGCAGAAAGGTAGGTTTTAATGACTGCTGTATTTATACATTTTTGACTGCCATGAATTTGAAAGATTTCGTTATTTTTTTTTAAGGCTATCAGATGTTCTTCAAAACAATTCCAGTCTAGAACTTAATTTTCATTTTAGAGAAGTGCTGAGATTGTGATGTTCATTTCCAGTGTTTATCTTAGGTAATTTAACAAGAGCCAGCTTTAACATTTGCTGAAAAATATGATTTGACTGATTCAAGAAAAAGTTTATTTTCTACAAAATTATTTTTTTCTAAACCGAATCTTATAACCACTGGGTAGATCGAGCTCAAAGAGTAAGTATTATTTCAAAGTCAAAGTAGCTGTGGAATGGAAGGGGGAAAATGGGGAAAAAAATAGATGTTCAACATCATGTATCTTGTGACGAAACTCAAATTCAAAATGCTGCTCGATATTATTGATTGGACATTGTGTAATGTTTCTGGTTGTTAGCTGTGGGTGATTTTTTACTTTTGCCTAATGGTGCAACCAAACACTGTCAGCACTTCACTAAAATAGTCAATTAGACTTCTTTATTTCTTCTTTTTTTCAGCAATATGCAATTTGTGACCATTTAAGTGGAATTTTTGTTTGGTGCCGAATGATTTTTTTTTGGTGCCAAATGAAAGAGCAAAAAAATTAACCATGTACCATCTGTTGAGTGCAAAAAGGTGCAGAAGGCACTTTGTCGCACTCAAAGTACAATGTTTTAATTTAGTATTACCTGGCACTTTGAAAATGTTTGCTACAAAAAATCCCATAATTGATACATTATATAAATAAATAAATAAAATAAAATACTAAAAAAATAAAATAAATAAAGAAAATAGCCATTGTTAACATTTATAAAATAAGTTCTTGATCATCATTTACTGTTCATTCATTCCAAATAAATTAGTAGCAAATAATTTATTATCTTCCAGAAGGCTTTTAAAAAAAGATTAAACAAGATAAAAATGATTAAGACACAAAGAAATGTTTGGATAAGAATGAGATTAAAGGGGTAAACTGTTAATTCAGTTGACCCATAACAAAGAGCCATAAGATACAGGCTACCAGGTTACATAACAAGGGGGAATTCTGTTTCGCTTGTTTCATCCGACGGCGATTATGACTAAAGACTCTTCTATTGTTCATAATCAAAAAATATATGTCTTTTAAATAGTTGCAGGATGTGGTGAAATCATCTGTATGATAGCAGTTTTCTGTCTGATATGCTTGTTTTTTGTATGCTGTTAAGTTGAACTACATATTTGAACACCTGTATGTAAGTGCCTTTGATTTTTTTTTCAAAGGATTGGTAAAGCTGGATCTGTCACTATAAGAACTGAAGGCATGGACGATGTGAAAATTTCAAGAGCCTACAAGGGGACTTTTAGTGTTTTAGAGCTTGATCCACTGACAACAAAGGTTTTCATTGGAAGACCTCCAGACACTGTACAAGTAAGAGGAAAACATTCCTAATTATTGTTTTACCAGTTATTGTATTTCCTATAGACATCAGTCTAATTCTGTTTGGAATTTAATGCTGTTATCGGTTGTTTGTTTTCCCACTTTTTATGGAAATTTGCATGCGGATAACATTGATGTGCCCTAACCTTTAAGGATACAAACATATTCTTGCCTGCTACTGTTATAGATATTCTAATCAATAAGTATTGAATTCCCCTCGAAAACATCAAGAGATTAACATAATTTGTGAAACTTTCTGGAATAATTATAACACTACAGCTGCGATGAGTCTTTCTTTTTGTTTGTAATGTCTTCAAAATGTCAAATCAAATCAAGTCTTAATTAGGCAGCATTTCTAGCTTTGATTCACAGAAAATGAATCTTTATGAAATTTTTGACATTCAATCGCCCAGAATATATCAGTTGGTTGGAAAAGTGAACCATAGGTTCACTTTTCCATATTACTGAAATATTCCAGACATGTGAATCTAAACATATGCGATGACTGAGTTGAGAGCTAGACTGGTTCCAGGCCATAACAGTGTCAAATTTCTTAAAAAATTAGACTGGTAGTCTGAGAGCTTGGACTAGAGTGCAAAAAGCCTGTATTTATGCTGTTTTGAAAACTTCTAGTACCAGAATTAAAAGCCGTATCTTCTGTATTCATACTTCATATGAGGTTAAGAACAAAAATGCAGTTTAAATGGTTTTTTTTCTTTTCCCCAGCCATGAAATTTTGGAGGCATATAGTATTACCCTTGTCCATCCGGCATTTCAAAATAACAGTATTTTTATACTGTATACCAATGGCCCAGACTTAGCTAGTGCTAACTCAAAATTATCTAGGGCCAACCACAAATTTTGCCCCCCAATCCCCAAAATTTGCATGCAAAACCAAAAATAAGAAGTCCTATCTGGCCCTCCATACATTTACTCTCCGCGCAGATGCCAGGAAGTCACCGGAACTGGTGCCAACATCATTCTTTGTTTGGCCCTTCAGTCAGATAACATCAAACTGACCTGTGCTTTTAAATCTCAGTTTCAGTGATGCCAGACACAAATCAATGATTACTTTGGTGGATCCAAGGACACAACTGGATGAAGGATGGAAGAAACGGTGGTTTGAAACCTTCAGGGCTGTAATTTTATAATATTTATAAAAATGAGTTCATATTCCCCAATTTTGGGACATGGGCCTGACATCATCATTGATTTATAATGATTTTTCCACTGTTTGTTAAGTATTCCTTCCCTAACCTTCCTTGATCCCCCCCAGTTAAACTCCCAAGTTTTTTGGCTTGTTTTATTGAATTTTTTTTATAAAATTTCTTGGGAGTTTTACGTATTATACAGAAGATTATTCTGTACATCTCCATGGTTACGTCCTCACCCTTGGGGTGTTTAGGCGTTTTGGTCATGCATCATACATCCGATGTATTGTTTTTCGTTCTGCTGAAGATCTTGCTTTACATTGGATAGTTTTATATCTGTTACTGACTTCGGGCTGTGGTGCCTGGTGTCTTGTTTCTGGTTTTTATTTTAAAGTCGTTTACATTGACATTACTTTATTTGTATAGGTAGTTTCCTATTATTTCTAGGGAAACTAAGGTTATAAGTAACATAAAATATTTCGGTAGTGTGGCAGTTAATTTTTTGGATATTATTATAATTTTTTCCTCACTTAGGCTCTTTTGGGCTCATCGTTCCCTTTGGAACTTGGGCACTTACATAAGAAAAAAAAATTTAATTTTGGAAAAAATTTTAATTTTGAAAAAAAAATTTCTTTTGGGTGCATTTATTGCATCGATTATATATTTTAATGTTATCTTATATTATGTAGATTTGGTGGTGGTACAATCGACTTATTTTAAGTAATAATATTTATTAAATAGCAGGGCAAATATGAGGAAGCCTGTCCTCTATTACATGGTCGTTGTCTAGCTTATAGTCGATGTTCTACCTCAAATTCTTGTACCATGTGTCAGATTTTGACAACGTTGGTGACGGGTGTCATGGTTTGTTGTTAGGCAAGTGGACTCGAGCGGTCAAGGGAACACTGCTTGTCCTCTCGCCAAAATGTCACTCTAGTTTTTTAGTTTCTATTTCAGAGGAACAAGAACATGGTGAGGTTTTGTGATGCCGTCAGATAGTGTGCTTCCGTCGTCGCAATATACAATTAGAGCTAGCGGCAAAAGTGCTCAATGAAATAGACAAGGGCCTAGATCACTGATCATGGGATTTACGTCCTTGTCAGCAGCTAGCTCAACCGGTGCTTCTTTCACTCAGAATATGGGTGTCATGACACCGGATATGTCTGTACCGGTCGAGGAAAGGAAAGGGTGTTGCGAGCACTATATCAAAACATGCTCACCCTGCGACAAAGGAAAGGAGGAAGCAGACAAGTTCTGAGGTATGCTCGCCCAGGTCTTCCGCAAGCAAGAGAGAGGCCCCTCTCTCTTACAACAATGTCTGGTGTCAGAGGTTGTTGGTAGGAACTTGCGTCAGTTGGAGCTTACATCCATGCTTTCCTGTCTGGGATGCTCCTAATAGGCTGCCGCCCCGTCTTACGGCTTCCTCTATGTCCGATAAGCACACACGACCGCACAAAAAGTCCATTGTCGCATTTAGACAGGGCTAAAAACCATTGCATATGGTTTTAGTTCCCTGTCACCAGCTACCTCGACCAGTGAAGCAGTTACTCAGGCCTCTGAAAACTGACGCAGTTGGACTACAATATACAATTAGAGCTAATGGCAAAGTGCTCAATGATATTAGACAAGGCCCCAGATCACAGTTCATGTGATTTTCGTCCTTATCGCCAGCTAGCTCTTTCACTCAGAATATGGGTATCATGACACCGGATAAGTCGGTAGCGGTCGAGGAGAGAACAAGGGTGGAACTATAATATACAATTATGCTCACCCAGCGATGATGGAAGGAGGAATCAACAAGTTTTGAGGTACGCTTGTACAGGTCTGCCAGGACCGCGAGCAAGAGAGAGGTCTCTCTCTCTTACAGCATCATCTGGGGCCAGATGTTGTTGGTAGAAACTTGCGTCAGAGTTTACGTCCATGCCTCTTGTCCGGGACATCCCGTCTAATAGGCAACCGGGGTCGGCTAGTCTTATGGCTTCCTCTACATAAGGCTAAAGTGCTCTTTATATTGCTACAGGGCTACAAACCATGATGAATTGTTCCAGTTCCCTGTCGCTGGTGAAGCGTTTACTTTGAATATATATATTTGTCACATTTACATAGTAAATCAGAGCTAGCGGCAAAAGTGCTCAGTGATATAAGACAAGGGCCTAGACCTTAGAATATAGGGTTTACGACCTTGTCTCCAGCTAGCTCAACCGATGCTTCTTTCACTCAGAATATGGGTTTCATGACGCCGGATATGTCCGTAGCAGTCGAGGAGAGAACAAGGGTGTAGCGAGCACTATAAAATCCAATCATGCTCACCCTGCGACGATGGAAAGGAGGAAGCTGGCAAGTTCTGAGGTACGCTCGGCTAGGTCTCCCTGGACTGCGAGCAAGAGGGAGCCCCCTCTCTCTTTTTACAACATCTGGGGCCAGATGCTGTTGGTAGGAACTTGCGTCACTCGGAGCTTACGTACATGCCTTTTGTCCGGAATGCTCTGTTCAATTCAGCTTCTTCAGCGTCTACTAAGCACTCTCGACCGCACCTTGGCTACGTGACTTCAGATATCTAGTCTGCATCATCAGTAGGTCCACTCTTTGTCGAGGAAGTCACACCACCTAGTAGCCAAGGAAACAAGGCATTATTCATCAGGACGTCCGCAGTTAAGAGCCATCTCTGACACACTGTCCCAGGAGCAGCCGGCAGATAAGTAATACATGACCGCTGCTCCTCAGGCCTCCGTAACAGACTTGCTGTTGCAGATTGCACAGCTCTTCTCAGTATTCCTGCTAAGGCAGAAGCACTCAACGTCAGTCTCAAAACTTCAGCTGTCAGATGGTGCTTGATCGGTTCAGTCATCTGTCTGTTCAGATGCCGGTGACCATGATTCTAAAACTGATTTAGACGAATGATGAAAGGGATACGGAGGAGGATAACCTTCCCTTTCGGAACAACTCATGGATGATATGGATACTATCCATTATCGTTTCCTTGAACTTGTTCCAGTGAATCTCGCTGCGAGTAATTGTGAGAAACCGCTAGCATTGTTAGACGCTGACTTCATCCGGACAAAGAGCAGGATAATAAGATCTCTTTTCCGGTTAAGTCTACACGGGTGTCACAGGTCTTTGATTATGTAGACAATGCCATATTTAACTTCCTGTGGGAAGAAGTAATACGGTTTCTTATCATCATCTCTATTTTTAACCGTTTTTTTATCACGTACATTTAAAAAACGACCAGGGAAGATGTGATGAGTGTTTCTCTGCATGAATGAGTAGGCTAAGGTCTTAGTTGTAACCTTACCTTCATCATTTCACTGTTCGCTTGGACACAATTGAGTAGATAATTCTTATTCAGAGTGAATTTAGACTCACAGTCTTACGTACTTCACTGTTAAGTACTGTGACACAACGTCTATATGGAAAGGAATTTTGTGGACGTTTATACCTTTTTTAAAATTCTTTCCAGGCCTATTTATCACATATATCTCTGTCTTAACAGATGTTAAGTGGGAGCTTTTCTGATGTGACGAAGCCTTGCGTCGTCATCATTAATATTTGACTAGATGGAAAACTCGCTACAGGTCGCTTTAGTTTTCCAGACACTAAGTCTTTGATGGTAAGCTTTCATTAATGTAGGATTAAGCTACAAGAAAGCATCAATTCTCGGCTGTTTAAGTTGTGGTCTAATCGACCAACACCAGCAAAAAAAGTAGGAGAGGTTTCCCAGGTACAGATCGTCTATAAGGACTCATAGCGAAGGTATAGCTATCCCTCCTATATATTACTTTAGGGATTGACTATACAGCCACAGGGGGTTTAGGTCTGTTTGAGTTTACTGATCAGACACCCCTGAGCCGATGGCTCGAGGCTCTTATAAAGCTCGGTCTGACCAATAATTAATTGGAACTGGATAACGTGTTTATCATGGCTCTAAAGGTTATTTAGGATAATCATTCAGTCGAAAAAGCGAGCGTTCGAATGTTCGACTGTCCGGCTATTATAGTTCTTGAGATCACTTGAAGAATGAACTAGATAATGTCTCATGCCGGGATGAATGATAGGACACGTATCCTACAATTCATTTTCAACAAGCTGGCTCGTTTGTTTTTTCATTGACCGAATTAGCCAGTTGTTAGGCTCGCTTTTGTTTTCTATCAGACACATTAACAGTGAAGATTTTATGCATCAGATGGGACTGTATTATTTCGATGGATCGCCTACGCACATGTCGCCTCCAGTTATTCTTAACTGGGGTGGGAAGACGTTTTTTCTCTCAGGACCTGTATTGTTTTAACGGATCTAGTAAACATAAGGTCAAGTTTGGGCAGATATTCTTTAGACCTTTGAGAGCATACAGTTGACGTTCAGCCGTATTCAGGGGAATGAATGGTAGGATAAGTCTATCCTTCAATTCATTTGATTCAGTAGATTACGTTACGATTTAATAATCTCAGTGTGATTCCTACTAATAACATAGCTGTCGTCACAATATCCTTCTATC
Organism: Pictodentalium vernedei; assembly: GCA_031216915.1. Lineage (NCBI taxonomy): Eukaryota > Metazoa > Mollusca > Scaphopoda > Dentaliida > Dentaliidae > Pictodentalium > Pictodentalium vernedei. Next base: position 115,180,414 of record CM062291.1, on the reverse strand, counting down.
AGTTTTCTAAGTGCCTGTTATTGAACATTCGCAGAAGTTTCCTCCTCGAGAGGACCATCTTGTTCAGGGGAAGGTTTGTTCTTCACGTCATTCTCCGCCCATAGTGGCATAAGGGAGTCTGTTAGACGTGAGGGAGCCTTTAGGGTTCCTATATTTTTGCTGTCTGGACCAGCAATGATTAAGTAATGTGGGTGAGGAGGTTTCAACATGTCTTCGAATCCACCCCTACACACTCACACTCTGTCTTGTATATATATATTTATACATACATACTATGCTTTTGGGGTCGTGTTGAATGGCAGCATCATAGGCATATACACAGTTTTTGTTGCATTAGTTTCCGGTGTTTATTTTCTGATTTCTGATATACAAGCGCTTATTAAATCATCATAATTTCTGCTGTTTGAGTTTATAGGTGACTGCATAACCAGTTAGTGGTTTTTAGATGATTACATGCTGGATTTTAATGCACTCGCGCAATATTTTATTAGGCTATCTCTGTGGTGGACCTTGAAATTATTATATATTTCGGGTGCGGTCCGTGTTGGAGCCTGTTAATCATACCTACCTCCATTTCTAGATCCTGGTCTCTATTTTGTCGGTTCTAAAATCGCATATTCTCACGTGTTTATAGTTGTAGATATCATATAGTACAAGTTGGAGAGTGTTCTTACTGGATTTTATTGTACAGAGGCTGCCTGTGGATGATCTTTGAAGTGTGATTTCTCTGCAAAGATTGTTCAATGTATCTCGTTTTAATATGAGTATGTTATATTTTATATCACTGATTTCGTTGTATCTGTATATGCCATCTGCAGTGCATATTTTGTAGCAGATAATATTATTTACCAAAATCGTCGCTATAACCTTGACTTGTGAAGTGGCATTAAGCACCATTTATTATTCATGAATTAATTCCCAAGTGCCTGATTGCTATTTATTTATATTGTTTCCTGGTACCGCTTATTGATTCCAGAGCTCTCTCCTCTTTCTTTTGAAGATATGTTCACAAAAAAAAGGTGGGTGGGGGGGCATTTTCTCCACTTCTCTGGCTTATTGTGTATGTAACTATGAAGGAAGTTGTTTTATCCGTACTATATTCAGCATTCAGCTGTAGTGTTATTGTATGGCTAAGGTTTATGGGCAATTTTCTCTCATTCTCAAAAATGCCATCTAAATTTTTAGGGCTTAGTCCAGACTAGCCTTAAAAATTGTGAACTCGTTACATCCTAATTAGCATGATTTCATGCTCAGATTTAGGATTTACATAATTGGGATCCATATTAGGTTATGTCTCCTCTATTATGGTATAAAGAGACATACATGTAAATTCAAATTATTCTAATTTCCTTCATCATGGATTGAAGGATTTGAACTATGATGATCTACTGTTTCGGAAGTTCTAGGCCCTCCACCTTTTTTACGATTCAGCTAAGTCTGGGCCATTGGTATACAGTATAAAATATGAAAAAAATTTAAAGTAATTTATATATTTTTTATACTTACCAATGTAAGTATAACCTTGTTTCTGATGTGAAAACTTAGAGAATCGGTTTTCCTGACTTATTTTCACTATACGTTCAGATAATTGGCTTATTTGTTGTATGTGGCATTGTCAAAAATATGTACAAATCAAGTTTGACTTTGGTGCAGGTCAGATGATTTTTAGCTCAACTTGACAAAGTCGAGATAAGCTATTGCCATCACACGTGCGGAGGTCTGTTAGGCTGGGAGTCTGTGAGCCTGTTAGTCTGTTCACATTTTCCTTTAGCACAGGCTACACCCTGTAGTTCTTGTCTGATCGTCACAAAATTTCAAATGCAGGTTTGGGGTCATGTCTAGATGAGAACATCCCATTTTGGTCGTGATCGGTCAACCGGTATGGCTGCCCGGTATGGGATTTCATTGTAACTTGGTAGGATGACTCCATATGATGTCTAGATAAAAACTTCCCCACTTGGTCGTGATTTGTCAACCGTGACGACTGCCCAAGCCCAAAACCCGAAAACATTTAGCACAGTCTACAGGTCATATAACTTTGGAGTGATTCCATTGTAACTTGGTAGGTTGACTTCATATAATGTCTAGATGAGAACGTCCCCTTTTGGACGCGATTGGTCAACTGTTACGGCTACAGGTGCCCGAAGCCCAAAAACCTTTAGCACAGTCTACAGGTCTTTTAGTACAGTCTACACCTCATATTATTAGCTCATCTTGACAAAGTCAAGCTGAGCTAATCTCATCGCTCTCCGTCCGTCGTCTGTCAACACCATGTTTTGCTCTTCTCCTCCAAAGCCACTGGGCCAATTCAAGTGAAAGTTTGTGTGAGTGATGGTCCCAAAGGGGCATTTCATTTTTGATCTACTCAGCATGCCCAGCCCCATAGGGAGGGAGTGGGGGAAATGCTCCAAAATATTTTTAAAATCTTCTTCTCAAGAACCAGTGTGTACAATGACTTGATATTTGCTATGGAGCTTCCATATGAGGTGTAGAATCAAGTTTGTTCAAACGAAGTTCGTGAAGTAATATTTGGCTTTGTAATAGGAGGGGTAAGATTTTTGGCCCCGGCCAAAATTTCTATTTTCTGAACCGATGGTCCGGTATGAACCAAATATGTTTTGTGGTAGTGATGGGTCATAAGTACTTGACCCATGCAAAAAAAAAAAATTCCTGCATCCCCATGGGAACCCTGGGAGCTAAAAATAGAAATATTTTCAAACGCCCATATTTCCCAAACCCCACGTAACAGAGAGCTGTTATTTGGTATGAAGTATCCTTATGACCAGTAGAATTGAATGGTAAAAAAAAAATTGCCATCGGTTATGTTAGGGTGTTCTGTAATGGGCATCGAAAAAATGCTGAGTCAGCATATTTGCAAAAATTTTAAAAAATCTTTTCTCCAGAACCAATCATCAAAATCTTTTGATATTTGGTATACAGCATTCATAGGGGGGGGGGGGGGGGGGGGGGGGGGGGGGGGTGTCAGATAAAAGTTTGTTGAAATAAAGCTCATTGGTTCATATTTGGGCTCTCTACAGGAGCCCGAAGTTTTAACATAGGGTAATATGGGGAATATTCTTTAAAAATCTTCTTCAGAACCACCAGTCAGAATCTTTTAATATTTGGTATACATCATTGTTATGAGGGACAGATTCTAGATTGTTCAAACCAAGTGCCTAGGTTAATATTTGGGCTTCCTACGGAAGCCCAAATTTAATCTTTGTTCAATATGGAGGGTAATTTAAAAAAATCTTCTTCTTCAGATCCATCAGTCAGAATGTTTTGATATTTGGTATGCAACATCTCTATGGGGGTCAGATTCAAGTTTGTTCAAATCAGATCCCTAGGTATATATTTGGGCTCACTATGGTAGCCCAAATTTTTGCTTAGTGCAATATGAGGAAATGTCTTTAAAAATCATCTTCTTCAGATCCACCAGTCGGAATGCTTTTATATTTGGTATACAACATCATGGGGGTCAGATTCCAGCTTATTCAAATCGAGTGCCTAGGTTAATATTTGGGCTCCATATGGGAACATGAAATTTAACTTAGTACAATATGAGGGAATTTCTTCAAAAATCTTCTTCAGATTCACTTGTCAGAATGCTTTCACATTTGGTATACAACATCTCTTGGGGGGTCAGATTCAAGTTTGTTCAAATCGGATCCATAGGTTAATATTTGGGCTCGCTATGGTAGCCCAAATTTGAACTTAGTGCAATTCGAAGAAATTTCTTTACAATTTTTCTTCTTCAGATCCAATAGTCAGAATGCTTTCAGATTTGATATACAACATCGTTAGGGAGGTCAGATTCAACTTTGTTCAAATTGGGAGCCTGGATTAACATTTGGGCTCCCTGTGGGAACTGTAATTGGCCATGTAGCATTAGAAATTTTGTACTCCGTACCCTCTAGAGGTGTGTAACTATGACTAATCCACATAGGTTGTATCAAGGGGCTCCATAGGGGAGCTCCAGTTTTTACATTATGATCAGCTGAAGAAAAGGCATGATGCTTGGACTATTTTAGTCACTCCTGAGGGGCTCAAGGATTGACAGTGTATCCTTTGGAGATTGGTTGCTCAATATAGATTCATTCTTGGGCTCTGTTTATATCAGGTTCTGTTCAAGGTGAGCGCTTCAGGCCTCATGGGGCCTCTTGTTTTTATCAAGGCCACTAGTGTTTTAAAATTCTCATCAGTTATCTCCTCATCGGTTTTCTTTTCTAGCTCAGACCACAAACAGTTGATGCTTTCATCATAAGCATCAAATGTTTTAACTGGCTGATCTTTCAGAGACAGCTTTGAAATGGTGTGTTAGAAAAAGGAACTTTAACTCGCATTGAACTATCAAGGAATTCTTCCTTAAAACCCAGTTGTAAAACCTGGACAATTCTCTTTCTTGCATACTTCATTCATAATGTCGCTTGATTTTAACTTTTTCTCAAATTTACTGTCTTAACGGCATTAAATGCCAGGTTCGAAATTGACGTAACACAATCCAAAGGATTATGTTCAAGCATTCTATACAACATGCACTACAACTGTATAACATGTTCTCCTTTTGAAAAATACTCATTTTAAATGAATATTGAGTCAACTTTGGAGTTTAACAGTTTACTCACCTCTCTGTTTCATTGCTTTAAGATCTTTTGATTGTGGGAGAGAAGAGACTACATATGTTGCCTTAAAGTGAAAAAGTGCCCATTTAGTTGAGATTCATATTACATGTACTACACATTGTCCCTTGAGTGCTAAAGCATTGCAGATGAGACGATATTTTGCCACTTGGTTTTTCGATAATAATTGGAGTATATGTTTTATACATGTGTGCATTGATTTAACAAAAATAATGCAATTGTTTTTCAGCTCCCTCCTGATGTTGTTCGAACTCCTTTCATTGGTGTTGTTGAGGATGTGAAATTTGATGATAAACCTCTTGGATTGTGGAACTTTGTAGATGGTGAAGACAACACTGAAGGTGCCATGGAGAGGTTAGTTTTTTTTTTACTCTGCCATACATAACCCAGGAGTAATATTGTGGTCCTGTATTTGTGATCGTTTCTTTTTTGGTGTGTAAAAACATTTCTTGAAAAAAAAATATTTAAATCCTTCAGGATTGTCAGATAGATGTACCTCCTATGTAGTTACATCAAATTCACTCCTGGGTGATCTTACATTGATATTCAAAACATATTAAGGGAGTTAACTGAACATTTGATAGTCTGCTTATAAAGAATTGTGATTGATTAATTTATTAAAGGAAACTTTTTGTCATACCCTGCTTCAAAAAACTGGGGGCTTTTTTTGCAGTCACTCTGTCAAAACATCTCATACACACATTTGCCCATATATCTGTCCATTAGTCAGTCTGAAATTCTTATGTGCAACCTCTGTATTTATGGACATATATGAAGTCTTTTGACATGACCACTCACAACTGAACATGCACAGTTTCTCAAAAATTTTAGTTGCAAGTTTTTCAACAGAGTTATCTCTAACTTTGATTTAATACAGATTTGTGTTTGAAATTCTCCTGTATGCAATTTCTCCACATTTTTTCTTTTTAGCTATTTTTATGAAACTTCACATGATAACTAGCAAATTGACATTAGTATGTTCACAAATATCCATGTAGAGATAAAAAGCAATTGTCTTGTTTTTAGCTCGCCAAAGGGAGCTAAACTTATCACTTGCCGTCCGTCGTCGTCCGTCATGTACTTTACATTATCGACTACTCCTCACAAACTACTGGATCAAATTGAACCAAATTTGGTGTGCATGTTCCCCATCATATGTCAATTCAAACTTGTACAAATAAACTTGCCGCACCCACAGGGGGCACCACAACGGGCATAACTCTGATAGCACCCATGAATTTCTTTCCAAAATTCAAAAAAATCTTCTTCTTCAGATCGACCAGGCAGAATTCTTTCCTATTTGGTATACATCATTTCTAGGGGGGTCAGATTCAAGATTGTTCAAATCGGCCCTCTGGATTCATATTTGGGCTCACTATAGAAGCCCGAATTTGAACTTAGTGCATTTCAGGCAAATTTCTTAAAAAATTTTCTTTTCCAGATCCAGCAGGCAGAATCTTTTGATATTTGGTATGCAACATTGTGGGGTGGATCTGATTCAAGTTTGTACAAATCGGCCCCCTGTGTTCATATTTGGGCTCAGTATAGAAGCCCGAATTCGAACTTAGTGCATTTTAGGGAAATTTCTTAAAAAATCTTCTTCTCCAGATCCAGCAGGCAGAATCTTTTGATATTTGGTATGCAACATTGTGGGGTTGATCTGATTCAAGTTTGTTCAAATCGGCCCCCTGGATTCATATTTGGGCTCACTATAGAAGCTTGAATTCGAAATTAGTGCATTTCAGGCAAATTTCTTTAAAAATCTTCTTCTCCAGATCCAGCAGGCAGAATCTTTTGATATTTGGTATGCAACATTGTGGGGTTGATCTGATTCAAGTTTGTTCAAATCGGCCCCCTGGATTTATATTTGGGCTCACCATAGAAGCTTGAATTCGAAATTAGTGCATTTCAGGCAAATTTCTTTAAAAATCTTCTTCTCTAGACCCATCAGGCAGAATCTTTTGATATTTGGTATGCTACATTGTGGGGTAGATTTGATTCAAGTTTGTTCAAATAGGCCCCCGGGTTCATATTTGGGCTCAGTATAGGAGCCCAAATTTGAACTTGGTGCATTTCAGGCAAATTTCTTTAAAAATCTTCTTCTCAAGATCCAGCATGCGGAATCTTTTGATATTGGGTATGCAGCATGCTTTGGGGGTGAGATTCAAGTTTGTTCAAGCCAAGTTCCTGGGTTCATATTTGGGCTCACTGGGTAGCCCGAATTATAACTTAGTTCAAAATGAGGAATTTTCTTTAAAAATCTTCTTCTTCAGATCCAGCAGTCGGAATGTTTTGATATTTGGTATGCAGCATCCTTAGGGGGTGAGATTCAAGTTTGTTCAAGCCATGTCCCTAGGTCCATATTTGGGCTCACTGTGGGAGCCCGAATGATAACTTAGTTCAAAATGAGGCATTTTTTTAAAAAATCTTCTTCTTCAGATCTAGCAGTCGGAATGTTTTGATATTTGGTATGCAGCATCCTTAGGGGGTGAGATTCAAGTTTGTTCAAGCCATGTCCCTAGGTCCATATTTGGGCTCACTGTGGGAGCCCGAATGATAACTTAGTTCAAAATGAGGAATTTTCTTTAAAAATATTCTTCTTCAGATCTAGCAGTCGGAATGTTTTGATATTTGGCATGCAGCATCCTTAGGGGGTGAGATTCAAGTTTGTTCAAGCCATGTCCCTAGGTCCATATTTGGGCTCACTGTGGGAGCCCGAATGATAACTTAGTTCAAAATGAGGAATTTTCTTTAAAAATCTTCTTCTTCAGATCCAGCAGTCGGAATGTTTTGATATTTGGCATGCAGCATCCTTAGGGGGTGAGATTCAAGTTTGTTCAAGCCAAGTCCCTGGGTTCATATTTGGGCTCACTGTGGGAGCCCAAATGATAACTTAGTTCAATATGAGAAATTTTCTTCGAAAATCTTCTTCATCAGATCCAGCAGATGAATGCTTTTGATATTTGATATGCAGCATCCTTAAGGGGGTAAGATTCAAGTTTGTTCAAGCCATGTCCCTAGTTCCATAAAATTTGTCTCTCATGACTTCATTCCATTGTAGTGTTGATGAACCATGTCTAACTGAATGTGACCCCAAATACTTCTTTTAACCACTTTGGCCGGTCAGCGGTTGAGGCTCCTTGGGGCATCTTGTTTAACTATCCAGTACAAAAACCATATATGTTCATGTATAATTCACTCGTGTGAATAAGTCGCATTCCAAATTTCAAAATAAGTTATCTCTGCCAACATGTATGGTATATGAAAATTTAATACCTGGATGTCAGTTTTTAAACACCGAGCCACATGTTGATGGAGATAATGTTTTTGTCCCATTTGAAGCACAATACAAACATAGTGGAGAAAAATTTGTGGACATTTCTCAAACTCCGTAATCAGCTGGACCAAATTCGTGAATTTGTTTTTACAAACGCTGAAGACAACCGATAGAGTTACATCCTTTGGGTCATTAAGGAAACGAGTAAGCAGTATTTTGTTTACATATCATCCCCCGGTTTTTGATGTAATCTATGTGCCTAATGGCACATAGAACACATTGGAACTGAGGGGGACGATATTTGTTCTTATTTTATTTTTCTCAAGTTGTTTCATTTAATTATTTGCCTATTTAATTTATAACAGCAAAATATGATCGAATTGTCGGAAATCTGATGATATTTTGTGACTGTTTTCATGTTTTTTGGTTCGATTTTTATATCGAGGCAAGCAAAAGCAGAAACCTTTTATTTAAACCATATACCCCTGATGTTTCATGTGCGCTTATACCCTGGATGTTGCACGCTGTCATATACCTTGGATGCTGGGTGCACCCTTTGCCATGGCTATTTGTTCAAGGCATTCTGACCAATCAAAAGACAGAATTTATCGGGATATAGGGACAACTTAAAATATTTTCCCTCTTCATATTTTACCTGTGTCACTAAGTTCCATCCAGATGAAAATATTTTGTTTCATAAATTATGAAGTGTTGCTTTGACAACGTTGATGCCGAATAAGGTATCTTGTGCAGAGAGTTTACAAAATTTCACTTCATTTAATTGATATTGTGATTAATGAAATCAAAAATGAGTAGACAATATATTTTTATTCACTTTATTTATTCTCTTGTGTTCTTGTTAAATTTCAAATAAATTTAAAACCCATTTTGACTTTACATAATAATACAGATTAAAAACAGAACAAGCACACTCAGGTCTCTTGACATGACAGCAGCAACAATCTCAGCAAAGTACCACTTTATTGACACCAGATGTGATGCAGTTCTCCCGGATAACATATATTTGCAAAAAAAGGCAATGTTTTATAGTGTTGTTAGTTATTAGAGAGATTGAAAAATAAATCTTGACTAATATTGTTTTTCAGATCAGTGTTAAGAGGTGTTACTTCCAACGGGTTCATGTTTAATGGTAATGGCTATGTTATCTTGAGTCGCAAATCATTGAGATGGTTCCCCAACAAGAAGTTTGACATCTTCCTTACCATAAAGACCTTTTCAGAGGATGGACTGTTGATATTCATGAGGAAGGACAGAGATTTTATGTCCCTAGAACTGAAAGATGGTTACCTTCTTTTCCAGTATGATTTAGGTTCTGGGCGTGCTGTTCTGCAGTCCACTGAAAAATACAATAATGGTCAGTGGCACACTATTCAAGCCAGTCGAATTGGAAGTCAAGGTGTACTGATGGTTCGTGGTGATGTGGGTGAGTAGTTTTAGTTCCCAATTAATATCCTTTCAAAATATAAGTACACTTGTAACCCTGTTTTTGAGTATAATCTGTTTGCTTTCCAATATTGTTGGAATAGCCACAGATCTATGAAATGGAAGAGGATGGTGGCCGAGTGGATAAGTGCGCTGATCTCTCATGCCAGAGGTCCCAGATCGATCCCCAGTCAGGGAAAGTTCTTGAGGTATCCGAACACTGTCGGCATCAATTGTGGGGTTGATGCTGTCACAGTGTACTGTCCTATCGCGTGGGGACATAAAATGACTGTCCTCTGTGTGGAGAGAGACGCACTCTGTGCAGGCTAAAAATCCCTTTGTAGTATTTGAGAAGAGCAATGTCACAAAGTTGCAGCTACGGAGGTCATCCCATACACCTGCGTCATTGGGCCAAACAGAGGCATTAATAAAGTTTGCATAACTTGTTCGCCAATCCTCCTTAAACAAATAAGATTAAATAAGTCTGTGAAATTACATAGTGCGTTCTTATATTTCGAAAAGATTTTTAAACTTTTCAAGTTTCTGAAAGTGCAGCAAAATATCTTCTGAACCTTTATGTCCTTGAAAAATGTTTGAAGACAGTGTGACAGATTGCAGTACCTTTGTTGGAGGACTTTTTGATTCATTAGTTACATTGTTGGAGAGCTCTAAAAAATCTTAACCCTTTACACAATACGAATAGCAGGGGAAACTGGAAAAACAATTTTTGAATAACAAGAAACTCTCATTTCTTGCTTTACAAACAGATTCTAACCCCACATTGGAAAGTATCAATCAAGCTTGTTCCAATGAGGGAGTCATAAGCTATGTTTTTTAGGCAAATCATGAAAAAATAATAAAATTTGAATGATCAATACAGGAAGGAATCAATTGATATCATCTTGTCGTGTTCTTCGGTTTTCAAGTTGTAACAAATTTTGTCTGAAATATCTCCTGTTAACATGAAATTTTTATTGACTAGCAAAAATATATGGTATTGCCTGTCATAGATATAAGATTTTATTGGAGAATCAAAAATCGCTGCCTTGTAATTGAGAAGGTGATGCAGCAGTTGTTTGAGGTGTGTCTCTGATAATAACTGTGTTAAAGTGCTACAAAATATAATTTCAGCTTTCTACCATAAAAGATGCCGATTGTAAAGTAGTTTTTAGTGATGTCATAGAGCATCAATTTATTTCAGGATGCCATTGAATGATGCCGTGGGAGTTCAGCAGATCATGCCCCATGTTCAATATTTCAAACTGTACTGAAGTGTTGAATTCAAGCTAAAGAGTTTTGATATTTGTAAAAAAAAATGATGCTGTGATGTCATAGAGTGATGCCAAAAACAGTTGAAACCTCTCTTGCTGCTCCTTTACACATTTACTGTGGAGTGCCAAATTGTAGCTCCTAATTCTAAATATTTTTGGAATGCATAACCAACAGAGGCTCCCTCATATTTATATTTTTGATTTTTTATTCAAGATTTTTGTGTGTACAACAACACCTTGGTTTATGAACTGATTTTTATGAAATTTTTAGTTATTCCTGGTTGTTCAAGAAAATATTTTACAAATGCCATCTTTATTAGGGTGTGTAGAGGGTTAAATGTACGTAAACAACAGCATGAAGTGAAATAACTAGTCTTCATGTATTCATTTCCATGCTTTGTTTGCTGCACTTTATAATGAAGTGCCATCAGATGAATTGTCAGGAATTCACACTTAGTCAAATTTCCTGTCAGTGAATATGTTGATTGAGGAATCTATGAGTTGGTGTCGGGGTAAATTAATCAACCGAAAAGTGCTCAATAATATCCCTGAAGTAAAAACACTGTTGAAACCATTGTCATTGTTGTAAGAGTCTGTAAGGTTTTAAAGATTATTCACTTTAACTGGTAAAGTGCTGAGTTTTTTCTGACAACAAATCAAAGCTCATCATATACTGCTCTTTTACATTTAATTGGATAGTGCCTTATAGGCACTATCCAATTAAATGTCAGAGAGCAAGGTATTGTATAAAAAATCTGATTCATATCAGGGACAATAAAGGCTTCCTCAGGCAGAATGTAACTACAGACAGTTATTGTCTGTAACTTTTAGTAAAGCCCAAAATAGGGCTTCCAGCACTCTACCAGTTAATAATGATCACCTTCAGTCAGGATTACTCTTAAAAGGATTAACTCCTTAAATGCTGTTGGCAGATATTCCTGCCCAGGACAGAAATTCTCTTGCTCCTAAATTAAGTATAATTTGGGCACCTTAACCCAGATGTTTTCACATAGAATTGAATGAGCTTTTTCAGCTATGATTTCTTGATGTGACTTTTCATGAATTTTTCATCAGATCTAGTTGTGGCTGCTTCACAGCTGCCATGACTACATTTTATGGAAAACTTTTTAAAAATACACAGGTTAAGAGTTGATGGAAAATGTTGTTTGTATTTTAGTGGCTCGCAATTCATCTATTGGAAAGCTGACAGAACTGTCAATTACAGATGATATTTTCATTGGAGGATACAATGCTGAGGACATGCCTGTCAGGTAATTAGCAGAATGATTGTTGAAAATGTATTGAGAAATTTGTGTATACCTCTGCCAATGAACATTTAACAATAATATTTTTGTTTTCTTCCTCTTCAACCATAAAATTTAAATCAAAGTAAACCACAAAATCTCATAAGTGGATCTCTAGATGTGCATCCCCTGAGCACAACACTCGGTTCATTACTCTTCATTATGTATGTAAATGACATCAACCTTCCAGCAGAATACCACATAGAAATTTCTTGATAATGAAGGCCATTGGACCACGAGTTGGTCCATCCAGATAATCTCCAAATTCCTTAAATTGCTCTGACACAGAGCAGTGGTGCTTCAAATGGGACATCAATCTTTCTGGCAGCAAAACACAATGCCTCACCTTCACCTGCAAAGCATGTGTCCCTCTGTGGTGCAAACTTCTTTGATTGCAATAAAACAAAAGTTCTCCGATTCCCCAAGATAAAATACTCACCCTCTCAAGGCACATAAACTTAAACATGTACAAAAACAACAAAAAGAGTAAACCTCCTTGAAATTGTTAGGGGGCTCCTACAGGAAGCCAACAGAGACATCCTCCTTAACGAAAAAAAGTCTTAAGATGTTCAGTATTAGAATGTGGAACTCTCATCACTAAGAATCTCTGTAAAACCCACATGAACAAACCACAAAGTTACAAAAATTATATCTAGAAGTGGTAATCTGTGTATCATGCCACACATCAATACCCTCTACAAATGGGTCAATATCGAAACCATAAAATGAAGATTGAAAACTCTAGTGGATGAAACTCCCAGAAAGCAACCTGATCAAAGAACTGAATAAACACTGCATGTTAAATAGAAAATCAAGTAATGAATGAGGCCTAAAAAAAATAACGTTTGTTTCCGCTACCTGACCGACCCTTTTTCAAATAGTTAAGTCTAAGCATTCAATGAAATCGCTGGAAAAAAAAAAAAAAATGGCGGCATTTTCTAAATTGTGCAGCATTTATTGATCTCCAGAAAATTAAAATTTTATAAAAAAATGTCTATTGTATCCAAGTATCATAGCATAGAATTATAATTTTAGCCTTAAACAAAACAAGGGGCTGACAGTGTGCTCCTTGTGATGACTTTTGAAAAATGCCTTCACGGTGAAAAAATGGAGGAAGTCATACGAAGCTTGATTGTTTCCATGACTATGGAAGAAATTTTCTGTTTGATTCACAAAGATATGTCAGATTCGTTGAATGTTAAATGTCGGACAAGTGCCGACTCGGATTTGTTCAACATCGGGAAGGTCATGACACTGCATGCTGAATGACAATTTCAGGGGGAAGTTTGTTTATTGCATACTGAGAGGCCTATTTTACGTTGAAAAGGTCATAAATTGGGTGAAGGGAACTGCATTCTGTAAAAAATGAAAGTAATAAAAAAGAATAAGTTTTTCCCACCTACCAACCCTATTTTTTTTTTCAATCAGTGGAATCCGACGTCTTTTTTTTTAGACCTCACCCAACAGTAATAAAATTAAATCATAACATTGAAATAAAATCATGCAACCAATATAGAGTAGGAATCGGCAAGAGACCAAGCCCTGTGTACCTAGGTGTTCTATGGAAGGCACCCTGACAAATATCCACAACAAGTGGTTCTCTGTCCACCCAACATGGCAAGTGCTAGGCATTTTTTCTGTACACCAATTATAATCTGTACAATTTCCAATACCGTCACCAATACCGGCAAATTAAATCATAATTGGTATACCGAAAAGTCAGTTTTACCCCGGTATGCAAATTTCAGCTTGATTTTCAAGGCTTATAAGAAGTGATTTTACTTCACTGGTGTGGTTAATTGTTTGTTTAAATTTGGGTCTTTTCCCTTTTTACCACCTTGTCTGCCCTTGCAGACCACGAAACATTTCTTTATTACTTTTCTTTCCCAACTGTTCAAGTGGTTTGTCTTAACAGTGACCATTATTACGTAAGCGATTGAATATTGTTTACCTCAATTTTGAAACAAGTTGAGGTAAGTAGACACATGGACTCTATTCCAGTAAGCATCCATAGTTATTCACATTGTACATTTCAACCAATGTCATGCCTGCTATTTAAAACCTGGGAATTTTCCTTGGAAAATGACAAGGAATTCCTTGTAATTTTACACTTGTACTTTAAAGTGATTGGCTGTTTGCACACGCTGACGTCATGATAGCCTTCAAAATAGTGTGCTCAGAAGTGTTTGATACAAGACCTATGCAAGGTACTTTATTGTTTTCAAATAAACAAAAACAAGTCATTTGTGCTTTCTTAGCCAAGACATATACAATGATACTTAACCAGTCCATTACCACAATCACTAAAAAGGACAATTTATTTTAAGTGCTGAGGTGTGCTAATCTTAAAACTTCTTGTGATAGAGTGGGACATGCAAAAGTGCATTTCAGAATCTGAGGACTGCTGATTATTATAACATTATGAAGACTCCTCAGAGTCTGTTTGATTCCGGTGTCGCAGAATTACACCTGAAATGTCCACTGCAATTGCAAATAAAGCAACTGCTAATTAACTGTCATTTTGGGTATAATTATTAACAGATGGTTTGGGCGAAGTTACAAGCATACATTTGGTCCCTATATGTTGGTTGGCACATCGCAGTCAAAAATAATTGGTATAACAGTATACTGCGGGATCGTTTTCTGAATACCAAGGTACTGAATTATCCCAATACCACCCAACACTATACATGACATTGACTCCCAGCAGCACCAAGACTTGCTTTACATAACAAATATGCAATCCCACACACTCCTGAAACAAAGCTAAACTCATATTGTCACCTTGGGAGTTGGAACCAGGACAACCACAGAGACTCACAGCTCAGAACTGTGTTTTATCAATGGAGATACCCTACTTTAGCATCTCCAATGAGGGTTGAGGTGCCCTCCCTCCCTTCCTGATGCTTGGACCTTTCTTAACTGGCAGAGTGCTAAATTATTTTTGGTCATCAAAATTTGTTCACGTTTTTTTATGCTCCCAGTCTCAAATCAGAGGGGCATTATGTTGACTCCATGTCTGTTTTGCATTCATCTTCCTTCTTTGAACTTGTGTTTTCCACCAATGTAGAAATGCCTTCACCGATCATTCTCCTCTCCTGGTATTGTGTTGAGGGTGGGTAGTAGAAGGTTTCTTTGGATAATTGTCGAGACTGGATATCCTATATGGCCGCCATTGTGGCCATCTTGAGTTTTTTTTTCCCATCAGTTAGTGATGAGCCAATAAGAGATTTGCCTATTCATCTGAAACCAAATAGTTTTGATTTACTATCGGCCGATACCGATGCCGATACCAAATAGTTTTGTTCACCTATATTATTTCCGTAAAAATGGTCGAGAAAAGTGCGGTGACAATATTGAATATACTTTCAGAATTTAGCCACAGTTAAGTGACTGGCGCGGGGGACATTTTAAGGCTGGAACCCCAAACCAGCAATCCGCGAGAGAGACTGCAATACTGGCGTCCTAAACTTCGCTTGAAGTGAAAAGATTTGTTCTGTTGTTGTGACTTGTCAGCTTAACGACACTGCAATGGTGACCAGCGTGACCTTAAAGTCTTTAATGACTAAACCTCAATAAAAGATTGAAAAGTTTCATGATATCAAAGTCAGAGATCACTTATATTATTTAAAATCAGCCATGGAACGAAGCAAATTAAATTTGTGAGAGATATGGGGCATCACATATTGAGAGCCGAAAGCTCTGTCAACAATTTCGAAAATAGCTGAGTTCTTTGATAGCTAATTTGATTGCCTCCCTTAGACTAGAATTACCTTTCTACATTGCAGACATTTTTATGCTTCTGGTGAGTTCATTCGCAGTCGTTACATCCCAATACCGGTTCAGAGTTGGTTGAGTCACAGATGAAGGACTTCACGAAAAACTGTAGGGCCAGGGAGGAGGGGTGTGGGGCACACCTAGGCTCAAGTTTACCGGCGTGTATTGTCAACCAAATTTTGAAATTTAATCCGAAAAGATGCGATTACCTCGCACCCGATGCAGATATCCACAATGCACAACCCATCTCCGGGATAAACTAGTAGTGGGGGAGGGGGGAGCACACCAAGTTCCCATGCTTGGATTTGCCCTCGAGGTAAAAAAAATGTCATAGTATCGTTATTGATAGACCGTATAATAGATGTTTCAGTACATAAGGCAAATATTAAGGTCTATAGGAACCGGTGAATTTCCCCAAATGGTCAAAAACAAAAGAGTTCTAAAACAAGTAAATTAAACGATTTTCGTACAAACGGTGACAGGCAATGATACTGCTTTGATCTAAAGAATAGTTTGTTTGCTGAAGTTTTAAACTAAAAAGTAATTTTATTGTTGAAAATCAACTTTTAAAATGTAGATCGCATTAACAACAGAACGGAAACTTCACAAATGGCACTCTTAAATTAATGATACCAAAATTAATCCAAAACATATATCTTTTGCGCTTTACCGAGAAATGAACTCTGGGGTGATTTTAAAATTAATTAAAACGTGTTTTTAATATCCATTCCAAAATATTTTTCCAGTAATGACACCAAGACGTGACACCTTAAGAGACAAATGGCACATGCTAGATGTTCATAACACCTTGGCTCATGTATTTGGTACAGATATGCATGAATGTTTGTTGACACTGATTGATAAATCCAAACATCTAACACTGACAGAGTTGCACAATGTTGAACCTTCTTATGAAATGGCAATACATGATACAGCTGACTGGTCAAGGATAAATACACTAATTATTTTGTCTCTAACACTAGAAGGACAATCATTGTTCAGTTGATGGTAAACAGAACTAATGAAAAGTGTAAAGCTCTTGTGAATCCTTAGCATGCATTCTTAAGGTTACACATCTTAATATTGATACTAAAAACATCTTTCAGAGTGGAGATTAAAAATGTGTTTTAAATAATTCAAAAAGCACCTCAAAGTTCATTTGTCAGTAAAGTGCTGTAGCTACATGGTTCAGATTAATTTTGGTTTCAGTAATTTGAGTGTTCCAAATGTGAATTTTTAGTTCTTTTTTTAGTGCAATTTGCAATTTAAAAGTTGATTTTCAACAATAAAATCACTTTTCAGTTTGAAACTTAAGCACTCCAAATATTCTTTAGATCAAAACAGTACCATTGCCGGTGATTGCTTGTTTGAAAATTGTTTAATTTTGGTGTTTTGGAACCATTTGTTTTTGTCTATTTGGGAAAATTCGCCAGTTCCTATAGACCTTAATGATTTTAACAGCACATAGTCTTTCAAGTTTAATATGAAACACAAGCCAAAATAGCACTTGTCGCCCGGGACAAGCGATTCTTTTTTTTGGTTGTTGTTGGTAGAAATTAAATGTTACATCGGGGGTCTGATCTACACAGTGTAATAACGCCACGTTTGTTACCATTTATGTCCATGTATAAGTCACACTTTTTTACCTGGAAAATGTCCGGTTATAAATTACGCACACGTGCACCAGGTAAAGTCAGTTTCAATAGCACCAACAATGCTTATGTAGGACAACAATTTGAAAACAATTTGCGCTGTAACCTGTGCATTTGTTGTATATTTATTGGATTTTCCGGAACGTTCTCACGTTCAGGAAAAACCATCATAAACACAACAACTGCGCAGGATACGGCGCAAATGGTGCTCTGATTCTGAAACTATGAAGTTTCAGTCACAAACGAGTGTTGGATTTTCTTGACAGGGTTGAAAACATTGGAGTGATAAACAAACAACGAAAAACAAATAAATGCGAGTGTTTTTTAAATCTTTAATAATAATTTTCCTTTTTTCTTTTATCTTATTCACCACGTGATAACTTGTGAAAACTATTTCCGTTGCATCCCAAACTGCCCCAAATTGGCAAAACGTAACTTGCAACTAATTCTTGTTGACTGCATATATTTGAACATGGGTGTGCGACTTATGCATGGGAATTCCAAGTGTGAGTTGGGGGTGCGACTTATACATGAGGGCGACTTATACACGGACATATACGGTAGTTATTAGCAGAACATTAAAATGGCTGTGAAATAGAGTTAGAATAGGTACCCAATAATTTTTTTCAACAATCGGCAAAAGCCAATATTTTTCATGCTATTCATACCGATTGCCGATAGGCTTTTATCGTCCGATAGCCGATTGCTTACCGATAGATCGGCTCATCCCTACCATCATTTAACTCAAGAATGCTTTCACTGATCAGTCTATGCCATTGGTGATGTACTGAGGATGGGTAGTGGGAGGTTCATTTTGTTGACAGTTTTTCAGATTCCATATTCAATATGGCTGTGATGGTAACTACATTGGCCATGTCATCCATTTTGATTTTGGTGCCCATCAATAAATTAAAAAAATGCATTGCCCGATCATTCTCATCTCTTGGTAGTGTGTTGAGGGTCAGTATTGGCAGGTTCCTTTGATAATTGTCCGAATTTGATATCCAATATGGCCACAATTTGTGGCCATCTTGATTTTGGTTTCTATCAATTAACTCATGAATGTCTTCACTCGTTGATCTTATCTCTTGGTGGTGGATTAAGAATAGATAGTGGAAGGTTCCTTTCAATAACTCCAGATTCCATATTAAAACTCAACTGAACACTGACCATGTCAAGATGAGTTTTGGGAATATACCACAGTTTGCATTGCACTTATTGCCTTTCTACAATTTATGGATGAGTACCTACAGGCGTTTTCCCCAAAATTGTAGCAAGGCAAATCGATACAGATGAAATAATTTTTCTTCAAAGATATGAAGCACATCCAAAGAATATGAAGCTTTTAAGTTGTGGTACTTCCGCTTCAGAGTATCGTTTGTATTTTTATACTGCAACCAATAACCCAGACTAGCTGGTGCAAACTCAGTATAATTCGGGGCCAAACACAAATTTTGACACCCCCCCCCCCCCGTCCCCCCCCCCCCCCCCATCCCCAAAATTTGCCTACAAAACCGAAAAATTCTAGTCCTATCTGGTCCTCCATACTTTTGTTATCTGCACATGCGCAGTATCTAGGAAAGTACCGAAATTGGTGCCAACCATCATTCTTTGTTGGGTCCAAAAGTCTGTAACAATGATCTGACATCTGTGCTTTAAATCTCCTTTTTTGAGGATGCCAGACACAAATCAATGAAAGAATTGGTGGATTCAAGGCTGTAAATGGATGATGGAAGCGAACAACTATGGTTTCAAACGTTCAGGGGGGTAAAGTTAAAATTATTTCATGTTTCCCATTTTCGGGACATATGCCTGACGTCATCATTCTTGCTAATGATTAATCCACTGTTTGTTAAGTGTTCCTTCCCTATCCTTCCATGAAGCACTCCCGTTGAATTCCTAAGCTTTTTGGCTTTTTTTTATTGCAATTTTTTATTAAATTTCTTGGGAGTTTAACGTGTATTACAGAATGTTTATTCTGTTTATCCCCATGGTTACATCCTCACCCTAGGGGTGTTGGGGTGTTTTGGTCTTGTATCTTCTATCCGATGTATTGTTTTTTCTTCGTATGAAGATCTAGCTTTGCATCTAGTAGCATTTAATTCGGTTACTGACTTTGGGCCTTTTTGTGTGCCTGATGTCTTGTTTCCGTTTTTTTCCATTGACGTTGTTTACATTGACAATGCCCTTAAATATGTAGTATTTAGTATTATAATACTGTAGAATTACTGTAGGATATATTGATTATGATTCCAGTAGTGTAGCTCCAAAATTTTACATTTTGTCCATACTTGGGCTCTATCGGGATGCCTTTGGGCTCTATCAGGATGCCTTTGGGCTCATGATGTTTACCCTTGGGAACTTAGGCATTTTAAAAAATAAAATTTCGAAACATTTTTTATAACTGTTTTGAATTTAATTTTGATTGCTATTATTCATGTGTCCTTATCATGTATTTTGTTGTGGAGTTTGTAGGAGTGCTATCGAATTTGTCCTTTGATTGTAATTATGAAAGTTTACTGCTCTAAATGCAAGGTGAGGAAATCTTCCTCCGATTTACATGCTTGTTGCCTTGCCTGTAGTCGATGCACTCCTACGGATTCTTGTCCTACTTGTGTACATTGAGATGACAGACATTGGAGACATGTGTCGCGGTACGTCGTTGGTGGTGAAGTTCCTATGCCAGAGCTGTCACCGCAGAATAATTCAAGTTTTTCAGTTTCTTTTTCAGAGGAACAAGAACATGGTGATGATATTGTGACACCCATCCAAAGTGTGCTATCCTCATCAAGTTCTGATGAGCAAACAGAACTGGCTGCTAAGGTGCTCCTGAATATAAAACAAGGAATAAGGCCTCTTATTCCAGAAGCCAGTTGTTACCGTAACACCGGGTCCGGGTAAATCCATTGCGGTCAAAGGAAGTGTAGAATTGGGTGGAGCGAGCACCTCAAAAACTAAAGCTCACCCAGCGACGATGGAAAAAGGGAGGAAGTCTGCAAGTTTCTCTTCGGGAAGCTTGGCGAGGTCTGATAGACCGCAAGCGGAAGAGCCTTCTCTAAACCAGCAACATTTGGGGCCAAATATTGTTTTGAGAAACTTGCTTGAGCCGGAGCTAACATCCACACCCACCGCTACAGTCAAGCCTTCCTCTGCAACTTCAGAAAAGCACACACGACCGCAAGCTAGCTACCTGACTTCGGATATCCATCCAGCTGCGCGAAGACAGAGCCAGTCTTCGCCCGTGAAGTTGGTCAATCTGGTAGCTAGCGATCCGAGGCTTCGTTCATTGGGACGTGCGGAGAAGAGATCTACCTCCAGATCTCCATCCCAGGAGCAGCAAGCGGCAAAAAAACAAGACCGCTGCTCCTCAAGCCTCTGTAATGGACTTGCTGTAGCAGATTGCGCAGCTCATCGCAGCAAGGGCAAGCGCAGCTTTCCGCAGACTCCGGTGGTGAGCTGTCGGACGGTACTGGGTCAGTCTGGTCATCTGTACATACAGATACAGTTGACCGAAATTCACAGCTGAATCAGTCGGATGGTGATAGGGACAAGGAAGAAGATTACCCTTCCCTTTTGGAACAGCATAGGGTAGCGATGAATTTTATTCATCAATACTATCCTGACATTGTTCCACCTGATCAGCAAGCTGGGACTGCTAGACAGAAATCGCTGTTGTCTCTGGACAAAGATTTCGTGCAAAGGAAAGATGACATTCTTTTCTTCCCGAAACAATCTTGGCAGGTGTCAGAGGCCTTCGGCCATGTTAACGATGTCATCTTCAACCTAGCTAGTGCCAAGAAGAAAGGCAGTTTCTTATCTGCATCTTCAATCAATATACCGTTCCTTAGACCACGTTCTTTTAAAACGGTTGGAGAAGATGCCCAGAGAGCTCCTCTGCATTTGGATGAGCAGGCCAGGGATTTAGATATGTCCTTACATTCAGGTTATGCTGGGATGTGATGGAAAGTGCTGTTTCATCCAATAGAGCAATTCTGGACACGATGTCCTACGCAGACCATCTCACCAGAGCTATGGCGCAACATCTAAATGGGAAGGAATTTGAGGACATTTGTTCCTCGCTAAGAGTTCTTTCCAGAGCAGTCATGTATGCCACGTACAACTCCGCCCTGACAGTGGCAAATTTGGAGTTGGTTAGACGTGATGCAGCCCTTGCGTCGTCATGACTTATAGATGACAGGGTGAAAATCTCTCTCTGAGTCACTCTGGTCTCCAGACAAACTCTATTTTACGACAAGCTTTCGTTAGTCTATGAATAGGCTACAAAGAAAGCTTCCAGTACACTGCTATTGAAATCTGCATCTCTACAACACGCTTCAGCAGACCGGAGTAGACGAGGGAGTTCCACTTCAAAATCAACTAAAAGGAACTCCTCCCGAGGGTATAAGAAACTCTCTTATAGTTATTCCAGAGGTCATCAGTATAGCGACTCCTGAAAGGGATGCAAGTCTGGTCGAGACTATAGGTCAGATGCCCCTAGGCCAACGGAACGAAGTTCTTCTTGGGGAGGATGTAGGTTCTCCTCCCGCAAGCCTCATAAATCATGTAGGTGATGGACAAGACCTCTGTGGCTTTCCAGTTGGCGGAAGGTTATCAAACTTCGCGAGAAACTGGATGGAAGTCACGGAAGATCAGGAGACATGTAGTCTCGGGGGAGGGGGGGGGGGGGGGGGTCTCTCCTTGCGGAGGTACAGGCTCTCTTATTAAAGAAAGCAATAGAGGTAATGAAGAATCAAAATTCTCCAGGTTTTTACAGTCACCTGTTCCTCGTACCGAAGCCAGACTGCTCAATCCGACTAGTAATAGACTTGAGCTGGATAAACAAGTTGATTGTAGCTCCAAAGTTCTATATGGAAACCATTTGGTCGTTAAGAGCAAGTCTTTGAGTGGACGCTATGTGGCAAGCATAGATCTAAAGGACGCGTACTTTCATGTCCTGGTACATACGTCATTAGAAAGTACCTGCAGTTTGCCTTGCAAGGAGAGGTTTATCGGTTCAGAACAATTTGCTTCAGTCTGATCCAAGCTCCTTGGGCATTCACTCGAATAATGTACTCAGTAATGTCATACTTCCGAGCACATTTGTCTGTTGTAACATTGGCTTACTTGGACAACATTCTTCAGAGATACGGCAAGAGAATTATTCTTCAGAATGTTGTTTAGAGTCTGCTTCACTTGTTCCGACGTCTCAGTTTCATAGTAAACGAGAAAAAGTCGGATCTCACTCCAAGTCCTTCATTCACTTGGGAATGAGCTTCGAGACTTACAACAATCTGGTTTGTCTGCCGTTACCCAGAGCAAATTTGGTCAGTTGTTATGCTCGCTTTTGTCTAAACTCTTCCACAGTGACTGCGAGGGAGCTTATGCGACTGATGGGGCTGTGCGGAGCGGCTGCGGATCTTATTCCGATGGCCCGTCTGTGCAAGTGTCCCCTCCAGATATTCTTTACTCAGAACTGGAGTGTGAAGACGCATTCGCTCGAAACCAGGATTGTTTTAAAGGACCTAGTAAAACAAAAGGTTCAGATTTAGGCTGATCACCAGTGGCTGACGCAGGGAGTTCCGATTCATCTACCGGATCCAGCTTTCACGATTATGGCTGAATCGAGTCAGATGGCCAGGGTCTTTGGGTCCAAGCACATAAACATCAAGGAGATGATGTCTATCTGGCTAGCACTACAACATTGAATTCTTCAAATAACAAACATCCATGTTCAGATTCTGTCGGACAACTCGACGGTAGTAGCTTACCTCAGGAACCAAAGGGGCACTCATTATTCGATTCCGTTATGCGAATTAACAGAGAAGATTCTCCTATTCGTTTTGAGTCATCACGTTCATCTCTCAGTCCATCATATACCAGGTCGTCTGAATGTACTAGCAGACTCGCTCTCACGGAAAGGTCACCTGTTACCATCGGAGTAGACTCTCAACAAGCGAGTATTCAGTCGGATCTGATACCAGTGGAATCGTCCCATGATAGATCTTTTTGCAACACACCTGAACAATCAGTTACCAATGTTCATGTTGCCATTTCCAGATCATCGAGCGAACGCAGTAGACGCTCTTGTCGACCTCATAGGATAGAATGATGGCATATGCATATCCTCCTGCTCTGCTGATTCAGCAGATTCTGTTAAAAATCAAACAGTCTCACTGCAAATTTCGGCTAGTAGCACATCTGTCGTCACAGAAACCTTGGATCAATCTTCTCAGGTGTCTGTTATGGGACATTCCCCGGAAGTCCCACGCACTGCATCACAACCCTGAAGGTCTCAACCTACACGTCTTTCCGTTGTGTGGTCCTTCTTGCATTGAAAACATTTTACAGGACGAGCAGTGGACGCAATTTCTAACTATAGGAGGGCCTCTTCTTCATTGAATTATGCAGCGAAGTGGAGGGTTTTCTTCCGTTGGTGTACGGACCAGTCTGTAGACATCTATGATCCGTCCATTCCACAGATTGCCAATTTCCTGGTCTACCTCTTTGACGAACTCAAACTGCAGCCCGTCACTATTAAGGGCTATAAGTCAATGTTATCAGACACGTATGCTCATCGTGATAACTTGGGTATTGGATCAGATTCTTCTTTATCCAAGCTAGTTAGAAATTTCTCTATTCTCTATTAATAGACCTAGAACCCTCAGATTAATTCCTAAATGGAATTTGGCTTGGGTTCGGTTGAATCTTCAAGAAGCTCCATTTGAGCCATTAGACGATGTAGAGTTCAAATTCTTGACCTATAAAAAGGTCTTTCTCTTAGCCTTTGCATCTGCCAGAAGAGTTAGTGAACTTCATGCATTATCTGTCGACAATTTCCATTACTGTAGTGTGGGTAATACTGTTACCCTCACTACAGAAATGGGATTTTTGGCTAAGAATCAGATTCCTGATAAGCATCCGGAGCATATTATCATTAAGGCTTTACCATCCTCGGATAACCGTAGACCTTTGCTGTGTCCAGTTAGAACAATGTGCATTTATAAACGTCGATCAGGCCATTACTGATCTGATGAAGACTGCATACTGGACACAGCCCTCTTCATTTACCAAGTTTTACCTTAGAAATTTAGAGTCCATCTCCGGTGACCTTAGACCTTTGGGTCCTCTTTCTAGATCTGTTGCTCAGAATGTCGTCCATTAATATCATTAATATTATATCTAGAGGGTGAATATGCAGTCTGCTTGAGCACTGACGCCATTGCGCTGCGCTCTTCCTTCTAAGGAATTGTCTTTCAGAACAAAGGAAAGGGCCGGGGGATGGTTTTTCCCTTATGTTATCTGGGTTTATAGTGAAAAGCAAGGGAATACCTCGTCCAGAGACAGTAGTCCAGTGTCGTTGCTGGGTTGTTTTAATGTGCAGCTCGGTGTGAAGCAATAACTATGTCTCATTTATGTACTGTTTTTAAAATGTAGCTCACTGTGAAGCATTTGCATATGTCATGTGTCATACAAGCATCTCTAGCATCTCTATACAATCCTCGGACACTTTTAAATGAATATAAAGTGTCTCATTCTCTGGACTAGCTTTATAATTGGTTTCCTTCACCAAATTAGCATAATGGGTCATGCTGGCATTAAATGGAGAAATTATGCAATTCTCAATTACATTGTTGGTGTTATGGGTTATGCTGGCATTAAATGGAGAAATTATGTAATTGTTAATTACATTGTTGGTGTTATGTCATTCTCTTTTCTTATAAAGAGACAGACATATGTAATTCCTATTTCTTGTCCTATTTGCCTATAGGAGCTATTCTTTTTCAAAGTAATTGAGAGATTGGATTTTCCTTCAAGTCCTAGGCCCTCTGCCTTTTTACGATTCAGCTAGTCTGGGCCATCGGTTGTCGTATAAAAATATGATAAATTTGAAGTAATTTGTATATTTTTTTTATACTTACCAATGGCCCAGATGGGGATAGCCTTCCCAAGAGTGGGCACTCATACCTCCCTGCTGATTATAACATTTAGCAAGCACTATGGAAAGAATGGTGGTTGGCACCAATTTTGGTACCTTCCTGGATATTACGCATGCGCAGATAACAAAAGTATGGCGGACCAGATAGGACTTGAATTTTTTGGTTTTGTATGCAAATTTTGGGAATTGGGGGGGGATCAAAATTTTGTTTGGCTCTGAATTATATTCAGTTTGCACCAGCTAGTCTGGGCCATTGGTAAGTATAAAAAATATACAAATTACTTTAAATTTATCATTTTTTTTCTGGTCTTGACTTTCCAAATGTCCCTGAAGGATGATTGGAGGCAGATTGTCAGGCCTGGCAATCTAGAAAATCAAGGAGTGCAAAACAATTACCCTCCTCAGATTGCTTGGGACTGCAATTGCACCTGGAATTTTCAATGTAAAATCTTGTATGGTTTTTTGGTTATATTCACTTCAAGGTATTTATATTGTGACTGGAAAATAGTACTACATTCAGATACATAGTGGAAAAATTGGCGCACACATCTCATTATTCAAAATGTTGCATTCAATTCTTATCTGACTGTCTTCTATACTCAAAATGTATTGAAATGCGACACAGAATGGGTTATGAATTACTGCAAATCAATGCAACATTGACAAATCGTCCCCTGAGTTCCAATGTGTTCTATGTGCCAGTAGGAACTCTGGGTCAAAATGATAATAGATTTTAAAGGTTGTCCCAAACAGGTCTGGCATTCTTGAAAATCAAGGGGTGCAAAATATTGCCCTCCTCAATTTTTTCTAGGCGTACAGAAGGTGTACAGCACTCCAGCACTCCTAAAGAATGCCAGGCCTGAAGTGTACTTGCTAAAAATAGCCCAGTACAACTATAAGAAAGGGGCAGACTATACTTACCTGAAGACAATAAAAGATGGCTAGGGGTAGGCTGTACTTGCTCGTGATGGCTCATCACTCTGCCGGCTTTTATATTCCACCAAACTCACAGCAGTAACTGATGTCCCCAAATTACAGTAGTATCTCCAAATTAGAGGGCATAACAGATAGTTTTGTTTGTTTTTTGTGAAGTGATTGTTTGAACATGTCTGCTATGTCCCCAAATTAGACCAATCTAAAGGTCTGACTCTAGCAAAACTCTTCTAAGCAGACCATACTTGCCTGAAAACTACTACTCTATTAGAGCCTAATTGAACCTCTCCTGGTACTTTTTCCATTCTGTACATATGAAACAAGAAAAACATGACATAATATTGTGACAAGGGTCAAACGGGATTACCCAATCCCACACATCTAAGTGCTCCTTTGGCATGCAAAAAAAAAATTCTTTTGTTGTGGCATTTTAGTATTTCCTGATTGATGCATGGGTTAATTGCCCGTACCCAAAATTTTGCTGACATATTTTTATGTGCACCCATACTATGTATGGTAGACATAATGCCAGCATCCGGGGTGACCACCTGTCATTTGTCCATCCTTTGTCCGTCCATCTGTCTGTCTGTCCGTCCGTCCATCTGTCCGTCCGTCTGTCCGTCCGGCGTCCGTATCCATTTCTTTGGCATTCGATAACTTGAAAAATATTGCTTGGATTGTCAAGTTACTTTATATTTGTGTTCAGGTTACTGATGTGCCGAGCTGTATAGTTTTTGGTGTAAATCGGATAATTTGATCCTGAGATATTAACCCTTTATCCTTCAAATTGAAAATTCCTCCAATCCCTTTGGCATTCGATAACTTGAAAAATATTGCTTGGATTGTCTGGTTACTTTATATTTGTGTTCAGGTTACTGATTTGCCGAGCTGTATAGTTTTTGGTGTAAATCTGATGATTTGATCCCGAGATATTAACCCTTTATCCTTCAAATTGAAAATTCCTCCATTCCCTTTGGCATTCAATAACTTGAAAAATATTGCTTGGATTGTCAAGTTACTTTATATTTGTGTTAAGGTTACAGATGTACTGAGCTGTATAGTTTTTGGTGTAAATCTGTTATTTTGATCCTGAGATATTAACCCTTTATCCTTCAAATTGAAAATTTCTCCAATCCCTTTGGCATTCGATAACTTGAAAAATATTGCTTGGATTGTCAAGTTACTTTATATTTGTGTTCAGATTACTGATGTGCCGAGCTGTATAGTTTTTGGTGTAAATCTGATAATTTAATCCTGAGATATTAACCCTTTATCCTTCAAATTGAAAATTCCTCCAATCCCTTTGGCATTCGATAACTTGAAAAATATTGCTTGGATTGTCAAGTTACTTTATATTTGTGTTCAGGTTACTGATGTGCCGAGCTGTATAGTTTTTGGTGTAAATCGGATAATTTGATCCTGAGATATTAACCCTTTATCCTTCAAATTGAAAATTCCTCCAATCCCTTTGGCATTCGATAACTTGAAAAATATTGCTTGGATTGTCTGGTTACTTTATATTTGTGTTCAGGTTACTGATTTGCCGAGCTGTATAGTTTTTGGTGTAAATCTGATGATTTGATCCCGAGATATTAACCCTTTATCCTTCAAATTGAAAATTCCTCCATTCCCTTTGGCATTCAATAACTTGAAAAATATTGCTTGGATTGTCAAGTTACTTTATATTTGTGTTAAGGTTACAGATGTACTGAGCTGTATAGTTTTTGGTGTAAATCTGTTATTTTGATCCTGAGATATTAACCCTTTATCCTTCAAATAGAAAATTTTTCCAATCCCTTTGGCATTCGATAACTTGAAAAATATTGCTTGGATTGTCAAGTTACTTTATATTTGTGTTCAGATTACTGATGTGCCGAGCTGTATAGTTTTTGGTGTAAATCTGATAATTTAATCCTGAGATATTAACCCTTTATCCTTCAAATTGAAAATTTCTCCAATCCCTTTGGCATTCGATAACTTGAAAAATATTGCTTGGATTGTCAAGTTACTTTATATTTGTGTTCAGGTTACTGATGTGCCGAGCTGTATAGTTTTTGGTGTAAATCGGATAATTTGATCCTGAGATATTAACCCTTTATCCTTCAAATTGAAAATTCCTCCAATCCCTTTGGCATTCGGTAACTTGAAAAATATTGCTTGGATTGTCTAGTTACTTTATATTTGTGTTCAGGTTACTGATGTGCCGAGCTGTATAGTTTTTGGTGTAAATCTGATGATTTGATCCCGAGATATTAACCTTTTATCCTTCAAATTGAAAATTCCTCCAATCCCTTTGGCATGAAATAACTCAAAAAAGATCGATCCGATTGTCATGTTTCTTTATATATTTATTCAGGTTACTGATGTGCTGTGCTGTATAGTTTTTTATGTAAATCTGATAATTTGATCCGGAGATATTAACCCTTTATCCATCAAAATAGACACTCCTCCAATCCATTTCTATATGTACCCATACCTTGTATGGTGTACATAATGTCAGCATCCGTGGTGGCCCTCCGTCATACAGCTTTCTACTAGTTGCGCATATGGGTACACATCTGACGATTTCATCGGTCTATTTTTGGTTTTCAGATTTTATTTACTTATTCTTTGTTTGAGAGGAAATTCTGTTCAACCATTATCATTTCCACAGTGGTTTTTATTCTGGACAAAAGTGAAGAAGAACATGGCTCTTTTGTATTAATAAGAGTGTGAATATAGAATTCAAGAATGTTTACATCTTTTTTCATTCAGAGTATCAGTTTTTATAAAGTTTGTCTTGAAGATTTTTATGCCTCCTGCATGAAATGCAAAGGGCATTAAGTGGTACCCTTGTCCATTCATACATCCATCCCACCATTCATAAGTCCATCTATCCATACATCTGGGGTTTGGTTTCCAGATGATAACTTGAAATATGCATGGAGATATTTTTTTAAAACTTTCACATGTTGTCTTGAATGATAAAATACCAGTCAAGTTTGCATTTGGCCATATTCACATTGACTGTTCTCAAGTTATTCCTCTTTAGTGTTCTATGGACGCATCTGGTAGGCTGCTGTAATGATGGGTGAATTGGGGGGATGGGAATCTATGACAGTGGGGGTGGGGGATGGGGCATAACCATCCATGGCATTATTCTAGTTTTTTCCGTCCATCCGTCTGTCCGTCTGTCCATCCTTATAAGCGCAAATTCTCCTAAACCGTTTGAAGAATTTTCATGAAACTTTACACAATGGAAGAACTCCATATGAAGATGCGCATGAAGCAATATAATTCCGTTCCGACATATCCAAGGGGAGATAATCTAACTTATACATTTCAATTGCTACATCATATGGTTGTGTCCTCGTAAGCGCAACTGCGCAGGGGGGTATCACTTTGTCAGCTTGCTCACACTACCTCTAGTGCTTTCATGTGAAAATATTATCCAAAGTATTTCATGCACTTCTGAAAGTGCTGTTTATTTTGTATTTACACAGTCTGAAATGGCATGAACTTTGAATGTAAATTGTAATGAAACCGTTGTCTTCAAATAATAAATAAATTTGTAGACAGTCTGTTCCAAGTGGTTCAGAATTCCTGAAACTTTTTTTTTTGTATAAATCAGTTTCTTCTCAACAAGTCAGTCTTCATACCAGGGTTTGTGAGTATAGTGTGACTGCTATTTCTGCATTTTGTTTTTGTTATTGTTTTGGAAGGACTTGTTAACTTGTAATGGGTAAAGCAGTTTGCAGAATTTTTGTTGGATTATCGTTCTTCATTTGCGTTTGCTGACAAAATTTCTAATACTCAACACCAGCATTTAATCTGTTAATTTAGAGGTAGAGCATTGGGCATGAACCACGCCATTAAAATATTGTGTGCACTGGATAAAGATTTTATTCCTTTCTTTTTTTCTTTTCTTGAGATAAAGTCTAGCAAAGAGGAAGTACGTGTCGAGAGAGAAAACACATAAATATGGAATGGCCTTTTCACCAGAGTAATAACTTATTTAATGCTGTAGAGCATAATAACTTATTTAATGCTGTAGAGCATAATAAGCACCGACAAATTTCAGCCAATGTATCTCCGGGTTCAGTCACAAGGTCTGCTGACTAAATATTGATTGCTTTCCCTCACTCTTTGCCTGCTTCTGTCGGATATTCCCGCCCAGGCCAGAATTTCTCTTGTCTCTTAAAATATGCATATTTTACCCACATTTAATCAAATTTTCCACCTGTATATTTAACGCAATGCATTTTTCCCCAATGATTTCTTAAATTAAATATTAGCAGCCATGACTAGATTTGATGAAAAATATCTTGAAAATACTCATCGGGCTAAGAGTTAAGCTTGGACACAAAAATTGAAAGTTTTTATCTGGGCTCAAATTGTGCCCCACAGGGTTTTAGTGACAACCCGTGGCTTGTTACTACTTTTGCTCTTCAACAGTCGCAAGCTAATTTATTACATGATCACTATCAACGAAAAGGATAGTAAAACTTGGCGTTGAATATTCTAACCTTAATCTGAAAATTCATAATGTCATAATATTAGTACAGGGATGGCTCATGCCAGTACTCTGACTTCTGAATGAATAGAGTAAAAGTTAGTGCAAATGCAAATCAAGAACGATAATCCTATATAAATTCTGCAAGCTGCTTTACCGATCACAAGTTAATAAGTACTTTCAAAATGACAACGATAACAAAAACAAACTGCAAAAATAGCGAAGTCGTACTATACATAACATTAAAGAGTCAAGATACAAAATAAAGTTTAGTTTACTTTGCTACTGTCTCCATCTTGCCTGTCTCTATCTTTTTTTTATTCTCCTCTCCACATTAGCCTAACCTTTTTCTGTAATATACAGGGATGTTGGAACCAAAATTGGATTTGAAGGTTGCATCAAAGATGTTGAGTTTGATAGAACAAGACGTGATTTGAATGAGAATATACAAGCTAAGGGAGTAATTCCAGGATGCCCAGAGCAAGTTAGTTGATTTTTTTTTCCAAATAATATTTGATGTATAAGACTCACACTATCATAGTATAAAAACTTCCAACTTGATTTTTTCCCTTACTTTTTTAGCTCACTTGACTGAAAGCCAGTGGGTGCTATTGGCATCTGTCTGGCGCCCTCATGCGTCATCCATTACCTTTTGAAACTTTTCTTCTTCAAAACCACTTAGCCAAATTCAAACATATACGGCACAGACCATCTTTGGGATATACTCTTTCCACTTTGTTGAAATGAAGCTGCTGCCATCTTTGGACTCAGGTTAATGCCCAACAAGCCTAAAAAATCTATTAAAATCTTCTTGTGAACCATCAGAGAGAATGCTTTGATATATGGTATGGGACTTCCTTTGGTGGTGAAGATTAAAGTTTGTTCAAGGCAAGTTTGTAGGTCAATATTTGGGTTCTGTGGGAGCATGCCCTTTTTTGGGCTCCACCCATGATTTTTATTTCAAGAACTGATCAGCTGATTAGAACCAAATTTGGCATGTTTTAATTGGGTCATAAATTGTTGATGCCTGAAGAAAATCTTTCCAACCCCATGGTAACCCCAAAAGCTAAAAATAGACAAAATTCAAACGCCCATATTTAAAAAACTGCACAGACCAGAATATTGTTTTTTGGTATGCAGCTTCCTTACGACCAGTGGAATGAGATGGACCAAAAAATTGCTATCAATTTTGTCGTGGGGTGTTGTATAGGGATGCCCATTTTAACACTGCAAAAATTTCTATTTCCAGAACCAATGGGCTGATTTAAACCCAAATTTGTCATGCAGTACTTTATTGGGTCATAATTACTCGATTTATGCCCCAAAAAATATTGTTTGGGGTTGGGTACAGAGAACTACAGAAGTTGAAAACAAATTTTTTTTTCGTGTGGACACTTCTTTAAGACTTCACAGAACAGAGCTTTGTTTTTGCCTGAGAAGCTTTCCTGGGACCAGCAGAAATGAATGACCAAAAAATTGCTTTTGGTTGTGTCATGGCAAATCAAAAAATTGCTCTTGTTGTCTATCACTTACTGACGCACTCAACTCTTTTGACTGGCAACTTGAGCCAGGTGAGCTTCTAGTTTCATGGATCATCCACTCTTGTATGGCTGCTTAAACTCTCACGACTTCACACATACTCCATATGACCAGGTAATTCAAAGGAATCCACAAAATTTAAAAGTCATTTAGTGTAGCAAAACTATTTTGATTTGTAGAAAATAAATATTTTATAGATTTGTTTTTTTTATTGAAGAAATGATGTTGGCTGTTTTCTTAAAATCGAATTAACAGTTACTAAAGTTATATAAAGATAAAAAAAATTGGCAGTTGACTTTAGTCACTCATGCTGAATTAGAGCATGGTAAGGGTTTTATTCGATTGATTGTGTGTGTGTTTGTTCCACCTTAACCCATTAACTAACATGACAAGAAGATGGACACTTGTGAACAATTTTCTTGAATAATGTAAAATTTTCATTTCTCGCCGCTAAAACATAGCTTATGACCCCTTACTGGGACTAGTTCATTCTAATGAGGAGTCATAAGCTCAGTTGTGGATGTAAAAAAAATAATTTATTTGGTTGGAATTGATTTTGAATGGTGATTTTTTTGTAAATGGCACTTGCCAGATGTTGCCATTATGTGACATAAAGGGTTTAAAGAAAATACCCCTATTCTTGGTTCAGGGATTGATATTGGTTTTGTATTAGTTTTTTATATGGCACTTTTTAGAAATTCAACATTGGGTTCCATTTCAGGTAGCAAGAGTTGCTTCTTTCAGCTACAGCAAACCAGGCTTCATTCGCAAAGAAGTTGATAGTATTGGTTACCAATTTGACATCACATTGAAGATGAAAACTGTTGAAAATGAGAGTCTCTTGGTGTATGCAGCAAATGAAGATCAGGTATACCAGTTGTGCTTTTGTTACATACTGAAATGACGGTATTTAGGCCTATGTCATTTAATATCCATGCACTTTTGAATTAGTTTTGCAGCTTGATCAAATAAAGTTTAGATAATGAATTTGTGCAGAGATCATTTTTTCATACCAAGGAATACTGTTGAATAGCTATTTCCAAGTAGGAGTTGAATAGCTATTTTCCCCTGTAGGAGATTTAATTCATGTCACTTTGGATCAGACAATGTGGTCTAATTTAGACAAAACAAGGCAAATACTCACCGACCAGGCCAACCACAGTTTGGACCTGTAGGGAAGAAACACTGACAATATTTTGCTTTACATCTTTATATTTGCAATACTTCTGGTTTTGGCAGCATTCTTGTTATGGGTGTTCCCCATTATTCTTGGTATCACCTTTGAGCTTACGCTTACTCCAGAAGGTTCATTGATTTCTCTGCTTTTGGATTTTGGCTTTTTTTTCACTGAAATGTTGAAATTTTATTTTTGATAAAATTACAAAGAAATGGTCTGAAAGACTATTTCTCTACAAATTTATAGAAATAAAACATACATCAACCAATATTGCTTTTAATGTCCATTTGGTTTTATGGTCGAGTTGTGTTAACAACCGAGACCTATGGTTTGGCGATGGTCGGTGGGCGGGAGGTTGGACATCCGGGTCTGAACTGCTAGCACAATAACTTGGAACAAACGTTCTCTGATTTGACTAATATTTTCCATACAGGTTTTTTGCAATAATATCTCAACCAAGTTCGAAAACTGCTTCAGCTTGATTTATTGTTACAGAGTTATGGGCCTTAATTAGTCAATTTTTTATGAATTTTGAGCTTGTTAGCGCAATAACTTGAACAAAAGTTCTCCGATTTGACTAGTATTTATCATACAGGTCTTTTGCAAGAAAATCTCAAGCAAGTTCGAGAACTGGCCTGGCCCAATTTTTCGTTACATAGTTCTGCGCCTTATATAATTTTTACGAATTCTGAACTTATTGGTTATTAGCATTATAGATCGAACAAAGGTTCCAGATTTGACAACCGGCATATGATAACCAGGTTATGGATATGCAACACTCACAGAGTGCTACCACAACTCAACGCCTGCATCTTCGATGTGCACTTCTTGTTTTTTGTTTAAATATGATGATTTTTATGAAAATATATACGTAAAAATGTTAAAAAATTTATAGTAATTTATATATTTTTTATACTTACCAATGACCCAGACATAGCTGGTGCTAACTCTTAAAATATAGGGCCAAACACAAATTTTGCCCCCCAATCCCCAAAATTTGCATCTAAAACCAAAGAAAACATGTCCTGAATGGCCCTCCACACTTGACCTCTTCTGCGCATGCGCAGTGTCAAGGACGTTCCGAAATTGGCGCCATTAATCATTCTAATAACCAGTGCCTGGTAAGCGCTATGTACTCAGCGGGGAGGTAAGAGTTCCCAACTCCTGGGAGGGCCATCCCCGTCTGGGTCATTGGTAAGTATAAAAAATATATAAATTGCTATAAATTTTTTAACATTTTTATACTGTACCAATTACCCAGACATAGCTGAATAGTAAAAAGGCTGGAGGGCCAAGGACATAGAGCAAGATGGAATACGCTCAATTATATAAAATAGAGTCATCCCCTCTAGGGAAAAAGAAGTATTAGGCCTTACTTGTATCTTTCTTATTTATGATAAATTAGAAAGATACAACACCTTCCAAAATTGAGCATCATACATCCATGTACTCTATTAATATCTAGAATAATCCTTATACTAATAATTTTTAAAGTAAGCCAATAAATAAAGTAAGTCTAGAGAATAGAGACTCTTTATACTCCTTAAAAGTGTCTGAGGATTGTATAATAATGTCCGTTGACACGTGCTATATTCAAAAGCTATACTTTAAAAACTAAGACCTGAATGAATTTTTAAAACATAAACTTCTCACTAAACAACCATCCCAATAACAGCTCAGAATTACTAACTCCGGAGGAGGTATCCCCTTGTTTTCATAGTAAAACAGGTGACCCAAGGGAACACCCTCCCCCCCCCCCCCCCCCCCCCCCCCCCCCCCCCCACTTTTCCTTGCCCTGGGTCAAATAGCCCAGAGCGAAGAGGGCAGCAGAACGGAGTCACTGCCGAAACAGACAGCCTACCTAGCTATAGTAGCAACTGTTAAGTGAATGACATTCTGAGCAGTAGATAATAGACCTAACAATAGAGGCCTCCAGAAATGGACTCAAAATTTCTGAGATAAAAATTCATGAATGTGGATGGCTGAGCGCAATGAGCAGCCTTCAAAAATCTATAATAGCGACACTATTAATGTAAGCCCAAGATGTAGAAGAACTCTTACTTCATGAGCCAAAATCTCAAACACAACTGCTGAGTCAATGATATACCATAAGCAGTATCGATAGTTAATTGAATCCATAAGCAATAGAATGGAGCGTAACGTCCTTCTATTAGGCATCAAAGACAGAAGAAGCTTACGCCCGTAGTAATAAACAGATATCTGTTTATAAATACATAAACTCTAACCGGACAGAGTAAAGGCCTATGCCCGTACGAAGACGGAAGGACCTTAATAACAATAGGTTCCGGATATTAATTAGGAGCCTGACTCTTATGCAAAAATCCAACCTAAATAGTAAAGGAAGTAGTGATTCCGAAACTACGAAAGTGAAAATCATCCACCGATAGTGCATGAAACTCACTGACTCTTCAGTAAAAGAGAAGCCAACAGAATTACTGTCTAAAAGGTCAGAATTTGAAAACTACTGTTTCCAGAGGCTCAAATGATTACTTAGCTAAATAAGAACCGAAGATAAATTCCGTACAGAAATTTAATCTAATGATTCTAAGTCTATTTATCGAAAAGTTACTAACTGACTTAGATAAAGAGACATAAGACTCAATTGTAAACTATCATAGAGTGCATAGGTATGAGGTAACATAAACCTATAACCTTAATAATAACAGGCTGTAGTAGATCTTGTCAAACAAGTATACTAAAAAGTTGCAATGACTAGTATGGAGGGATCAACAATATCAACATAGTGATCCCAACACCAATGACGGAAGAGCCTCCACTTTAGCCGCATAGTATAGCGAAGAAAAGGTTCTCCTATAGTAAGAAATCGCGTCCAAAGCTCGTCCAGTACAATGCTTACAATGCAATAAGGACCACACAATGGAAAACGTGAAGGTTGAGACCTTGCGGGTTGTGATAAAGATGACACGATTTTACCAAGCGAAAAAAGATCCTCTCATGGAGGAAGATTTCACGTTAAGTCCCACAGCAGACATCAGAGTAAATTTACCCACGGTCTCTGTGAAGACAGAGATGCTATCAACATAAATGTATTGTGGTTGTTTATCTTAGCAATACTTGCTGAAACAACATCGCAGGAGGATACGCATATCCTATCATTCCGTCCTATTAGATCAATAGAGCGTTAAGAACATAAGCTCAGAGATCCGGACAAGCAAACACATACGTCTGCAATTGACAAGCAAGTTGTGTCGTAAATAAATTATCATTGGGCGCTCCCATTGATAGCAAATCTGATTGAATACTTGTTTGTTGAGAGTCCATTCTGACGGCAACAAGCGACCCATAAGTGAACGGGAGGCCGGTAATACAATCAGACGACCCGGAATATGACGGACCGAAGCAGAACTTGGTGTACTATAACAAACAGAAGGATTCTTTCCATTAAATTGAATAACGGAAACGAATGAGTGCCTCCCTGGTTCCGGAGATACGCCACTACTGTCGAATTAACGGACAGGATTTGGACATGCGTTTCTAAATAATGTTCATCCAATGACATAAAGCAAGCCTAAAAAAACATTATTCCGTGGAAGATAAGTGCTTGCTTAGAGACTGCGGAACCCAAAGACCCTGGCACTTCGAATCCGTTGGGATCAATATTATATCCCAACCTGTTTGACTGGCAACCGTCATAATTATAAAACTCGGATCCGGCAACTGCAGTGGCGCTCTCTGAGTCAACCACCGAATGTTTGCCCCAGTCTGAATCTCTTGCTACACTAGATAGACAAGAGAACGTGTAAATCGAACAATTCATGGATTGCTGAAAAGTTGCCGTCGAAGAGAAGCTTCTCCGAGAACGAAGCGACTCTGAGAGAGTTCTTCACCTTACTATCCACGCGCGTGGATGTAGCTAGGGCTGCGTCACGTTTAACCAACTCCAAGCAGCCACTGAAGGGTGGAGTTATACGTGAACAAACTACTGCCCTCAAAAGAAATCACATTGAGGATTATATCCCGGAATTCTTTCTCTTGAAGACGTAATGATAACGCCTCAGTAAGGTGGATTACGTATAATAAAGCGTCTAAGTTAAGTCTATTAGACATCATTGTCGTTTCCAACATTGTGGTTGGAAAAGACATAGACGGCGAAAAAGATTATTTCCAGTCTTAACCACGCCGTCTAGACGCATATGAACTCTCGGTATGCCCTGTTCTGCCAAAATAAATTATTCGTATAAATGATAAAAGGCAGAAATGAGCATTGCGGACAAGAAACTAAACTATCATGCTTGGTAGCAGGCTTATATATATATATAGCGTCGATAAATAATACACATGTTCTAATGACATTATTGGACTGTGTCGGTAAGTCAGGGACAATGTCCCTGAACCGATCAAAAATTCCGTGTCCAATGACGCTATAAGTCTCTTATCCAACATCGCAGCAATGTAGTCCGAAATAACAATCACTGGAAGATAATGCCGGAAGATATGTATGGCAGCTTCCGATGCTATGAAAGGGAAAACTCGAAATCTTTCGAATCCCTTTCGCCATCCTGTCGGACCCTATAAAGCGTTCGGTCGTCCGTACCTGATGCAACCGCGGACCGCACTGACCCAGCGCCGTCAGATAATTCCTGATTCGACCAAGAAACTGTCGATTGCTGGGATGCTGCGAAAAAACTGTGCTAACTCGGATAGCACGTCCGTCACTGAGGCCTGTGGAGAAGCGGTCCTATGATGCATTGCCGCTGGAAGCTCCGTGATCGTTACCCTGTGCATACTACTAATATGCGAGCGAACGGAGTGTATAGGCCTCGTGTCCCTTGGCTACCGGATGGTGTGACCTATTCGCCGTGGAATCACTGAATGGCAAAACTGATCGGATACTCGAGGTCACGTAGCCAGTGTGCGGTCGTGTGCACTGCTGTGAGGATGAGGAAGCATTATCGACAGTCTCTCGGACTGTCAATATAACGGAGCGTCCCGAGCGACGGACATATGCTCCGAATGTAAAATATCTGAACCACAACATGCGGTCCCCTATGTTGTTGGACGAGAGAGGGACCTCTCTCACTCACAGCCCGGACGGACCTGGACAAGCCAGGAACCGGACTAACAGGCTTCCTCCGATCTGTCCTCAATCCGCCGTCACTGGGTGAGTACTAAAGTAATTATAGTGCTCGCATCACCCAAATCTCCTTCCTAGACCGCAACGGACGAACCCGGCAGCCGAACCATTCGATGAATGTACGCTATACCGGGTGAGCTAGCGAATGTCACTCCGTCGAT
The DNA here is from genome assembly GCA_031216915.1 of Pictodentalium vernedei. NCBI lineage: Eukaryota > Metazoa > Mollusca > Scaphopoda > Dentaliida > Dentaliidae > Pictodentalium > Pictodentalium vernedei. The sequence continues at coordinate 115,141,696 of CM062291.1, read as the reverse complement.
CCTACAAGGGACCTCTTAGGCGATAGACATATTCCATGAGCACTTATTGCCGCTAGCTCTTCATTAACTATGACGACAGAGGCACACTTTTGAAAGACATCTCCGTAACTTTGCGAACAAGAAACCAGAAATGCTTGGTAATAGCAAGCATATAATAATAAATATATAGCGTCGTTCAATAATTCGAAAGTTTGTGTGACATTATTGGACTATGTCGGAACTGAGGGACGAAGTCCCTGAACCGAACCAAAAATTTCTAAGTCCACCGACGCTATCAGTTTCTTATCCGGCATCGCAGCATTCTGGTCCGACGAAAAAACTGTAGAAGATCAAGTCAGATGACATACACAACAGCATATGTTGTTCCGAAAGGGAAAGCTCGAAAACCTCCGAATCCCTTTCGGTATCCCGTCGGACCGGATGAAATTTTCGGACGTCCGTACCCGCTTCCGCGGAGCGTCCCGACCCAGCATCGTCGGATAAAACATTATGCGACAGATTCAGTTGTTGCTGGGATGCTGCGATAAGCTGTGCTATTTAGGATAGCACATCCGTCCCCGAGGCCTGTGTAGTAGCGGTCTTACGATGCATTGCCGCCGGAAGCTCCGTGTACGTTGACTCCTGCACACTTTCCTATGTGAACGTCCGGAGTCTGCAGGCCTCGTGTCCCTGACTACCGGATGGTGTGACCTGGTCGCCGATGATTCTCTGACTGGCGAAGCTGACTGGATATCCGAGGTCACGTAGCCAAGAGCAGTCGTGTGCGCTACCATGAGAATGAGGAAGCCTTATTGACAGTCTCTCCGGACTGACTATATGTCGGAGCGTCCCGAGCGGCGGACGTATGCTCCGAATGCGAAACATTTTGTACCACAACATCTGGGGCCAGATGTTGTTGTACGAGAGAGGGGCCTCTCTCGCTCGCCGTCCGGATGGACCAGAACGAGCTATGAACCGGACTAAAAGGCTTCCTCCGTTCTCCCTCTAATCCGCCGTCACTGGGTGTGCATTTGGTTGATTATAGTGCTCGCATCACCCCAAAACTTCTTCTAGACCGCAACGGACGAACCCGGCTGCCGAACCATTCGATGAATGGACGCTACACCGGGCGAGCTAGCAGACGTCAAAGGCCGTCGAACCTACTAGGGTCCTCTTAGGCAATTGGCGTATTTACATGAGCACTTTTCCGCTAGCCCTTCATTAATTGTGACGACGGAGGCACACTGTTGGAAGACATCACAGATACATCACCCTAATCTTGATCGTCTGAAATAGAAATTGATAAAGTAGAGTGACCCTGCGGGGAAAGGACCGGAATGTCCAATTCCCCACTAACATACCGTGACATACGCTTCCCATGTTGTCATCGAAATCATCAGATACAGAACAGGAGTTAATGCGAGTACACTGACCACATATAGAATGATTATAAAAGTCAGAGGAAGACTTCCTCTTATTACAATTGATCAAAATCCTTTCAATGTGAAAAGAAAACAAAGTCCTGGTACTCGCACCAACCCCTGACAATCAAAATACATAATAATAATATGATCCATTAACATAGAAAAAATAATTGAAATCAAAATATTTTGAAAAAATATTTTTTCAGAACAGCCCAAGTTTCTGAAAAGTAACGTTGAGCCCCAATGGATCCCAAGCCTAAGTGTGGACAAAAAATTTTAAAAAAATTTAAACAATTTATGCAACACTTACGAACAATAATAATGTATCTAGTTATTTTTAAATTAACATCAAGATATTATTTTCAAGAAATCTCCCCCTCACACAGAGGGCTGTTGTAAATGTAAACAATGAGTGTAAAAACACTAAAATAAGACTCCAGGCACCCAGGCCCTAAATCAGTTACCAAAAATACACTATCTGATGCAAAACAGAGACTTCCAGGGAAGAAACTGCAGAACATCAGATGGTAGACGCAGAACACAATGCCTAACCACCCATAGGTGAAGACGTAAACATGGGGAAAAGAACAGAATTCATTCTGTTATTCAGCTAAAACTCCCAAGAAATTTTAGTAATAATAATTACAGAAACTATGCCAAAAGCATGGGAGAATAGCAAGAGGGGACTTAAAGGAAAGGGAGAGAGGAAAACACTGAAAAGTCAGTGTAACTAAATAACAAGAATGACAACAAAATGGCTGCTGCCTCGAAAATAGGTAACTTAACATAATTTCATTAAAAAATTTTAAGTTACAGCCCTGATAATATTCTGTCACACATTTTTCCTCTCCTCCTTCTCTATCCTCCTTAGAATCACCATTTCACTAATATTTATGTGTCTGGCATCATTTAAACTGAGATTTACAAGCACAAAGATCAGTCAGATGTTAACTGATGAAGGGCCAAACTTAGAATGATTAATGGCGCCAATTTCGGAACGTCCTTGACACTGCGCATGCGCAGTAGAGGTGAAGTGTGGAGGGCCATTCAGGACATGTTTTCTTTGGTTTTAGATGCAAATTTTGGGGATTGGGGGGCAAAATTTGTGTTGGCCCTATATTTTAAGAGTTAGCACCAGCTATGTCTGGGTCATTGGTACAGTATAAAAATACAGGAATTTCAGCTGAGTTTAGCCTTTTTGGATGAACAGTGTCCTCATGCCTGTAACATTTTAGTGCAATTGAAAATGCCACACAACCATGCTCGCACAGAGTTCACCAATAACTTCTCATAGATGAAACTCTATTCTATGGGGTTTTTTGGCATTAAAATTAATTGTTCGAAGGATTTTGAGTGAATTTATTCCCCTCCCCCCCCTCCCATCTCTCCCCCCCCCCCCCCCCCCTTCAAAAAAAGGGTTTTAAGTGATTTTATGCAAAAAGAAAAAAAATATTTACCATCTGAGCTGGGTGGAGGGGATGGTGTGGGTGATCTTTTACGTGAATTATTTTTCTGATGCAATCTCTTATTTAAACTTGATTATCAATTGCTGTCCATTATTAGACACAATTGTATTGCATGTTTTGGGAGGTTCGGCCAAACTATAAGCAAAATTTAGAACCTGGCAAAAATGTTTTTTTAAACGCACATAATTTTTTTAATTTCATTACCATCATTTGTGTAGTGTGTTTACCTTTGCTAATTTCAGGTAATTTAAAAACTTGTGTAAAAATTTATCATTGACCAATGAATTGAATACACATGACCCAGAATGAGCTATTGTATGCTGGGCTTTACATGCTGTCCATGAAACTAACACAACCAATTATTTTCATGTAACTAAATTACAAGTCGGGCCAGTGTTCTGTGACAAAGTGTAATGAACAAGTGGCCAGTGAGGGTTTATGAATCATGAATGCTGTCATATTTTAATATAGCCATTTACCCATTGGCACTGACCAGTAATTTGTATCCAGATAATTACTGATGAACTGTTTCTGATTATTTAAATTTTTTTAGTGTTCTTATTAATTAATGAATAAATAATCTTTGGAATGCAAAGTGCTGTTCTGTGCCCATAAGACGGTTAGTGAACAAGAGCATTTAAACGCACTTTGTTGTAGTATGTTTTATTTCCACAGAGTAAATAGTTGAAAGGGCACTGACAGCACTGTTTATCGATGTTCACATTTCAGTGATTTTCAGAAGCATTTATAATGAAATTACATTATTATTTTAGAAAAGAATGAACTATTTGATACTTGTTGAAACACATACAGTGTTATATGTTGTATTTTTAACAGGATAGTGCCTTCTCTGTTGCTGTTGTGAATGGGCATGTAATTGTATCCAGTGATCCTGGAAAACAGATGACTACATTATCTACTAAAGTGAACACATATAATGATGGAAAATGGCATTATATTTCAATCATGAAAGATGGATTACGGTAAGAAAAATAAATTTCTTAGGCCTAAAAAAGTTAAAATATGTTTCTCAGGCCCTCCCGCATGGTCCTTTTGGCTGCTGCATGCTCTCTTTTTATAACCAATGCAAACTTAAAAAAATAAAAATTATACGGTTTATCTCTTAATATTTTACCCAAGTTAATAAAATTGATAAATTTGTTACTTGAGTGCAACAAGGCTTTGCAATTCTTTAGCATTGCAAAGCCTTCTTGCACTCAAGGGATGAAATACACCACAACCAAACCAAGAATATGAACTTTTGAGTGCAAAGAAATAATTGCAAAAATAAAAAATAAAATAAAAAATGCCTGCCCGCATGCAATTTTACAAAAATGGCCTGAGAAACAGATCTATTTTATGTGGCCTTACTTATAGGTTTTAATTTTTCAGATTTTGTCTATGAACCCTAAAGGCCCATTTGCAAGGCATGCTGACTCATTTTGGCCTTCGAAAAGATGCTTGGTTTTTTACATTTTTTTGTGAACCTTGTTTATTATCAGATTTTGGCTCTATATACAGGGGGAAGTAACTTGAATAAAAACTGCAATTAGGTGAAATGCTGAATCCACTGAACACAAGCATAACATTTACACCAAATTCTTACTTTCTAAAATTAGGTGCATACCAAACATGTGTTCTTTCAAGTGTGTGGTGGAGGAGGAGGTGAGAGGGTAATTTGTGGGTTGAATAGAGTTGTGGGTGGAAGGTACAGCTGCTTTTCTGCAACCATTCTTGTCTCCAAAACTTCATTAGAAATTTTAATTAAGTTTTTAGCTTGTGATGGGACAAAATATCTGGATACTTTTAAGTGCTAATATATTTGTCATCATTTCGGTTGCAATAAGTTGTGATTGAAAAGTTACTGTTTAACTTGTTCTCCTGGCATTTTTGTATATCATTTTCTGTTACTACCTCAAAAATTATGTTGGCTTGTATGGAAGATTTATTTTGCATTGCATTTACAATTTTTTAGCTTGACAAAATCAAGGTAAGCTATTGTCATGGCACTCATGGACATCTGTTATTCTGTGAGTCCATCTGAAATTTGTCCAGTGCAGGTTATAGCCTGTAGTTCTTTTCCAGTCATCACCAAACGTCATATGCATGTGCAGGTTCGTGCCTAGCTGAGAACGTTGTATTGTTGTCTGGGTCAGCTGCCCACAATTGCTGCCATATCAGCCATCTTGGATTCCATCAGTATAGGCTATAGGTCATACTTATGCATCATTTTTATCAGGGTGACTTAGTATGATAAGTAGATGAAAACATCGTATTTTGATGATGCTTGACTGCCTCAAATTGCTGCCATGGAAGCCATCTTTGATTTCTTCAGAACACTGTCTACAATTCATTCAGCACAGGCTACAACACACAGTTCTTTTAGATCATCATGAAATTTTGTGTGCATGTTCAAATAGATGAGAATGCTCTATTATGTTCATGGTTGGTTAGCCACTACAGCAGCCATCTTGGATTTCTTCAGCTCTGGCTACAGCCCGCATTTATGCCTCAGTTTTTTTCAAATTTTACAGGATACTTAGTATGATGAGCAGATGAGAACATCTTATTTTGGTAATGGTCGACTGCCCATAATATCTGCCAGTGCAGTCATCTTGGATTTTTCATAACACTGTCCATAATTTGATCGGCATGGTCTGCAGCATGCAGTTATTTTCCACTCATCATCAAATGTCATGTGCATGTTCAAGTTCATTCTTAAATGAGAATATCCTATTGTGGTTACAGTTGGCTTCCCACAATAGCTGCCACAGCAGTCACTATGGAGTTCTTCATAACACCCTGCAGTTGTATTTAGGCATCAATTTTCTTGAAGCTCAAATGGCTTCCTTTGTATGATGAGTAGCTGAGAATGTCTATGTTGGTTGGTGACACGTAATGGCTGCCATGGCAGACATTTTGAATTTGTTCAGCTGCCCCAACAAGTTGCATTCATGGATTAGATTTATTGAAACATGGCAGAATGAAAGTTTGAATATCATATTTCTGTCATGGTTGGCTGCCCAGAATGGCTCATATATTTTTCATTTAAAATTTTTTATTTTTGATAGATAATAACATATCAACCCAACAGTTATGTCACAATTTACTTGAATGCAAAATTAGTGAGATAATTTCTACATAAATCCCATAAATACACCATAAAGTCAAGGTAAGGTGCAGTGTCTTTGACACTTTCATGCTTCTAAATCAACTCAGACTTTGATCACTTTGCCTAGAAACAACTGCAAAATCCACAGGAGGTAGAATGTCATGTGTCTTAACCCTTTACCCAACGTTACGGCCAAAACCGGCCAGCGCTATTTTCAAAAATCGCCTATTAATTTTAATTATTTTTTCATTTTTTGTCTCAAAAACATAGGTTATGACCCCTCATTGGAACGAGCTCGTCGAGCTCGTTCCAATGAGGGGTCATAACCTATGTTTTTGAGACAAAAAATGAAAAAAAATAGTTATTCAAGATTTTTTTTTGCAAGTGTCGTCTGCTTTTCATGTTAGGTAAAGGGTTAAAAATGTATAAAAAATTCCCCAGACCTTTAACTCTTTATCAATGCACGGGGCATCAAAATTTATTATCATGCTCCCAAATGAAAAGTCAAAGGGGTATCTAGTGGAGACCTCTGTCTGTCTGTTCATTTGTCTCTCTGTTCATTTCTCTGTCTGTTCATTCATCTGTCTGTTCATTCGTCTGTCTGTCCGTCCATCCATCCGTTCATTCATTTTACGCATTGGGAGCATTGGCACATGCTTTGTGTTGCCCTTTCTTGTTTTATTTTAAATATTATTTTTACCTGCGTCGCCAGCGGCAGACCAGGTCTAGTAACCGCTCGACTCCGTCCATCCGTCAGTCCGTCTGAAACAAATCTTCCGTCAAAGTTTTCTTGGCTTCTATGAAAGGGAATGATTTTATATTTGGTCTGCTGCTTCATAATGATGAGTTGTATCGTGTATCTAATTTTCAGCTCTGCCGTGCGGCCACTTCCTGTTTGCCGATACTTTGAAGTCTGTTCATCTCTGTAATCAATTGCATGCAGCGATTCAGGTCCAGACGAGGTATTGGTCTTGGCTTATTTCAGTTTTGAAAAAAATTTCAACAAAATCACATCATGTGATCCCTTATTGGAACAATCTTGTTCCAGTGATGGGATCATATGATATAATTTTGTTGAAATTTTTTTTGGACAGATTTTTTTTTTTTTCATCTAACTTTGTAAATTATGCAGACAGATGCAGCTGATTTGTTGGGTAAAGGGTAAAGAAGGGTCATGTTCTTTATATAATCTATTATATAACAGATTTCTTTTTGCATTGCAGGTTGAAAATGAATGTTGATGATACAGTGATGGTAGAAACTACAGCTGAAGGTGCACGAGATACACAGGAAACTGGTCCTGTAATGTACTTTGGTGGTGTGCCTCCTGGTTATAATATAGCACCTGGAATGGCTCCAACAACTTCTAGAACCATTGGCTGTATTGGTGATGTGACATTGAATGGAAAGTAAGATGTTTTAAATATAATTAGACCTAAAAAAAGTTATAAATCTGTTTCTTGGAGACTTAAATAGGAGATCAAGTCAGACAATGTAGCAACACGTTCCTGTTATAGATTGCATGCAAAACATCAACTTTTTCCAGTCCACTGAGTTCAAACATGGTGCCTAACATGTCCACTAATATCATGAAAAACCACCCATCTTGCACAGAGTTTATTTCAAGTGTTCAGTATCGGTGTCATCATCTGAGCTGTCATGTGACTTGACATTTCCCAAAGTCAGCTCACTATGACATGTGTTTGAATTACCTTTGCAATGACATACAGTTGTGCATGGGATGTTTGTGGAGACACAAGCGCATCTCTTGGATGAACATGCCTTGGACGAAATACAACCGCACTTGACATAATTCAGTACCTGTTCTGGGACAGCATGTACAGACTTGGGAATACCTATTGGCGTTAAAGTCTTAAATTTGTCATCAGTGGTCAATCCACTGATGACGAAATCAGATGGATCGAGTTTTGGTGGAATACCCGAGTCACAAAAGTACCAGTGCATGGCTTGAACATTCTCGTGGAATGACTCAATTGTGGGTGGAAGGCTTGCTAGCTTGTGGAGCAGATAATCACACCTTTGCTGTTTTGGATGTCCAGACATTGACCATGGCTTCGGTCATTTCTTTTACCAGATAACCATAACAAGCACTGATCAGGAGGGTACTTTGGACAAACACAGCACCCATGTCCGCACAATGATCACCAAACCCATCCATTGTATAACCCTGCAGTCTCTTCAGCATACCTACTTTGCCAACACCGTGCAATTGTTCGACAGTGTCACAGCCCGATAGTGCATGTGCTGTGATGAGTTTTGGGACAGTTGTGGCATTTTTATATGCCCATTTTGAAAAAACGGTTGTATTATGGTATACCGCTGTCCATCTGTCCACACGTCGTACAATAACTTGAAAAAGCTTCGAGCAATTTTTGTGATTTTTTGGTGGAGAGTATATGTTGAAGCAAGGTAGCTTCCTTTCGATTATTGTCGCTGTCCGATTTGTCCTTCCAGAGTTATGGGACTTTATTTGACAAAATATAGACAATTTTCCAAATGTCGAACAATAACTTGAAAATTCTTAGAGCAATTTTCATGATTTTTTGGTGGCAAGTATATCAGGGTTCCCGCGGGCCTGGAAAAGCCTGGAATTTCAAAAATGAAATTCAAGGCCTTGAAAAGCCTTGATTTGGCTCCCTGGGCCTGGAAAAGCCTTGAAAAATGAAGCATTGCGTGCCGAGTTGAGGTGAATGAAATGCGTCCGAGGCAGTTCGAGTGGTTCAACTATGATAAGCCTGGAAAAACCTTGAATTTAACTTTCTATTAGCCTTGAAACTCCTTGAATTTGGAGTGTATATGGCCTGGAAAAGCCTGGAATTTCATGTCAGGTCAGGTGCAGGAACCTTGTATATGTTGATGGAAGGAATCTCCCTTTCTATTTGTATCGCCGTCCGATATGTCATTCCAGAGTTATTGGACTTGATTCGTCAAAATATAAGCAATTTTCCACATGTCGAACAATAACTTAAAAATGCTTAGAGCAATGTTCATGATTTTTTGGTTGAAAGTATATGTTGATAGAAGGAATCTCCCTTTCGATTTTTGTCACTGTCCGATTTGTCATTTCAGAGTTATGAGACTTTATTCGTCAAAATATAAGCAATTTTCCACATGTCGAACAATAACTTGAAAATGCTTAGAGCAATTTTCATGATTTTTGGGTGGCAAGTATATGTTGATGGAAGGACTCTCCCTTTCTATTTGTGTCACTGTCTAATATGTCTTTCCAGAGTTTTGGGACTTTATTCGTCACAATATAAGCAATTTTCCACATGTTGAACAATAACTTGAAAATGCTAAGAGCAGTTTTCATGATTTTTTAGTTGCAAGTATATGCTGATAGAAGGAATCTCCCTTTCGATTTGTGTCACTGTCTGATTTGTCATTCCAGAGTTATGGGACTTTATTCATCAAAACCTGACTAGTACACATGTATACTCATATTGTGTGCTTCCCTCTTGTAATTAATAAAGGGCATATCATGCGCTCATGGCGCAGCTGTTTATTCTTGCTTGTTTCACCAATGTCAATGACCTTTTTTTCCCCACTCGTAGCTTCCATTGTCAATAAGCAGCCCATTTTGTTCTTCCAATAGAAGAAAGTTAGGAGGACAAACACATCCATGTCATCTGATATGACATTAATGCTGCAAATGTCTTTGCATAATCTCTGGATGGAATTGACTTGTTGGCAAATGATAGCATCAGCCTCATCGTGCTCGGTGTATAACTCACCAAATTCTTGCACGTCGCCTGACCTAATGAGTGTTGGTGTGTAATATTCACCTGTTATGACTAGTGTATTCGAGTGACTACCATTCGCAATGCATTTGATGATGTGTGAACATATGAGACTTATGAGTTGCTTTTTGTTTGTGGAATTCGACAGAACTACTTGCTTTGGTGGCAGTGGGATGTTACGTGCCGCTTGAGCTTTCTGGACATGCATTTGCCACTTTCTGTACGGGCAGACGACTTGATGCTAAAGTCAAAATACCTGTCAAAGACAAGATATAGACATTCAACTTCATGAGGTGTTTCATGATAAAATTAGAGAATATTGACACAAAGTTTGCAACAATACCATTTGTGGGCCAGTGCAGTACCCACATGATTGCACAACCGTAGATCACAGTGCATTGCGGTGCAGGTAGCTTTCGTAAGGTTACTACGCATGAAAGCTTATTCTTCAGATCAGACTTGGGCAATACGCAAGTCACCCGATTCAAGGAACATAGATAAAGGGAAAGGTGGGAAGGTAAATATAAACTTGCCACAATGATATCCTTCAGAAAGGGTGATAAAATTCACAAAATTGCTCATTTTTAGTTTTCGAAAAATTTTGCTGCCATTTTGGTGGCCATTTTGAAAAAATGCTGATAACTCAGATTCCCTAAAGTTTACAGACTGTATCAAACACATTCGAATTCAGCACAAAATGTTACCCTAGAAATGTCAAAAACATTGCATCTACACCAAAATATCCAGGTTAGGCCCAGCCTGTACCAGACTAATAACTGTACAAAAAATGCAATATTATAAATTTAAACAGATGTCAAAAATTGGGCTTAGCAGGCCATCTGGTCTTAATCTGTTTACATTTATTTAATCCAAGACATCTTGTTAGGTCTCCTATGCCTTTGTGTGAACACTTGGAAAAGGAGCACTGCTTGTTTACTGTGGTAACCAAGTCTGCTTTACTGGTAAAATAGAAGCCACCAACTGATGCCCGAGGTGGAAGCCCTTTAAATTTGATACAAATGATTGACTAAAGTAAACTATACTTAGTCATTATATAGCCTTAGATGCTGAAGGTGACTTTAAATGCAAATAGATAAATAATAGAGAGCTTTGTCAAACAAGATACAATGGATTATCTCTTATCCTATATTTTTCTTTAATTTCTCATAAAATTGATTTGATCGAAAATCCAATAAAGTCTCTAGCATCAAGTGATCATTGATAAAAGTACATTTGTTAAGAAGAGACAGGAAAGGAATTACCTAAAATGATATTCAGTTAATAGCATTTCATAGTACTGTATGGAAATGGAAGTGAGTTACATCTTCTCATTTCATTAGCTTCATGAATTTTTGCATAATATTATGAAAGTATTGTCCAGCTTCAGAACAGATTTCTGTGATTTTCTATTTTTTGTAGTTTCTTCAACTTTGCGACACTCAGTGAGTCAAATCGGGAAGGTGTTTCTCTAGCAGGTTGTTTCTTACCAGATCCTGATTCAAAGGAAGAACCCGAGGTACCTGAAGAACGTAAGTTTATAATGTAATGCCTCCCCACCCCCCTGCCCCCCTCCCACTCAAATTATGTATGAGTGGTATGTGGAGTTCAGAGTTCAGATTTTGTTCATTTGTTATTTTGACTAGAGAAGGATGGTATTGGAATTTTGAGTTTGGTATCGGTTTCGTTATTTTTAGGAGGTTGTGCCATTGTACTAGTTCAGTATTTGACATGACTGAGATTGGGAATTCATATCAGGAAAATACAGAAGTTATTGTATCATTCTACCACAGGGCCACATATGTCACTGCCAATGGGCTCAACATTTGCATTCTTTTGTCAACAGAAATCATATCAACAGTAATTTTGTGAATTGCTCTGAACACACGATAATCTTCAAAGGCCTATATCAGGTTTTGTGATCTCAGAAGATGTTCTTAACATGCCATCATTGGGTAGGTCCTGCTGACAATACATAAATCACCTGAGCAGTGACTTCCAGTCAAGTTTTGGCTGCCTGTTAAGGCTATCTTCTTAAATTACGGTACCAGCACTTCAGAATAAAGCCCAAGTATTTTTCCTTCAGCAAAATCAGTTTTCTCATTGATGATACTTTATAACTCAGTTGGAAGATTTCCAGCTTGTCCTCTCATTCTTGCCATGTAGTTATGGATATAATGGTTTATATTTTCTGACATGAGGAGGCCCTGCTGTCGAAAGTGTCATTGAAGCTCAATAGATAAATAAATAACAATTTACATTACCTGATCTGTGTATAGTGAGTATTAATATAGTTGAATGAACGAAGATGAAATCATTTAGCATTTGCTCGTAATTTACTGTAACTCAGGTTTAGTATGGAAAAAGGTTTGGGTTTTTTTTACATAATTTACATATATGGTCTTTTTTTTGTTCCTCTTTGCAGCAAAACCAACAGAGGAGGGTAAAGTGCCAGCTCCTCAGTGTGAACTACAGCCAAACGATGACCTAGAAGATCTTGGCGAAATATCCGGAAAATACTTTGGAGCAACTCCAATGAGCAGATGGGAATATAAACGATTTCCTGCCAGATTCAGAACTCGGTATTTATTGAATTGTGTTAACCCTTGTGTAATTGATTGTGCTCTAGATTATCATACATAGAGAATATCTAGTGTTTTTGAGTGGCTACCAAAAATTATCTCATTAGTGACAGAGCCAAATGTTTATTTTTCGCGAGTGCTTGCGCAAACGAAAATAACTATTTGTTTCAGTCATGAATGAGATAATTTTCTGTATCCACTCAAAAACACTAGATTTTTATAAGAATCTGATCATTTCTATCGATAATTTCACTCGTTTCAACCTTGTATTGATGCATGAAAGTAAACAGCTGGTGTTCATTGATGCACAGAACTGATTTAATCAATACTCTGAGAAGGTATCGTCTTGCAATCTGATTCAACTGGTGGGTTTCATGCATCAATTCAAGGTGAATACATGTTGAATTATTGCTGGAAATGATCTGTATCCACTCAAAAACACTAGATTTTTTTTCATTATACGTTTTTAGAACAAATTGATAATTTCCAGTGATAATTAGACTCATATCCACCTTGAAGTGATGCTTTGAAAGCTGCCATTTTGATTGATACCATGAAAGTGAAAATTTCTATATCTTCTCAGTGGGGGATACAATTTCTTTCTTTCTGGAATTTTTTCGATAATCTATCATTCAGCGTTTAAAGAAGTGTGTCATCTAATCAGTCTGACAAATCCACTGAGCACTGAATGAAAATATATCGTTTTTTTTTTTCTCTTTAGACAGGGCATCTATTGGCAGCCAAGACTTGCCTAGAAACAACTTCCAAAGTACTTAGAATGTAACTTGCTAGTTTACCCAGAGACTGCATGCTGGGGCATCTTTTTGATAGAGGTGAAAAATGATTAAAGCCTTTAAAGTGCTTTAAAAATAAAAAGTCTTGAATACAATATTTAGTTGATTGCAGATTCCATTTGGTTAAAATGTGTACTTACATGTGGTACATGTATTCATGTGCTCTGTTACTTAACCCTAAAAGGCATAAATGGGACTTTTCTTTTAATGCAACAAAACACATGCCTCAATGTGCAGTCTTTCAATAAACTTGCAGGTTTACATGCCAAGAATCAGACAGTTGTTTCTAGGCAAGTATTGGCTGCCTATTAAGGCAGCCAATACTTGCCTAGAAACAACTGTAAACAGGGCTTATACTTCCACGCGAATCCGCGAATATATTCGCGCAAAGCAATCTGCGAGAATCCATGTGGATTCGCGCTGCCTGTTAAGTAAGATTCGCGCCGATGTCAACATTCAAAACGTTAATATGCCGACCAGGCACACACGTGCACCTCGAGAGGAAAGTTGTCAATATTATATCTGTATTGAATCAAAATTACCAATCGGCACGCATCAAAGAAATTATTAAGACTTAATTTCTTTGATGTGTGTCGATTGGTAAAACAGAGACAGACGTTTCCCTACAATGATCAAACAGGCACGTGACAGCGAGTGGAGAGTCTGTGGCGCAGAATTTATCACTGCGTTCATCAGTAGAACTTCGCAGTGGACTGTTGAAGTGCTGTACCGTACGACAACACGCGTGTATGCTAATGCAAAATGCTTAAAAGTAAAGTAATTTCAAAAAAGGCGGCTGATAAATGGCCAGAAAGCATTAGAGAAGTGTACGAACTGGAAGAAGACCCAGAAGATAAAACTAAATACAATAAAGCAGTATGTAAATTATGTAAGAAAAATGGCAAAAAAATATCGGAAAAATATTCTGGCCAAATAGCTAAAGATATTGCAAAATACGCCGAGGGTACTACGTATCTGATGATTCCAAACTTGAAACGTCACACACAGTCTATGGCACACAGAATGTGTTATGAATTGGAATTTCAAAAGCCAATGGAGTCGCATCACAGACCGACTCAGTCTACTGCCGATTCTGAATCCCAGACTCAACAAGCCGGCACTTCTGCCTTGACTCAATCGACTCTTCATACTGCATTCAGTGTGGGTGAACGAGAGGGTGTCGCACGTTTAACGAAGCTACTGAACATTGCCTGGTACCTGGCAGAAACGGAAAAGCCATATTCTGATTACCCCCGACTTTGTCGTTTAGCTTCTGAATTGGGCGTTGCTATTCCAAATGCCTTCACTGGACACACAGCCTGTCATGTTTTTGTACATTTATTAGCAAATAAACTAACGGCGGAAATAAGGCAGGCTATTCGTGATTCTAAATTTTTCAGTTTCCTCACTGATGGGAGTTCAATATACAAAAGAAAATTAACACACGAGGGAGAGCTTTTTTATATTAGAACAGCACATAAGTTGAAGGTGAGGGTTGACTTTTTAAATCTTCAGTCTATGAAGAAATATGGAAGTGTTAATGCCAACAACTTATTCCATGCAATGATGGTTAATATTCTAATGGTGATGGACAAAGATAATAACTGGCAGAATAGTGATGTGTCGCGTGAGGCTCTAATAGAAGCAATACGGCCATTCCAGAAAAATATAGTTGGTGGTGGTGCCGATGGCACTAATGTAAATTTTGGTTCACGTACAGGACTGATGACTCAAATGAAGCAAATTTTTCCTTGGTTTACGCCAATCCACTGTTTCAGCCATATATTTGAACTGAGCATCAAAGATGCAGTCAACGAGGCAAAAGAATACCAAGAGGTTGACACATTCCTTGATGATATTTATAGACATTTTAAAAACTCACCACTAGAATGGACATTGTTGCAGAATATAGCAAGTGAGACAATGAATTGCCACGTTACAAAGCCCCCTAAAGCATCTGGAACGCGTTTCATTGAGTTTAGGTACAGAGCATTGATTGCGATGTTTGACAATCTGTTGCCAATGATATTTCATTTTTCAAATTCAACACAAACCAAGGATGACCCGAAAGCAACGGGGTACCTTAAATTACTTATGGATGGTCGTTTTCTGCTAACAGCAGCTTCGTATATGGATGTACTGGAACTCTGCAGCAGAATTTGTGTAACATTACAGGCATCTAAAAATAGTATCTCATGTGCTTATCAAAAGATTATGGCACTGCAGGCAGAGTTGAAACTTTTGGCCGAAAACGATGAAGGGCCTTTTTCAACAAGAGAAAAAGACCTTGCTGATAAATTTAAAAATTCTGCCTGTTCTGTGAATCCCCCATTGACAATTACAGGATTATCAACGAGGTCACACAATGAGAGGTCTCAATCTAAGCCATCCTCTACTACAAATGCCGATTTCAAGGATGTGCTCATATCTGTCAAGTCTTTGACGCATGTTCGAAAATGCAAAGCAGACCAAGATGGGTCAATAGCTGCGTCTCAGTGCTACTTTGAGTACCAGGAACCTGCATGCATCAAAGTTGGGAAGACAATTCACACTGATGTCTGCAAATTAAGAAAGAACTTATGCTCAAACATTATCGAAAGTTGTCTGGTGAGATTTGAAGAGATGGAAAATCAGTCCAGTGTGTTAGCGCATTTGGAGTGGCTGGACGTCAAATCATGGCCGGTAGGTGAAGGGTCGAAATTGGACTCCAGTGAGAGAGACACAATAACAGGGTTTCTCAACGAGGATGTGGAACATG
Organism: Pictodentalium vernedei; assembly: GCA_031216915.1. Taxonomy (NCBI): domain Eukaryota; kingdom Metazoa; phylum Mollusca; class Scaphopoda; order Dentaliida; family Dentaliidae; genus Pictodentalium; species Pictodentalium vernedei. The sequence continues at coordinate 115,125,823 of CM062291.1, read as the reverse complement.
TAGCTAACCACTACAAACAGCCACTCTCAGCATATAACATTGATGTTAAATCGGCCATTGCAGAATTTGCACGTTTAAAAATAGCACATTCTACATCATCAGCTCAAAGAGAAATGGACTCAACTGCATATTGGCCATATGTTTATACCAGATATAAAGAAGAATGTGCAAACTTTTTGACAATTGTAGAGCTAGTTCTGTGCCTGCCTTTCACTCAGTCTATAGTTGAGAACGGCTTCTCCAGTAAAATGAGAATTGTAACAGACTGGAGACAGAGTTTATCCGACTGTTCGATTGTTGACTGTTTGACATTTTCTATCAACTCAAATAAAATGATCGGATCGAAATTTGCCATAATCGAAGCAACAGCACGGGAATTCATAACCGGGAAGGGGTCAAACACTAAGGGACTAAAGAAAAGGCGTATCCGAAAACTGGCTAAATTGTTGGAAGTGCCGCATGATGATTCATCGTCAGAATCTCAATCCAGCGACGAGTCGGATCATGACAAGTTTGAACAGGAGACTGTACACACCCAGTCAAGTGTCTAGAAAAATACCACCGAATCAACGAGCCAAGTCCAACCTCTAGTATAGTACGAGACGTTGGTCTACTCACCGAAGCCACGGACCAAGTCCATTGGACTTGGTCCGTGGCTTCGGTGAGTAATGAGTTATGACCCTTGTTGATGAGTGATGACACAAACTTCTGAAATTTTCATGTGCAAAAATAGTAACTAAACAGCTTATTAATATTTGAACTTTGTATTTCTGTCACAAACTTTTGTCTCAGTAGAGAGTGCCTGAGGCACAGGTACAAGTATGGTAAAAACCCATTTTATCATGATTGAATCCCGCGGCTTTCCCGCCCCTTCCTCAAAACCGGGAAGAGACTAAAATCATGCTTTCCTCTTTTTATTTAGGTGGAGGGAATCATGATTTTAGTGCCTCGCCGAATCACACCTTATGGGAGTAATAGAGATAATCACGCTTTGATAAAAAACCATAGAGAGGGGTGGGGGTCAATAAAATTCTTACACCCCCCCCCCCCCCCCCGGCCCCAATCTCTATGGTACATATTTGTACCATAGAGATTGGTGGGGGGGGGGGGGGGGGTAGGAATTTAGTCAGATCTCATTTGCACTCCCAATCAAATTCCTACCCCCACCCGGTGGGGGTAGGAATTTGATTGGGAGTGCAAATGAGATCTGACTAAATTCCTACCCCCCCCCCCCCCCCCCCCCCCACCAATCTCTATGGTACATTGTAACAAATATGTACCATAGAGATTGGGGGGGGTGTAAGAATTTTATTGGGAGTGCAAAAGAGATCTGACCAATCATTATGGTACATATTTGGTGAAAATGTTATTTCTTTTGGACAAGCTTCTACGAGTGAGCATCGTTTATTTTCATTTTAGTGAATTTGCCAGACAGAGTTTGAGGCTATTATAATTTGAAGGTTCAGTTCATTGAGAGCCATAATTTTTGGCAACTGATTTATATATTATAAATTAATTTCTATGAAAGTTCGGGTAACTTTGAAATCCATTGAAAGGAGTTACAATTTCTCATAGATCTGATTGATAAATACTCACATTTTTATCCCCCGCCGACGAAGTCGGGAGGGGGATATTAAAATGCTGTTTGTCCGTCCGTCCGTCCGTCTGTCCGTCACAATATCTTGTTCAAATAAAAACATATAAATATGGATACCCGTAGAACTAACCTGATGAGCTACTCGTTCTAATGATAACCACATTTATGTGCTTTTACTTATGTAGTGGTATTCTACGTTCGCTTGATATCTTCGCGAGGTCATTTATATTGTGACAACTGCGAGTCTGGGCTTGGTGAAGGGTTTACCATTAACTCTTCACCGCCTTGTACTGTAGTGTTAACAATTTTATTTTTACCCAGCACAGTGGTTGAAAAGTGACCGATTCATGAACACAAGAAACATTTGGAAAACCGGCTAGTTTGAGAGGATTTCAGCGTGTATGTGTGTGTGTGTGTGTGTGTGTGTGTGTGTGTGTGTGTGTGTGTGTGTGTGTGTGTGTGTGTGAAGGGGAGGGGTGGATGGTTAGCAGCGAAAAGAAGTGAGCACTTTGAAATGTGCAATCTGATGCCTTTTGGCTGCAGTTTTCACGTTTTAAAATGCTCACCCCTTCACGTATAACTTCAATATCTAATGACTACTTTGCTATCGCTAGTGTAATTTGAAGCATGACGACAATGGGCGCCCAGGCCAATGACAAAAGTAGTTTTGTCTGTCTGCATCGGGAAACAAAAATGAGAAAAACACTGACACAAAATATTAAATTTTTTTTCAATAAACGAATCAGCAAAACTGAATGATGTTTTGTAATTCTGTTAGAAGTATTTTCTTTCTGAACGCCCCCGACTCCCGTCGATTCTTCATCACTTCCACAGAGTGCACTCGTATTCACTGCATAAACTCGGTAAGCAGCAACTTTTTCATTCGTGCCCACACAAACCTTTACCAAAGGTAACAGCTGAAGCCACCAAACAGCGGTCCACACGAAAATTGTGATAGTCTTTTTTACATATTTTCATTTTTTGCTTTTCAAAACATAGGTTGTCACCCTTCATTGGAACTAGCGTGTGGCGCTCATTCCATTGATGGGTCACAACCTGTGTTTTGGAAGTCAAAAATGGAAATTCCTTATTACTAAGGAATTTTTTGGGGGAGTGTCATCTCCTCACTAGATAATGGGTTAATGCCTCCTACAGGGCGCCAAAATATATATCATTTTTAGGGTGAAATATCCGATAGATAATATTTGTACGGTCTTAAACTTAGGCACTAAACCCCATCCAACAACACAGTGCTCTGCGCCGTCGCGGCCCTTAACCTGAAATGAATATTCATGAGAACTTGTTTGCACGATTCTCAGTGGATGAAGCTAACACAGTCACTAGTAAGTCACGTGTGAACATATCAACATGACGTTCTGCTGCACACGTCGTGCCTCGAACTAGTGTGAATATTGTATGTTAAAAACAGAAAAATGTGGATATAAAAATAAAATTTCGAATGGGAAATACCAATCAGTTCCACTTACCAGCTGAGATCAACACTGTTTCAGATGTATAACGCCAAGGTAAGTAAGAACAAAACTCCTTGCCGATTTAGGCAGCCTTATTTTATTTGAAACTGAACATCGGCTAAAAATAACTAAGGTCAAGTTCAGACATTCACAAGTAACGAAATCAACGGCCCGGACTCAAAGACTAAATATTGTGAGCAAGGCGAGACAACAAACATGTGGATTCGTGTGTTTCGTTTTTCCAGAGTATAACAGATTTTGATAGGTTTTTATTTATTTTTACGCATGCCATTTAAATTTACAGGAATTTTTACGAGTGATATGCTTGCAATACCAGTTGTTTGTCAATCTCCATACCATGCAATTTGATCGTAATTATCACACCAGGTGCAAGGAAATCGCTCTTGCAAGTGTCAAAAATCAAAAAAATTTCTCCCGTCGGGCCAACCATGGTGGCCCCACGGGACCCTTGGACCCATGACTTCTGTTTGAAATTGGATTCGCGGCAACGAATTTGCGAGAATCTATTGAGATTCGCGGGTAAGCAGACGAAATATAAGCCCTGGTAAAGTCACAGGATGTGGACTGTCAAAATTGGTAGAATTACATAAAAATCGCCAGGCCAAAATTTAAATTGAAGTTTGGATTCACAAGAAATCATTTCAGCGCCTGACACCGATCCTTGGGAAGTTTTCTAGGATAAGTATGTAGTGAAAGTATTTTTGATTAAAATAATTGAATAAAACAAGTTATTTTATGCACACACAAACGTCATAAATTGTTTATTAAGGTAATTTTGTCTAAGGTCCTCTAATGTGATAATTCTGTTCAAATCTGATGAACTGATTTACATCTTCAGCACTACTAAAAATAGCACTATTCCAATATGTAATTTTATAACCCTGAATTAGCATGGGGTATAGATGAGCCTCCTGACCGTTTGTCCATGAATGCATGCACCCATTCATCCATCCAAACCTTTATTCCCAACTAGTCTCACACTTTCCATCGGATACTTTGTGTGATGAGTAACCGTAATATGAACTTACACATATCGTCACACCATGTTGCTGGACCTTATTTTATCGAGTTATTGCCCTTTTTCACTTGGATTGTTGAACAAGTCCGTCACAAACTTTTATCCGCAACTAGTCTCACACTTTTCATCAGATTTTTTTTATATTTGTATAATGAATGACCATGATATAAACTTATGCATATTTATAGGCTCTAACAGTACTTTATTCCCAGGAGTTATTGCCCCTTTTCAATTCATTATTGAACAAGTCAGCTATGACTGCATCTGCAAGTAGTCTCCAAATTTTAATCTAAACTGATTTGATAACATTTATAATGAACAACCATGATTATATCATCTATGCATTGTTGTTCCCATTTGCAGTTTTGTGAACTGGGGTGCAGCAGGGGAGGTGTTGGGGGATCTTTTTGTGTCATCCTGAGAGGACACTTTTTCTAGTATTTTTATAAATCCCCTCTCCCCCATGATGCTACACAAATTCCCACCCCATCTCAGAAGATTGGAAAATATTTTGATGTGTTTGCCTATGTGTCTGTATTTGTGACCTGATGCCGGCTACCACTTACAAACTAGTGAGATATAATCTCAAACCTCAAAAAATTATTAAGGGCTACAAGAAGATGTATTGGGGGGCAAGTGGGAATCCAAAAGGGTGATATTTTTCTTTGCTTTCATTTGGTTTGGTTCCGCAGAACCCTCCCCCCTCCTCATAATTGGTATATCACATCTCTAGAGGTTTCAGACTCAAATTTGTTCAAATCGGGTTCCTTGGTTAATACTTGGGCTCCCTATGGTAGCCCAAACTTTAACTTGGTGCAATATGAGGTAATTTCTTTGAAAATTTTCTTCTCCAAAACCATCTATTAGGTTCTTTTGGTATTTGAAGTACAACATCTCTGGGGGTGAGGGGGTGGGTGGGTGAGGGGGTCTGGGATCTTCAAGTTTGTTCAAATCAAGTCCTTGGATTAATATTTGGGTTCCCTATTGGAGCCCAAATTTTAACTTAGTGCAATATGTGGAAATTTCTTTACAAATCTGTCCAAACTTTGTTATGGCATAACTTGAACAATAGTTAACAGATTTCAATTCTTTTTGGTATATGTCTCTATAGCAACAATGGGAGTTATTGCCCTTTGTTTAATAAAAAATATTGTGTAATGCTTGTCTATATCATAACTTAAGCCAAAGAATAGGGATTTCAATTGTTTTTGTTATGTCTCTATAGCAACACTGTCTACATCAAGTTTGATGACCAGCGATATCCAATGAAAATTATGGGAGTGATTGCCCTTTGTAAACCCTTTACCCAATGTAATGGCCAAAATGGCCAGCGCTCTTCTAAAAAATCGTCAATTAATTTTCATTATTTTTTTCATTTTTTGTCTCAAAAACATAGGTTATGACCCCTCGTTGGAACGAGCTCATTAGTTGTTCCAGAATTTTTTTTGCAAGTGTCAAAAAAAATAACGTGTAATGCCGGTTTATGGAATAACGAAAACATTGGTAACCAAACATCAATTTTTAGCTCACCTGACTTCAAGTCAGTGTGAGCTATTGGCATCCGGCATCCATCGTCCATTAACTTTTGGAAAGTTGTCTTCTTCAAAACCACTGGGCCAAATTCAAACATATATTGCACAGACCATCTTTGGGGTATACCCTTTCTATTTTGTTCAAATGAAGCGGCTGCCATCTTCGGACTGTGGTTAATGCCCCAAAAACCATAAAAAAATTTTTAAAATCTTCTTATGAACCACCAGAGAGAATGCCTTGGTATTTGTAATGGAACATCCTTTGGTGTTGAAGATTAAAGTTTGTTGAAGGAAAGTCTCTGTGGGAACATACCTATTTTGGGCTCCACCTAAAATTTTTATTTCAGGAACCGATAGGCTGATATGAACCAGATTTGGCATGTGGTATAAGTGGGTCCTAAGTATTTGATTGATTCCCACCCCCCACCCCCCCCCCCCCCAAAAAAAAAAAAATTTGCACAGCCCAGCTGGAACCCAATAGAGAGAACTGTTATTTGGTTTGAAGCATCATTAGGACCTCTAGAATGGAATGGTTAGAAATTTTGGGGTGGGGGGGGGGGGCGAAAAAATGCTGAGTAGGTATATTTGTAAAAAGTTTTTAAAAAATTTTTTCTTCAGAACCATTGATCAGAATCTGTTGATATTTTGTATACAACGTCCATATGGGGGGGGGGGGGGGGGGGGGGGGGGGGGGGGGGGGTCGGGGTTTGGGTTGGCAGATACAAATGTTTTCAAATTAAGCCCCTCGGTTCATATTTGGCCTCAATACAGGAGCCCAAATCTTAACGTAGGTCAGTATGAGGAATAAGCTTTTGTTTCTACTCTTTTTGATACTCCACAAACAAAACTGTTTTTGCCTAGGAAGCTTTCCTAGGACCAGCAGAAATGAATGACCAAAAAAGTTGCCTTTGGTTGTGTCATAGCAAATCAAAAAATTGCTCTTTGCTGCCGATCATTTACTGACATACTCGAGCCTCTGGTTTTTAGTATTTATCTCTTTGTGAACAATGTCTACCTCAAGTTCAATGACCACCAATGAAAATTATCAAGAGTTCTTCCCCCCCCCCTTTCCCCCACCCCTTGTCCAGTCAGACCACCACCAAACTTTTTTTTGGCTCCAAGATGGATTGGGCTGTATTTAGATGGTGGGGGGATTAGCATCGGTTTGCGATGCAGGTCTCTTATTTTGATTTTACATTGTGATGGATCATCTAACAGAGAAATTCCAACGTTTAGGTTTTGTTTTGATGATCATCTAATAAATATCTACCTCATTTGTATCTTGCTTAGTATTCAGAACTTCTCTCTACTATTTTTTCATTTACCAGTACTAAGTAGGGATGGTATGCAAATCTCAGGAAAAAATGATTAAATTATGTGTAATTTGAAAAAATTCCCCAAGGGCCAAATTATACAGGGGTGGGGAGGGACCTGTTAGTAAGTTAAAAAGTTATTAGCCATTGCTCACCAGTTTCCTCCACCACTTGAATGCTGTACGACATGCTTTGACCTTGACTGTTGAGAGTGTTCTTAAACCCCAATAAAACAATCACACTATAAGGCCTAAAAAAATAAAAAAAATCTGTTTCTCAGGCCTGCCCTCATGGTCCTTTTGGCTGCCGCATGCTCTCTTTTTATAACCAATGCAAACTTTAAAAAATAAATGGTTTATATCTAATATTTTACCCAAGTTAATAAAATTGATAAATTTGTCCTTTGAGTGCAACAAGGCTTTGCAATGCTTCAGCATTGCAAAGGCTTCTTGCACTCAAAGGACAAAATACACCACTACCCATGCTATTGTGTAGATTGAGGCCTAAAACAAACCAAGAACATAAACTTTTGATGGCAAAGAAATAATTAAGAAAATAAAATAAAAAACGGTCTGCCCGACTGCATGTAATTTTACAAAAATGGCCTGAGAAACAGAAAATCTTCTTTGTGGGGCCCAAACTTACAAAAATATTACTTCTGTAAAAAAATGTGATTTTAAATAAATTTTTACAAAAATTTCATTTCAGTGGCACTTTTGAGCTTCAGTTTAGGTCAACTGCTTTAATGGGAACCATATTCTATATACATGACAGAAAACATGTTGATTTTATTGGTTTGTGGCTGGAAGATGGGAAAATAAATTTCGGATTCAACTGTGGCAGTGGTTCAGCTTTAATTACCAGTTCTATGGCTTACAACGATGGCGAATGGCATAGAGTAAGTAACCATGTATTTTAGAGTCAAGCTATTTAAGAAGCAGTTAATACTGTTGGTTGTCTCTTATCTGACTTCTTCCTGTAAAACCATCCAACATGATGTGATCCTGGCTATCAAAAGTGTCATTAAAAACCCTGATGAATAAAGAAACAATAAATTCAAAATGCAAAAGTTTCGGCCAACAGCAATCTTTAAAGTTCTATTTATTACCTAAATGCTTAATTAATCAGCCCCAAAAAATCTCATTTTTTGGCTCACCACCAATGATAGTTGTGTGAGCCTGTGGCATAGCTCTCATGTCAGTGTCGGCGTCTGGATTCATACATTTTGAACTTTTGTGTGCAGGTTTTGATTTTTTTTGTCATTTTGCTTTTTTTTTTTGCTCTCCAATGACAGTTGTGTGAGCCTATGGCATAGCCCTCATGTCGGCGGCATCGACGTCCAGATTCATACATTTTGAACTTTTGTGTGCAGGTTTTGATTTTTTTTTTTATTTTGCTTTTTTTTATATGTCAGCATGCTTTTCAGGGATAGAAATATTTTATTCAACCCTTTCCATGCTCAGTTACTTGAATTTTGGACTTTTCTGTATAGGTTTTTGACTTTTGTGTGCTGGTTTTGATATTTGTCTTTCTTTTCTTCCAAGGAGTAATTTACCTTGCAGTTTATTGCCATGGTTCCAGTTTTATGTTAGAATGCTTCTTAGGGCCAGTATTATATTATTTAACCCTTTCCCTACTTATTTACCTTAATTTTTAGCTTAACTTGACATAGTCAAGATAAGCTATTGCCATCACACGTGCGGAAGTCTGTTAGTCTGTGAGTCTGTGACGTCTGTTCACATTTTTCTTTAGCATGGGCTACACCACGCAGTTCTTGTCTGATCGTCCCGAAATTTCATATGCAGGTTTGGGGTCATGTTTAGATGAGAACGTCCCCTTTTGGTCATGATCGGGGGCAACCAGTATGGCTGCCCGAGCCGAAAACCATTAGCACAGTCTACAGGTCGTATTTTTGAAGGGATTTCATTGTAACTTGGTAGGATGCCTCTGTATAATGCATGGATGAGAACGTCTCCTTTTGGGCATGATCTGTCAACCGTGATGGCTGCCCAAGCCCGAAACCCAATAACTTTTAGCACAGTCTGCAAGTCATGTTTAATATGGAGTGATTTCATTGTAACTTGGTAGGATGACTCCTTATGATGTCTAGATGAGAATTTCCCCATTTGGGCGTGATCTGCCAACTGTGACGGCTGCCCGAGCCCAAAACCCGAAAACCTTTAGCACAGTTTACAGGTCATATTTATTGAGGAATTTTATTGTAGCTTGGTGGGTTGACTTCATATAATGTCTAGATGAGAAAGAAAGTCCCCTTTTGGACGTGATTGGGCAACTGTGACGGCTACAGGGGCCCGAAGCCCGAAACCCTTTAGCACAGTTTACAGGTCACATTTATGAAGGGATTTCATTGTAACTTGGTAGGATGACTCCAAATAATGTCTAGATGAGAACGTCCTATTTTGATCACGATCATTCAGCCTTGATGGGTGCCTGAGCCCAAAAACCTTTAGCATAGGCAAAAGGTCATATTTATGGAAGGATTTCATTGTAACCTGTTTAGGTTGACTCCATATAACGCCTAGATGACGACATCCCCTTTTGGTCGTGATTGGTCAACTGTGATGGCTACAGGTGCCCAAAGCCCGAAAGCCTTGAGCACAGTCTACAGGTCATATTTATGAAGGGATTTCATTGTAACTTCGTAGGATCACTCCACATGATGCCCAGGTGAGAATATCCGCTTTTGGTTGCAATCATTCAAACATGATGGCTGCCCGAGCCCAAAGCCCAAAAATCTTTAGCACAGTCAACAGGTCATATTTATGAAGGGATTTCATTGTAACTTGGTAGGCTGACTAATATAATGTCTAGATGAGAACGTCCCCTTTGGACGCAATTGGGAAACTGACGGCTACAGGGGCCCGAAGCCTGAAAACCTTTAGCACAGTCTACAGGCCATATTTATGAAGGGATTTCAATGTAACTTGATAGGATGACTTGTTTTGGAATAATTTCACTGTAACTTGGTAACTTTCGTTGATTGATCGCGATCATTCAGCCTTGATGGGTGCCTGAGCCCAAAAACCTTTAGCATAGGCAAAAGGTCATATTTATGGAAGGATTTCATTGTAACCTGTTAGGTTGACTCCATATAATGCCTAGATGATGACATCCCCTTTTGGTCTTAATTGGTCAACTGTGATGGCTACAGGTGCCCGAAGCCCAAAAACCTTGAGCACAGTCTACAGGTCATATTTATGAAGGGATTTCATTGTAACTTCGTAGGATCACTCCAGATGATGCCCAGATGAGATAGTCCCCTTTGGAGATAGTCAACCATGATGGCTGCCCGAAGCCCGAAAACCTTTAGAACAGTCTACAGGTCATATTTATGAAGGGATTTCATTGTAGCTTGGTAGGATGACTCCTAATAATGTCTAGATGAGAACATCCCCTTTTGGTCACGATCATTCAGCCTTTATGGCTGCCCGAGCTCAAAGACCTTTAGCATAGTCTTTTTTACAGTCGTATTTATGGAAGAATTTCATTGTAACTTGTCAGGTTGGCTCCAAATAATGCCTAGATGATGACATCCCCTTTTGGTCGAGATTGGTCAACTGTGATGGCTACAGGTGCCCGAAGCCCAAAAATCTTGAGCACAGTCTACAGGTCATATTTATGTAGGAATTTCATTGTAACTTTGTAGGATCACTCCAGATGATGCCCAGATGAGGCTGTCCCCTTTTGGTTGCGATCATTTAGCCATTATGGCTGCCCTAGCCCGAAGACTGAATACCTTTTGCAGTCTACAGGTCATATTTGTGAAGGGATTTCATTGTAACTTTGTAGGTTTGACTTCATATAATGTCTAGATGAGAACGTCCCCTTTTGGACACGATTGGGCAACTGTGACAGCTACAGAGGCCCAAAGCCCGAAAACCTTTAGAACAGTCTACAGGTAATAATTATGAAGGGATTTCATTGTAGATTGGTAGGATGACTCCAAATGATGTCTAGATGAGAACGCCCCCTTTTGGTCGCGATCATTCAGTCTTGATGGCTGCCTGAGCCCAAAAACCTGTAGCATAGTCAAAAGGTTGTATTTATGGAAGGATTTCATTGTAACTTGTTAAGTTGACTCCATATAATGCCTAGATGATGACATCCCCTTTTGGTCGTGATTGGTCAACTGTGATGGCTACAGGTGCCCGAAGCCCGAAAATCTTGAGCACAGTCTACAGGTCATATTTATGAAGGGATTTCATTGTAACTTCGAAGGATCACTCCAGATGATGCCCAGATGAGAATATCCCCTTTTGGTTGCGATCATTCAACCATGATGGCTGCCCAATCCCAAAGCCCAAAAACCTTTAGCACAGTCTTCAGTTCATATTTATGAAGGGATTTTCATTGTAACTTGGTAGGTTGACTTCATGTAATGTCTAGATGAGAACAGCCCCTTTTGGACACCATTAGGCAACTGTGACGGCTACAGGGGTCTGAAGCCTGAAAACATTTAGCACAGTCTACAGGTGATATTTATGAAGGGATTTCATTGTACCTTGGTAGGATGACTCCAAATAATGTCTAGATGAGAACGTCCCCTTTTGGTCGCGATCATTCAGCCTTGATAGCTGCCCGAGCCCAAAACACCAAAACTTTAGCACAGTCTTTAGGTCATATTTATGGAAGGATTTCATTGTAACCTGTTAGTTTGACTTCATATAATGCCTAGATGATGACATCCCCTTTTGGTCGTGATTGGTCAGCTGTGACAGTTTCAGGGGCCCGAAGCCCGAAAACCTTGAGCACAGTCTACAGGTCATATTTATGAAGGGATTTCATTGTAACTTCATAGGATCACTCCAGATGATGCCCAGATAAGAATGTCCCCTTTAGGTTGCGATCATTCAACCATGATGGCTGCCCGAGCCCAAAGCCCAAAAATCTTTAGCACAGTCAACAGGTCATATTTATGAAGGGGTTTCAGTGTAACTTGGTAGGTTGACTTAATATAATGTCTAGATGAGGACGTCCCCTTTGGACGCAATTGGGAAACTGACGGCTACAGGGGCCCGAAGCCCGAAAACCTTTAGCACAGTCTACAGGCCATATTTATGAAGGGATTTCAATGTAACTTGATAGGATGACTCGTTTTGGAATAATTTCACTGTAACTTGGTAAGTTTCGTTGATATACGTAAACTGTGATACATATACATACATACATTAACTGCGAGGTCATATTAACCCACCCCTCAGCTCTTTAGTACAGTGTACACCTTATATTATTTTTATCAAAAACATAGCATACAGGGAACAGAAATGAACATATTCCCAATTATTACAATTCTTGTCTTATTTCATAATCCTTTCATAAACATTGAACATTATCCTTTTCGTCAAACACAACACACAAGTTAAGCTACAGTGTCATTGACACTTTCATTTATTTACAGAGTTGCATCTTTAATTCTTCAAACAGTTTAGTAGAATGTCTCATTTAGGACAAAGTCTATACTGTCTACTGAAGCTTTCTACAGCGATTTTAATTAATATTGTAATATTGCATGTTTTCTGACTTAGTTTCTTTGTATTGGAAATTAGGCTTTTACCACAAACTTTGTTACTTAAATTCTTGCATGGTCAGTACAACTCAATGATTGCATTTACATCAGTGATTTCTTTTATCGGTTTTACTAAATATTTAACCCTTTTTTAAGCAGTCAACTTTTTTAGTATTCCCAGCTTGAAGTTTCAGATTAAAGTTTTGCTTTTCAAGGTTTTACCTTTTATTGTTCAAACACTGTGTTACAACGTCATTGTTTTTCATTTGGGGCATTTGGGTCTGCTGACTCTGTATACAGTGTTTTCAGTTAATATTTGCATTCATTTAACCCTTTTCAAAATGGTTTTCGAATTTAGTTTCTTTAAATTTGAAATTGGGCTTATTACACATACTTTGTCACTTTTTGTTCTTACATGATCAATACAACTTTTAATAATTGCATTTACAGACCTGATTTCTTTTAGACCTGCAGCTTTTTTTCTCATTACCTGAGCTTCACAGTTTGAAATATAAAGCTGCCTTCTGGAGTATACTTCTGTTGTTTTACAAAAGTAATACAGATTGGAAGGAAATGGGAGTGAGGACTTGGATTCTGTCTCCAAAACTTTGGGGGAGATGGATGGAATCAATCCACCCCTCCCTCCTCCCCATGTTATCCAGAAGATAAATCCAGTTCTAATTATACGATTCTCTTCAAATTTGATATTACTTTTTTATACGCCCATTTGTAAAAACTCTCACATTATGTAAATGGTCTGTCCTTACGTCCATCCATCCATCTGTCCATCCGTCCATCCATCAACAATTGGTTTCCGACCAACAACTCCAGTTTAGGCAATTATTCCCAAAATGCATTTTGAAAGATTGGGAGTTATTACATGCAAAAACATTTTGACTACTAGAGCCCAACAATGTTTTATGTACTGCATCTTTAACCCTTCACTTAACACAAGTTGAAGCCAACAGTACAAATTATTTTTCTGAAACATCAGATTTTTTCGTTTTTTACTTCTAACATTTGCTTATTAGTCCTTTTTGGAACAAGCTTATCAAGCTTGTTCCATTAATAGGTCATGAGGTATGTTTTGGGGTATAGAAATGAAAAAATTAAATTGGAATTGCAATTTTTGTTTATCACGAGTGCAGATTCGTTAGGTAAATGATTAACAAAAATGGCTCAGACTCTTTTCTGTCTTAAGCATTGCCATTGCTGGGACAGATGGCTGTATGTGTGACATCACTCTAGTTATTAAAAAATTGTTTTTAAAAATTTGGGGATTTTGTGTATCTTTTCTTAATCCCACTGCCACTTCACTCAACTTGCATAATTCCATTTATTTCTTTATATAAAGCTAGTGGCTTAGTTCACCATTGGTGACTAGGGTTTAATCCCAGGAACTGGAATTCCTGGGTTCCTGGTTCTGAAAGCTGGTCACGATTCCCAGGAAATCTAGAGCATGGAACCGAGAATCATGCATGGTTGTGTTTGTGTGTTGAACTGAAGTTTTCAATATTGAAAAACTGCCTCAGTGTAACATTGTAAGATTTCATAAGCCCTTTCACACCTGAACTTTTTACAATACTAAGACAGAAATGGTAAATTAGTGCATCTTTTCTCATTTAACTGTCGGGTTTTTCTGTATTTATGAGACCTTGCTGTTGAATAGTTATATCTCTGTTATTTTAACTTTCAGTGTGACAGTAAAAAGTTAAAATCTGGGTAGGGCGCATATTGTATGGGTCACAGATGACTAACCTCACTCAATGTGCTTAGTACAGGTGGGATAATGTTTTTATGATTGATTGTGAGTTCCGATCCCTGTGATGTATAAGAGAAAAGCCATTGCCGCAAACTCCAAAATGTTACAGAGATTGAGTTTTTTCCAAATCACCTAGGGGAAATCTAATGAAATTACTGGAAGTATTTCAATTGGAATTGAACCTTGAGGCTTTGGCATGCCTTTCACTGACCTTACGTCAAAGAAATCAAATTTTTTTTGTATGAACTTATTGGCTTTGCTCTTTATAGATGTTCAATTATGAAATTTTTTGAAAATATATTGAATGCAAGTTTTGGTTTGGGTTGGGAAAAATGCCCTACCATGATTATTAGATTCAATCTTTAGTACTTAATTCAGGTGTGAAACCTTTTTTCTTTACAATTAGGTTGTCTTCCGTAGAAACTTAAAAGTTGGAGAGTTGATTATTGATGATTTACCAGAAGGATCAGCTGAATCAAAAGGTGGCACAAGAACAGTGAATGTAATTAGGCCATACTACATTGGTGGTATAAGCGAGGAAATAAAAGAAAAGGCTAAAAATAATCTTGGAGTGAGTATTATTTTCAATTTTCTGCACTGATAGTGAAATACTGGGATTGTTTAATTTCTAATTATCAGAAGACAGGAATGTTTTGTACCTGTTGTGGCAAATTTTGAAATGTTTGTTTCTAATTTCAGTCAAAATTTCTGTTTTAAAAAGCTTGTTTCATTTTATGATAACATGAACTGATTTGACTTTAAATCAAGAAAAACACACACTGTTTTATTTGGGAAAGTGTTCTGTTCTGTTAATATCCACTCATATCAAAGGAATTATTAACAGCAAAAAATGTATTTCTAGCATTTGTTGAAAGTGTTGGAAATCCATCATTTTGCTTTAACCCTTTACCTAACCTGGAAACATGGTGGCTCGGTGGTTAGAACATTGGATTTCAAACTGAAAGGTACAAGGTTCGATCCCAACGAGTGGTAAGTGCATTGTGCCCTTTGGCAAGACACTTAATCATGATTGTTCATATGGATGCACGGTGCCAGTGTGTACTAAGGTGTACTGCACGTTGATGTGCACTTGCCTTTAACCAATACTGACTTTGCTTGCGTAAAGTTAATACATTGGGAAGTCTGACAGATGCTTGCTCCTGGTTTTTGGTACTGTCCTAGTACACCGACTTTCTCCACCTGTAAAACTGTCAGACATGAGGTGTCAAAAGTGTCATTTATACCCCAATATATACATACAATTTTATCTACCGGTAACATGGGTAGCAGAAACCTGCAGAAGGTGTTTTGAATTACTAAAACTTTTCTTTTTTTAAAAAAACTGTTATGACCCCCTCATTGGAATGAGCTCATTTCATTGAGGTGCCTATTTCAAAATCAGATAGTCTCACCATAGATCTAGTGTAGTTTCCTAATAGATACATCGCCTGTTTTTCTGTCTGGAAATGGGCTGCCACAAATGTGCAGAAAGTATCAATGCAATGAATGTTATACACTTTGGTTTTTCATTTGAACCCGAGACACTTCTACTCCCGTCTCAAATCCAGAATAACTTGCAAGAAAGTCACTGTTTCTATGCAAAATGGATAATGAATCAGCTGAATGAATAGTTGGATATGAAGTATGTTTAGTAATGCACATAGCAGATTGGCATTATCAGACAGATTGTTAATTTCATAAGAATCATCACAGATGTTTTGGCATTCTGTTACTTTGAACTAGACACAAGTCCTAGGTGATAATTTTATAGTGTTGGGCATTGCTTTCCGACATGATCACAGCCCTGATACAGCATATCACCAAAATGAATGTAACTTCAAAGATGTGCTTGGTTATTCTTGGATCACCCTTGTCATTCAACCAGTAGTAAGGAGTGTGGTAGCTCACTGATTAGCACAGAGTTTCAGATAGAAGGTTCGAAGATTTAATCTTGACCCACTCCATATCCATCATGTGCTTGGACTACTACAAATTGATGGTACACTTGTCTTCAACCAGAGCCATTCCTGCTTTTACCAGGTTGGAGAATCTGATAGTTATTCACCACCAATCGGTGGTTTTCACTGGTTTTACAGCTTCTTTTACCTTTATAAGTATATGACACAATCTGACTATCTGTTAAAAATATTATTAAATGAATTAAAATGAAAATGAAACGAGAAATATTTGGGTTTTTTTTCACACAATCTCTTTAGCAAGCAATACATAATGGATTAAATGCTCTTTTAAAAAGAACTGATGGCAAAAAGGTCTTCAAAACAATTTCTGAGGTTATCTGTACAAAGTTTCTTTCCATCACTGCAACTGTTATTAAGTTGACGTTCAAATCCCACCTGCGGCAACTGCATTGTGTCCTTTGGCAAGACACTTCACCCCCATTGCCCACATGGGGGCATGGTGGTGTTGTGTACTAAGGTGTACTGTATGTCAACGGTGCACCTGTCTTCAGCCAGTACTAACCCTGCTAGTGTGGAGTTAGTATGTTGGGGAGCAGACAGTTGCACGTTGGGTAATCTGGCTTCCCTCGCCTGTAAAACTATCGTGGTCATGATTAGCCATTGTGTAGAAATATGTGACCTTAAATACCAATAAATAAATTAAGTTGACAGTGATGAACTCAATATCCCTCATGCACTTGATAAGATGAATAGCTTTAAAGATATGGTAAATGTTCAGTGATTGATGTTTAAATATTATTTCATTAACTGGTCTACAATTTGGTGTAACACCTTGTGATAATTCATATTTTCTGCTTTCAGAAAGCAAACATTGGATTTGTTGGCTGTTTGAAAAATCTCAAGTTAAATGACAAAGCATTTGGTCCTCCAGCAGAGTCTTTTGATGTGGATTCTTGTTATGAAGCAGCAGAAATAGGCACTTACTTCTACCGAGATGGAGGAATGGTAAAATTATGTGAGTTGTTAATATATTTAGGACAATATTTTTATGGTCTATTTGTCAGTGTATTCTTGCTAGCATTATTCCATAATATAATTTGTAGTTGTGAAAAATAACGGGTATTAAATACTAACTGCAAGTACTCTTAGTACCAAGTGAGTTGAATGAAGCTATTTCTTCTTCTATTTTTAAATTTTTTTTCATATACATGTTGGAGAGAGAGAATGTGGTTTTAACCTTCTGTGATATTGTGAATTCTTGACCAGTCTGCTAGTTTTATTTGTTTCTATTGTCATGATACTAATCTGTTAAAATGTTTCATTTACAGCCCTTTAGCAACATAATAGAAGGGCAAGTCAAATTTTTCCTGGGTTTCAATTTGGATTATTTACTTGGGTATAAATGATTGGCTGGACTTGACTTTATATCCATGTTGTGGTCACGGTTAGCCATTGTGCAGAAATATGTAACCTTAAACACTAATAAATAAATAAATTAAAAAAATAAATAATTTGTATTATTTAATCAAAAATACAGTTAGTTGCAGACACAATCCAAGCCATGTTTGTTAAATTCATACTGAAGGTGTCTTCATTTGAAATCTGACATGCCATCAGATGAGCAACAATGACACCAGTTTGAAAACTTCATAAAATGAAAATTTACAAAATGTTATACAGTGTTCAGTTTTTTTCTTCATAACTCCAGCAATGAATGTCTTGTTGTTTAACATTTTAAAAATGCACTTCTTCATTCCTACTTGATCCTATAATCTCTTATATCACAATTGCAGTGATGCCCTGTTAATTGAATAGCCACTTTTCCAATGAAAAATTTTCAATTAATAGGAATATTTAATTAATCCAAATTTGGTCACCCTTCAACATTCTGATGATCAAGTATTTAATCTATTATATCTTTGACCAGAGACAATAGAGCTCTGTCAAACAAGATTTAATGCTTATAATAAAAGTACTGAGGTCAAAGAGGTCGCCTATAATGCCAGGATATTTGTGGGTTATCAGTATATTTGTTTTTAAAAAATCAATGTTTTTTAATTATTGGGGATTTACTCTTTAACCCCAAAAGCCCTGATCTTCCTGGTCAGTTCAATGACAGCAATTGGAAGAGTCCATGTTCATTATTTAGGGGCATAGCCCTTAAATTTTCAGCATGAAGCCTTGGGGTTGAATGCACATTGAAAATATTGATTGGTCAACCCCATGCATTTACCGTGCAGCATCTTACTTAAGATTGTGACATATCAAGGTCCTGGACTGGAAAAGCAGCCTCTTGGGCCCAAAGAGCTAACCTGCCTGCAATTAATGGGTCAAATTTGTTCTAAAGGTATTGTAAATGATTTGTTGCTTGAAAGTTATAAGCAATTGACCCTTAAGGGCCTGGACAATTGTCCTGAATTCACACCTGACCTCAGCCTGTACATGTCCAGTGGCTTAACTGTGATTTCTCGTCAAGTCTTGGATGCCTTTGCAGGTACCCAAGACTTGACTAGAAACCACTGCCTATGTAATTTGTTTATTGTCAGAAGGACCTACTCATGATGGCATGTTAAGGGCACCTGTTCTGAAGTCGTAAAGTTCGGAAATAGGTCTTCATAGGTTAAGTGTTAGCCTGTTTCATAAAATCCTGTTGAGCGCCCCAACGTTTTTATTAACCATTTATCCAACATAAAGGCGAAAACAGCCAGGGCTAATCACAAAAAATGTCATTCAGATTTGCATTATTTTTTCAATTTTTGTCTAAAATATATTGTTTGTGCCCCTTCATTGAAGTAATCTTGTTCCAATCAGTGGTCATAAGATATGTTTTTAAGACAAATGAAAATTTTTAATTATTAAAAAAAAATTGTTCACATGTATACTTGGAAAAAGTATTGCAGCACCTCATATTGTCAATGTTTTTACTAGCTATAACCAATATGTGTCCATAAACATGAAACGAATGCAATATTTGCAAAAATGATAATCTGGGAGTAATTAAAAGATAAATGCAACTCAGATAAAAGCAAATTCACCAGTTTATTCAGAGGATAAAACAAGTACCACAAAATAACTTTTCAGAAGGTGCTAACAGGTATGACTGTGTGAGGTACCCCTGTGTAGTTACTGTACAGTTACTGCCTTCTAATCATCAGGGACTAGTTTCCATAATGGAACACAATGTCAGTATCTGGTGTAACACCCACCAATGCCAATAACATCTTGAACCCTCCTCCTCATCGAGTGAATAAGACGCTGAAAGTGACGTTGAGGTATACCATTCCATTCCTGATGTAGGGCTTGCTCCAATTCTGCCAGAAGGATTATGCTGATGTATATTTTTATACTGTACCAATGACCCAGACTTAGCTGGTGCTAACTCCACAAAAACCAGGGCCAAACACAAATTTTGCCCCCCAATCCCCAAAATTTGCATCCAAAACAAAAAGAAATCATGTCCTAAAGGACCTCCATAGTACGACTCTACTGCGCATGCGCAGTGACGCAGTCGTCCCGAAATTGGCGCCAAATATCATTCTCTGTTTGGCCCTTCATCAGTCAACATCTCACTGATCTTTGTGCTTGTAAATCTCAGTTTAAAGGATGCCAGACACGTAATTCTTGGAGAAAATGTGATTCTAAGGAGGATAGAAGGAGGAGAGGAAAAAAGAAGTGGCAAAAAATAATCAGGGCTGTACTTAAAATTTTTTGTTAAAATTATGTTAAGTTGCCTATTTTCGAGGCAAACGCCTCTTGTTGTCATTCTTGCTAATTGTTGCACTGCTTATTCAGTGTTTCCTCTCCCCTAACCTTCTAAAGTCCCCCCTTGCAATTCTCCCATGCTTTTGGCATATTTTTGAGAAGTTTCATTTCTAAAATTTCCCTGGGAGAGTTGCTTGGTTACAGAATGTTTTCTGTTATTTTCCCCATAGTTACGTTTTCACCCATGGGTGTATAACGTTTGTGTTCTGCATCTTCCATCTGATGTTCTGCAGATTCTCCCCTGGGAGTCTCTGTTTTGCATCAGATAGAGTGTAATTGAGGACTGATTCCGGGCCAGTTTTTTCAGTGCCTGGAGTCATGTTTTCTTCTGTGTTTACACTGTTTGTTTTCATTGGCAACAGCCTTTTTTGAGGGGGGCTGTTTGCCTTTGAGGTAGTTTATCTCATTATAAGATACATTTATATTATCCGAAAGTGTCTCATTAATTATTTTATATAATTTTAAAATTTTTGACCACACTTTGCCATCGGATCCATCGGGGCTCAACGTTACTTTTCAGCAACTTGGGCTTCTCTGAAAAAATATTTTTTCAAAATTATTTTGTTTTGCAATTGTTTTTTCATTTATTAATGGATCATGTTATTATGTATCTTTGTGTCAGGGGTTTTTGCGAGTAACTAGGACTTATTGTTGTTCCTTCACAATGAAAGGAACTTGTTCAAATTGTAATAGGAAGAAATCTTCCTCTGACTTTCATGATTATTGCATAAATTGTAGTCAGTGTTCTCGCATTAATCCCTGTCCTGTATGTGAACATTGGGATGAGAAACATTGGAAACGTGTGTCACGATATGTTGTTTCTGGAGAAAGAGCGATGCCGGCTCTTTCTCCACAAGGTCACTCTACTCTCTCAGTTTCTATTTCAGAGGAACCAGAACAGGGTGATGTTTCCATGTTATCTTCTTCAAGTGTGCGTCCGTCGTCACAATTAAATACAGAGCTAGCGGCAAAAGTGCTCATGGAGATTAGACAAATGTCGTCCGCTAGCTCGCCCGGTGTAGCGTCCATTCACCGAATGGTTCGGCAGCCGGGTTCGTCCGAGGCGGTCCAAGAGGAAATTTTGGGTGATGCGAGCACTATAAAAATAATAGATGCACACCCAGTGACGGCGGATAGTGAACGAGAACGGAGGAAGCCTTTTAGTCCGGTTCCTAGCTCGTCCAGGTCCAGCCGGGCCGCGAGCGAGAGAGGCCCCTCTCTCGTACAACAACATCTGGGACCAGATGTTGTGGTACAAAATGTGTCTTTAGCGGAGCATACGTCCGTCGCTCGGGACGCTCCGTTGTATAAGCAGTCCGCAGAGACTGTTAAGGCTTCCTCTTCTCGCCGGCGCACACGACCGCACCTTGGCTGCGTGACCTCCGATATCTTGCCAGCTTCGCCGAGGAAGGATTATTCGGCGACCAGGTCACACCATCCGGCAGCCAGGGACTCGAGACCGATGGACTCCGGACGTTCGCATAGGAAAAGTATGCGGGAGCCATCTGATGCGGAGCTGCCCTCGGCAAAGCAGCGAAAGACCGCTCCTCCGCAGGTCTCGACGTCGGACATTCTAGTGCAGATAGCACAGCTTATCGCAGCATCCCAGCAGCCGACAGAGACGGTGTCGGATCGAGAATTATCCGACGGCGCTGGGTCGGTACGCTCCGCCGAAGCATCGGGGGCGGACGACCGGGAACATCGGGAGGTCCGACCGGATGGTGAAAGGGATACGGATGAATTGGAGCTATCCCTTTCGGAACAACACAAAGCTGCCGTAGACTTCATCCGGCACTTTCTTCCTCAAGTTGTTCCGTCGGGCCAGACTGCTGCGCTTCCGGACAGGAGAATTATAGCGTCATTGGACTCTGATTTTTTCGAGCGGTTCAGGGACATCGCTCCCGAGTTTCCGTCGCAGTCCAATAATGTTGCAAGAACATTTGAATTATTGAACGACGCTATTTTTAAACTTGCTTCCAGGACAGGGAAAGCAGGCTTCTTGTCCGCAAATACTCTCAACCTGCCTTTCATTAATGCAAGGAATAAATTCGACACGGCAGGTCAGGGTATACCGAGAGTTCCTCTGCGTATGGACGACGAGGCGGAAGACTTAGAGCTATCATTACCGTCGTCAGCTTCTATTCCAACCGCAGTGTTGGAAACAGCTATTGCGTCTAACAGAGCCAATTTAGATGCCTTATCTTACGCAGATCACCTTACGAAGGCGTTATCACTGCGTCTTCAAGGGGAAGAGTTTCAGGATATACAATCCTCCTTAAGACTTCTTTCAAGGGCAGTAGCTTATTCCACGTGTAACTCCGCCCTTTCAGTGGCTAATCTGGAGTTGGTTAGACGTGACGCAGCCCTGTCTACATCCACACTAGTGGATTCTAAGGTGAAGAACTCTCTTAGAGTCGCTTCGGTCTCAGGAGATCTTCTCTTTGACGGCAAGCTTTCCGCTATTTATGATAATATTAAAAAGAAAGCTAGTGATTCTCTGTTGTTTAGATCCGCTCCTAAAAGGTCGGATTCAGCAGACACGAATAAGGCGGGCACTTCTGGGTCTTATCCGCCCAAGAGAGGTTCCTATAGAGGTTCCGGTGCGTCCTCTAGCTCTTATTCGAGAGACCGTCAGGATAGCGACTCTCGTTCGGGACGTCCTTCAGGCCGGGACAATCGGTCGGACGCCCCGAGGTCGACGAGGCGAGGTGCGGGTCGTGGAAGACGTGGTTTCTCCTACCGCAGGCCTCGCAGATCCAGGAGGTGATGGCTCAAACCTCTATCGCGTTCCGGTTGGCGGAAGGTTGTCGAGTTTTTCTCAAGAGTGGGCGTCGATTACGGACGACCCTTGGGTGAGAGGAGTGACTTCGGAAGGTCTAAAGATATCCTTCAAACGAAAGCCTCCATTAACTCGAAGTCCAAAGTGGACTCATCTTCCGTCAAACCCTCAGAAAAGAGACGCTCTGCTATCAGAGGTGCAGTCTCTTTTAATGAAGAACGCGGTAGAGGTCGTAGAAAACCAGGAATCGCTGGGATTCTACAGCCATCTGTTTCTGGTTCCGAAACCAGACGGCTCGTTCCGTCCAGTCATAGATTTGAGCTGGATAAACAAGCTGATCATCGCTCCGAAGTTTTATATGGAGACGATTCGATCGGTCAGAGCGAGTATTCGGGTGAACGATTATGCAACGAGCATAGATCTCAAAGATGCGTACTTTCACGTCATGGTACATCCGACATTCCGAAAGTATCTACGCTTCGCAGTCCTAGGAGTGGTGTATCAGTTCCGGGCCATGTGCTTCGGATTGAATCTAGCACCCTGGGCTTTCACTCGAGTAATGAACTCGGTAATGATTTACTTCCGAGCTCATTCGTCTGCGGTAACGTCGGCCTACCTGGACGACATTCTTCAGAGGTACGGCAACGAGTTAACGCTTCAGAACGATGTTCAGAATCTTCTTCTATTGCTCCGACGTCTCGGTTTCATAGTAAACGAGGAGAAGTCGGATCTGGTGCCGTCCAAGTCATTCACTCATCTGGGAATGAGCTTCGAGACGCACAACAATCTCGTTCGTCTGCCGTTAACCAGAGCGAAATTAGTCAGTTGTTACGCTCGCTATTGTCTAAATACAGACAAAGTCACAGCGAGAGAATTTATGAGACTGATAGGTCTGTGCGGAGCCGCTGCGGATCTCATTCCGATGGGACGGCTACGCACACGGCCTCTTCAAATTTTCTTGACTCAGAATTGGAGTGTGAAAATTCATTCGCTCGATGTAGACGTTCTCTTGTCAGATCAAGTGAAACAAGAGATTCAGACTTGGGCAAACATTCAGTGGTTAACTCAAGGAGTTCCGCTGCAGTTGCCGGATCCGAGTTTTACCATTATGACGGATGCCAGTCAAACAGGTTGGGGTGCATCATTAATCCCAACGGATTCGAGATGCCAGGGTCTTTGGGATCCGCAATTCCTGTGCAAGCACATAAACATCAAGGAAATGATGTCAATTTGGCTTGCGTTACGTCACTGGATGGACATTATTCACGATGCTCATGTCCAAATCCTATCCGACAATACGACAGTAGTGGCGTATATACGGAATCAGGGAGGCACTCATTCAGTTCCGTTGTTCAATCTAACGGAAAGAATCCTTCTGTTTGCGTTGGAACATCACGTTCTTCTTTCGGTCCGTCACATACCGGGTCGTCTGAATGTGCTAGCAGACTCCCTTTCTCGAAAGGGTCGCTTGTTGCCGTCGGAGTGGACTCTCAACAAACAAGTATTCAATCAGATTTGCTACCAATGGGAACGGCCAATGATAGACTTATTTGCGACACATCTCAACAATCAGTTGCAGACGTATGTGTCCCCGTGTCCGGATCCAAGAGCATTTGCTGTAGACGCTCTATCGATCCCTTGGGACGGAATGATAGGATATGCGTATCCTCCAGCGCCGTTAATTCAACAAGTATTGCTAAAGATAAAACAATCTCAATGCAAGATTCTGTTGGTAGCATCTCTGTCGCCACAGAGACCGTGGATAAATCTACTCAGGTGTCTGTTGTGGGACCTACCGCGGAAGCTCCCTCCACGAGAGGATCTTCTTTGGCAGGGGAAATCGCGCCAACTGCATCACAACCCGCAAGGTCTCAACCTTCACGTTTTTCCGTTGTGCGGTCCTTCTTGCATGGCAAGCACTTTACAGGACGAGCAGTGGACGCGATTTCTAACTGTAGGAGGACCTCCTCTTCGCTAAACTATGCGGCTAAGTGGAAGGTTTTCCGTCGTTGGTGTAGGGATCATTCTGTTGATATATTTGATCCCTCTATACCAGACATTGCTAACTTTCTAGTATACTTGTTTGACGAAATCAAACTGCAACCGGTTACTATAAAGGGTTATAGATCTATGTTATCTGATACCTATGCACATCATGATAGTTTACAAATTGGATCTAATGTCTCTTTATCGAAATTGGTTAGAAACTTTTCGATAAATAGACCTAGAACTCTTAGATTAATTCCTAAGTGGAATTTAGCTTGGGTTCTCCTTAAATTGAAGGAAAAGCCATTTGAACCTCTTGGGACAGTAGATTTCAAATTCTTATCTTATAAGACAGCTTTTCTCTTAGCTTTCTCTTCTGCCAGAAGAGTCAGTGAGCTTCATGCACTATCGGTGGATGATTCTCATTATCGTAGTGTTGGGAACACTATCACCTTCACTACTAACGTCGGTTTTTTAGCTAAGAATCAGGCTCCTAATAAATATCCGGAACCTATTGTTATTAAGGCTCTTCCGTCTTCAGACGGGCGTAGGCCTTTACTCTGTCCTGTTAGAGCACTACGTATCTATAAACAGAGATCTCAGTTCATCAGAAAGGGACGGAAACGTTTCTTTCTGTCTTTGATGCCTAATAGAAAGGACATTTCAGTCCATTCTATTGCTAGATGGATTCAGTTAACTATCCGTACTGCGTATGAAGATTTATCTTCTTCTCAGCAGTCTGTGCTTAAGATTTCTGCTCATGAAGTAAGAGCTCTTTCTACTTCCTGGGCTTATGCTAATAGTGTTGCTATTACAGATTTAATGAAGGCTGCTTATTGGTCTCAGCCATCCACATTTAATAATTTTTATCTCAGAAATATTGAGTCCATTTCTGGAGACCTGCATTGTTTAGGTCCGTTATCTGTTGCTCAGAATGTCGTCCACTAAACAGTTGCAACTATAGTTATGCAGGCTTTCTGTTCCGGCAGTGACTCCGTCCGGCTGCCCTCTTCGCTCTGGGCTATTTGACCCAGGGCAAGGGGAAGGGGGGGGGGCGGGTGTTCCCTTAGGTCACCTGCTTTATAGTGAAAAGCAAGGGAATGCCTCCTCCAAGACAGTATTTCTGAGTCGCTTCCGGGATGGTTTTAAAGTGTAATATTAATGTTTAATTTCATTCATGTCTTATTTTTAAAGTGTAGCTCGGTGTGAAGCATTTGTATATGTCAAGTGTCAAACGGGCTTTAATATACAATACTCGGACACTTTTAAATGATTATAAAGAGTCTCAATTCTCTGGACTACTTTATTTATTGGCTTGTTTTAATAATAATTAGTATAAAGGTTATACTGGATATTAATAGAGAACATGAATGTTATTGTGCTCAATTATTAAGGGTAGTGTATCTTTCTAATTTAAATATTAAATAAGAAAGATACATGTAAAGCCTAATACTCCTTTTCTCCTTAAGGGGTTATCTCTTTATTTTATAATTGAGCTTATTGGATTTTCCTCTATGTCCTAGGCCCTCCAGCCTGTTTACTATTCAGCTAAGTCTGGGTCATTGGTACAGTATAAAAATGTTAAAAAATTTATAGTAATTTATATATTTTTTATACTTACCAATGACCCAGACGGGGATGGCCCTCCCTGAGTTGGGAACTCTTGCCTCCCCGCTGAGTACATAGCGCTGACCAGGCACTGCCAGTAAGAATGATATTTGGCGCCAATTTCGGGACGACTGCGTCACTGCGCATGCGCAGTAGAGTCGTACTATGGAGGTCCTTTAGGACATGATTTCTTTTTGTTTTGGATGCAAATTTTGGGGATTGGGGGGCAAAATTTGTGTTTGGCCCTGGTTTTTGTGGAGTTAGCACCAGCTAAGTCTGGGTCATTTGTAAGTATAAAAAATATATAAATTACTATAAATTTTTTAACTTTCCAGTCCATCATATCCCAAACATGTTCAATATTGGATTGAGATTCGGACTCCTGGCTGGCCATGATAGAGTTGTTATTGCCTCTTGCCATAAAAATTAGACAACTGCATGTGCACGGTGTGGGCTAGTGTTGTCATCCATGAAGAATGGCCTTGTATTCAGAGGATGATTGTCCAAATGAGGTACAACAACCCTTTCTAAGTTTTCAGTGATGTGCCATTGCCCAGTCAGATTCTGTCTTTCAGTTACAAGGTTGAGTTTGTAGTCATGTGACATGCATTCCCACACCATAATTGAACCACCACAAAATGGAACTTGCTCTATAATATTCCTTTGAGCATATGCTGTGTTTCTTCATCGCCATACTCAAGCTCTGCCATCAGACATAAACAAAAGAAATCGATTTTCATCTGACCAGTGGACCTTTCGCCATGATACCAAATTCCAACCACATCATTCCTGGCAGTCTTGCTGCTTTATGATCCTGAGTTAACAGAGGACGTCTGATAGGTTGTCTGGCTCTATATCCAGCTGAGTCGATTATGGACCGTTCTGTCTGAAAGGCGATGACGTGGTAACCACTCACATTTTAATACACCACTTGTCAGGAATGGACTGCGTCTGGCAATTCTCAAAAGAACTGCATCTTCTCTGACATTTGTCACACATGGTCTTCCTGAAAGTTGACTATCTTTAACATGATGGGTTTGCTACTAACAGATTGATGACCAACACCTCTTGCTAGAGCTCTCAGTGACATACCAGCATTTCTCATGCCAATAATTTGCCATCGTTTGGTAGTTGACAATTGGGGAGGTCCCATATTTGATTACAAACAATTAACTTAACCGATTATTTGTGTTATCAAAATTTTCAGATGATCTGTTAAAACTGCAGTTTGGCCACGTGAGGGGTACATGTAGTGCATGAGATTCATGCCTTTTACTATAGTTTGTGTAAGCATCATCTGAATGTGTTGGGCCCTTATAGGGTTACAATTATCACTCCAATACATAAAATTATTTTACCAGTGAAAATTGTAAATTTTACCAGTGAAAATGGGTAAATGGAGTGTAAATGTATTGGGTGTTGCGATACTTTTTTCCAGGTGTATATATTGTTTCTTCATTTGTGTTAGGAAAAGGGTTGAAAGTTTATCCCATCTCCATTTTAAAAAAATTACATTGAAATTTTCCATTCTGAGTTAGGAAGTATAACTGATTCAGATCTTGAAAGTATTTATTCATGATATGACTGATTTATTTTTGGAAAGCTTGCACGGTATGACAATTAAGGTAGTTTGCACAGACCTTTTAGAATAGTTTTATAAGATAAAAGTGCTTTTTTGAAAGGATTCATCTCTTTGATATTATTCTGAAAAAGTAATGGAACTAAATCTTGTGTAAGAAAAAAATAAGCAAATTATCTTAAAAATCTTGCTTTTAATGAATATTTCATTGAGGTGTTATGCACCTTGTTTTGAAAAAATATATGAATTATGCGATAGATAGGGGTTTGAAGATTTTTTTCTTTATAGAGATCAAAGACGAAAAAATTGATAACATCTTTGTATTTTTTTTTTTTTTAAATATACAAGTGTATCTGAAATTTTTGTGTTTGAAAATTTTTCTAATCTGTTGATCATTTTTTTCCACAGTTGATGATTTGAAGGTTGGAAAATCAGTTAGCATTTCATTGGAGATTAAGCCACGTACAATGAATGGAGTAATCTTTGCAGTGCATGCTACTGGCAAAGATTTTGTTATGCTGCAGCTTGTGAATGGCCAGGTAAGTGGAACTGATTTCAATTGATCACTTTTAAATGATACAGTGGAACTCTGTTAATTGAATAGCCACTTTGCCGATGAAAATTATTCAATTAACAGGAGTAGTCAATTAACAGGGACTGTGTTACTTTCCTGTATTCTAGAGATTGGATGCACTGAGGCCAAATAGGTCTATAAATAAAGGAAAACTGGGGAGAGTCAGGGTAATTTCTTGACAGGTTACAAGATTTTTTATTCAATTAATAGGAATTTACTCTATAGCCTATATTCAATTAATAGGTCAAATTTGTACTGGGGGTATGGTAAATGGTTTTGTGTAGGGAAATTATATTCAATTAACAGGGTTATTCAGTTAAGTGATATCCAGTTTAGTGGGCTCCACTGTATAATTAATGATCATTAAATGGATGACTGAGAGCATGATGGCTCAGTGGTTATCCCTTTACCCAACGAATCGCCTGCATCCACCCGCGTAATATCCAAATTCAGCAGTTGAAAAAATATTATATTTTTATACTGTACCAATGACCCAGACATAGCTGGTGCTAACTCTTAAAATATAGGGCCAAACACAAATTTTGCCCCCCAATCCCCAAAATTTGCATCTAAAACTAAAGAAAACATGTCCTGAGAGGCCCTCCACACTTCGCCCCTACTGCGCATGCGCAGTGTCAAGGACGTTCCGAAATTGGCGCCATTTATCATTCTAAGTTTGGCCCTTCATCAGTTAACATTTGACTGATCTTTGTGCTTTTAAATCTCAGTTTAAATGATGCCAGACACATAAATATTAGTGAAATGGTGATTCTAAGGAGGATAGAAAAGGAGGAGAGGAAAAGAATGTGTGACAGAATATTATCAGGGCTGTAACTTAAAATTTTTTAATGAAATTATGTCAAGTTACCTATTTTCAAGGCAGCAGCCATTTTGTTGTCATTCTGATTATTTAGTTACACTGTTTTTACAAGTGTTTTTCCTCTCTCCCTGTCCTTTAAGTTCCCCCTTGCTATTCTCCCATGCTTTTGGCATAATTTCTGTAATTATTATTACTAAAATTTCTTGGGAGTTTAGCTGAATAACAGAATGAATTCTGTTCTTTCCCCATGTTTACGTCTTCACCTACGGGTGGTTAGGCGTTGTGTTCTGCATCTACCATCTGATGTTCTGCAGTTTCTTCCCTGGAAGTCTCTGTTTTGCATCAGATGGTGTATTTTGGTAACTGATTTCGGGCCTGGGTGCCTGGAGTCTTATTTTGAGTGTTTTTACACTCATTGTTTACATTTACAACAGCCCTCTGTGTGAGGGGGGGGATTTCTAAATAATAATATCTTTATGTTATTTCAATCATAACTAGATACATTATTATTGTTCGTAAGTGTTGAATAAATTGTTTAAAATATTTTTAAAATTTTTGTCCACACTTAGGCTTGGGATCCATTGGGGCTCAACGTTACTTTTCAGAAACTTGGGCTGTTCTGAAAAAATATTTTTTCAAAATATTTTGATTTCAATTATTTTTTCTATATTAATGGATCATATTATTATTATGTATTTTGATTGCCAGGGGTTAGTGCGAGTACCAGGACTTTTTTTTTTCTTTTCACATTGAAAGGATATTGATCAATTGTTTTAAGAGGAAGTCTTCCTCTGACCTTATTATCATTCTATATGTGGTCAGTGTACTCGCATTAACTCCGGTTCTGTATCGTATGATTTCGATGACAATATGGGAAGCGTATGTCACGGTATGTTGTTGGGGATTTGGACACTCCGGTCCTTTCCCCGCAGGGTCACTCTACTTTATCAATTTCTATTTCAGACGATCAAGATTAGGGTGATGTGTCTGTGATGTCTTCCAACAGTGTGCCTCCGTCGTCACAATGAAGGGCTAGCGGAAAAGTGCTCATGTAATACGCCAATTGCCTAAGAGGACCCTAGTAGGTTCGACGGCCTTTGACGTCCGCTAGCTCGCCCGGTGTAGCGTCCATTCACCGAATGGTTCGGCAGCCGGGTTCGTCCGTTGCGGCCTAGAAGGAATTTTGGGGTGATGCGAGCACTATAAAATTAACTTAATGCACACCCAGTGACGGCGGATCGGAGGGAGAACGGAGGAAGCCTTTTAGTCCGGTTCATAGCTCGTTCCGGTCCATCCGGACGGCAAGCGAGAGAGGCCCCTCTCTCGTTCAACAACATCTGGCCCCAGATGTTGTCGTACAAATGTGTCGTTAGCGGAGCATACGTCCGTCGCTCGGGACGCTCCGTTGTATAGGCAGTCCGCTGAGACTGCTAAGGCTTCCTCTTCTCGTCAGCGCACACGACCGCACCTTGGCTGCGTGACCGCCGATATATTACCAGCTTCACCGATCAAGGATTCTTCGGCGACCAGGTCACTCCATCCGGCAGCCAGGGATTCGAGACCGATGGACTCCGGACGTTCGCATAGGAAAAGTATGCGGGAGCCATCTGATGCGGAGCTGCCCTCGGCGAAGCAGCGATAGACTGCGCCTCCGCAGGTCTCGACGCCGGACATTCTTGTGCACATAGCACAGCTTATCGCAGCATCCCAGCAGCCGACAGAAACGGTGTCGGATCGAGAATTATCCGACAGCGCTGGGTCGGTAACCGGGGACTCGAGGCCTGCAGACTCCGGACGTTCGCATAGGAAGTATGCGGGAGTCAACGTACACGGAGCTTCCAGCGGCAATGCATCATAAGTCCGCTACTGCACAGGCCTCGGGAACGGACGTGCTTTCCTTAATAGCACAGTTTATCGCAGCATCCCAGCATCAACTGAATCTGTCGCATATATTTTATCCGACGATGCTGGGTCGGGACGCTCCGCGGAAGCGGGTACGGACGTCCGAAAGTTTCATCCGGTCCGACGGGATACCGAAAGGGATTCGGTGGATTTCAAGCTTTCCCTTTCGGAACAACATATGCTGCGATGCCGGATAAGAAACTGATAGCGTCGGTGGACTTAGAAATTTTTGGTTCGGTTCAGGGACATCGTCCCTCAGTTCCGACATAGTCCAATAATGTCACACAAACTTTCGAATTATTGAACGACGCTATATATATTATTATTTTATGCTTGCTATCCAAGCATTTCTGGTTTCTTGTTGAAGAGTTATGGAGATGTCTTTCAAAAGTGTGCCTCTGTCGTCATAGTTAATGAAGAGTTAGCGGCAATAAGTGCTCATGGAATATGTCTATCGCTTACGGAGTGACATTCGCTAGCTCACCCGGTGTAGCGTACATTCATCGAATGGTTCGGCTGCCGGGTTCGTCCGTTGCGGTCTAGGAAGGAGATTTGGGTGATGCGAGCACTTTAATTACTTTAGTACTCACCCAGTGACGGCAGATTGAGGACAGATCGGAGGAAGCCAACAACATAGGGGACCGCATGTTGTGGTTCAGATATTTTACATTCGGAGCATATGTCCGTTGCTCGGGACGCTCCGTTATATTGACAGTCCGAGAGACTGTCTTCAATGCTTCCTCATCCTCACAGCAGGGCACACGACCGCACATTGGCTACGTGACCTCGAGTATCCGATCAGTTTCGGCATTCAGTGATTCCACAGCGAATAGGTCGCGCCATCCGGTAGCCAAGGGACACGAGGCCTATACACTCCGTTCGCTCGCATATTGGAAGTATGCACGGGGTAACGATCTCGGAGCTTCCTGCGGCAATGCATCGTAAGACCGCTGCTCCTCAGGCCTCAGTGACGGACGTGCTATCCGAGTTAGCACAGTTTCGCAGCATCCCAGCAATTGACGGTTTCTCGGTCGAATCAGGAATTATCCGACGGCGCTGGGTCGGTGCGGTCCGCGGTTGCATCAAGCTACGGACGACCGAACGCTTTATAGGGTCCGACAGGATGGCGAAAGGGATTCGAAAGATTTCGAGTTTTCCCTTTAGTAGTATCGGAAGATGCCTTTCATATCTTCTGGCATTTCTTCCAGTGATTATTTTTCGGACTTCATTGCTGCGATCTTGGATAAGAGACTTATAGCGTCATTGGACTCGGATTTTTCGATCGGTACAGGGACTTTGTCCCTGACTTACCGACGCAGTCCAATATTGTCATTACAACATGTGTTTTATTTTTCGACGCTATATATTTATATATATATACAAGACGGCTACTAAGCATGATAGTTTAGTTTCTTGTCCGCGTGGCTCATTTCTGCCATTTTATCTTTTTTTACATATAGTTTATTTTGGCAGAGCAGGGCATACCGAGAGTTCATATGCGTCTAGACGGTGTGATTAAAGACTACATATATTCTTTTTCACCGTTTATGTCTTTTCCAATTTCAATGTTGGGAACGACATTATGTATATTAGACTTAACTTAGACGCTTTATTATACGTAATCCGCCTTACTGAGGCGTTATCATTACGTCTTCAAGAAAAGATTTACGGGATATTATTCTCAATGTAATTTCTTTTGAGGGCAGTAGTTTGTTCACGTATAACTCCGCCCTTCAGTGGCTGATTGGAGTTGGTTAGACGTGATGCAGCCCTAGCTACATCCACGCGTGGATAGTAGGTTAAGAACTCTCTCAGAGTCGCTTCGTTCTCGGAGGAGCTTCTCTTCGACGGCAACTTTCCGGCAATCCATGAATTGCTTGATTTATACATTCTCTTGTCTATCTAGTGTTACAAGAGATTCAGACTGGGGCAAACATTCGGTGGTTGACTCAGAGAGTGCCGCCGCAGTTGCCGGACCCGAGTGTGGCTGTTATGACGGTTGCCAGTCAAACAGATTGGGATATATACTGATCCCTACGGATTCGAAGTGCCAGGGTCTTTGGGTTCCGCAGTCTTTTAGCTATCAGTTAACTTCCGCGGAATAATGTTTTTTAGGCTTGCTTTATGTCATTGCATGAACATTATTCAGAAACGCATGCCCAAATTCCTGTCCTTTAATTCGACAGTAGTGGCGTATCTCCGGAACCAGGGAGGCACTCTTTCGTTTCCGTTATTCAAATTAATGGAAAGAATCCGTCTGTTGGTTATAGTACACCAAGTTCAGTTTTGGTCCGTCATATTCTGGGTCGTCTGATTGTTTTATCGCACTCCCGTTCTCTTACGGGTCGCTTGTTGCTGTCAGAATGGACTCTCAACAAACAAGTATTCAATCAGATTTGCTATCTATGGGAGCGCCCAATGATGTTTTATTTATGACACAGCTGGCTAATCAATTGCAGACGTATGTGTTGGCTTGTCCAGATCTCTGAGCTAATACTGTTAACGCTCTATTGATCTATAGGACAGAATGATAGGATACGCGTATCCTCCGGCGCTGTTGTTTTTAGCAGGTATTGCTAAGATAAACAACCACAATACATTTCTGTTGATAGCATCTCTATCTTCAGAGATCATGAGTAATTTACTCTCTTGTCTACTGTGGATCTTAACGTGAAATCTTCCTCTATGTGAGGATCTTTTTTCACTGGGTAAATCGTGTCATCTTTATCACAACCAGCAAGGTCGCAACCTTGTATTCCGTTGTGTGGTCCGTATTGCATTGTAAGCACTGTACTGGACGAGCTTTGGACGCGATTTCTTACTATAGGAGATCCTCTTCTTCGCTATTCTATGCGACTAAAGTGGAGGCTCTTCCGTCGTGGTGTAGGGATCATTATGTTCATATGGTTGATCCCTCCATACTACTCATTGCTATTTTTTAGTATACTTGTTTCACAAGATCTACTGCAGCCTGTTGTTATTTAGGTTATAGGTTTATGTTACCTCATACCTATGCACTCTACGATAGTTTACAATTGAGTCTTTTGTCTCTTTATCTAAGTCAGTTAGTAACTTTTTGATAAATAGACTTAGAATCTTTAGATTAAATTCCTATACGGATTTTAACTTCAGGTTCTTATTTAGCTAAGTAATCATTTGAGCCTCTGGAAACAGTAGTTTTCAAATTCTGACCTTTTAGACAGTATTTCTGTTGGTTTCTCTTTTACTGTAGAGTCAGTGAGTTTCATGCACTATCGATGGATGATTTTCACTTTCATAGTTCGGAATCAATACTTCCGTTACTATTTAGGTTGGATTGTTGCATAAGAGTTAGGCTCCTATTATCCGGAACCTATTATTTTAAGGTCCTTCCATCTTCGTATGGGCATAGGCCTTTACTCTTTCCGGGTACAGTTTATGTATTTATAAACAGATATCTGTTTATTACAAGGGCGTAAGCTTCTTCTGTCTTTGATGTCTAGTAGAAGGACGTTACGCTCCATTTTATTGTTAATGGATTCTATTAACTAGCGTACTGCTTATGGTATATCATTGGCTTAGCAGTTGTGCTTAAGATTTCGGCTCATGAAGTAAGAGTTCTTCTACTTCTTGGGCTTACATTAATAGTGTTCTATTATAGATTTTTGAAGGCTGCTCATTGCGCTTAGCCATCCATTCATGAATTTTATCTCAGAAATATCGAGTCCATTTCTGGAGGCCTCTATTGTTAGGTCTATTATCTACTGCTCAGAATGTCATTCACTTAACAGTTGCTACTATAGCTAGGTAGGCTGTCTGTTTCGGCAGTGTCTCCGTTCGGCTGCCCTCTTCGCTCTGGGCTATTTGACCCAGGGCAAGAAAAAGGGGGGGGGGGGAGGGTGTTCCCTTGGGTCACCTGTTTTTACTATGAAAACAAGGGGATACCTCCTCCGGAGTTAGTAATTCTGAGCTGTTATTGGGATGGTTGTTTAGTGAGAAGTTTAAGTTTGTAAAATTCATTCAAGTCTTAGTTTTTAAAGTATAGCTTTTGAATATTGCATATGTCAACGGACATGATTATGCAATTCTCACACACTTTTAGGAGTATAAGAGTCTCTATTCTCTAGACTTACTTTATTATTGGCTTACTTTAAACATTATTAGTATAAGGATTATTGGATATTAATAGAGTACATGGATGTATGAAGCTCAATTTTTGGAAGGTGTTGTATCTTTCTAATTTATCATAAATAAGAAAGATACATGTAAGGCCTATTACTTCTTTTCCCTACAGGGGATGACTCTATTTTATTTTATTGAGCGTATTCCATTTTGCTCTATGTCCTTGGCCCTCCAGCCTTTTTACTATTCAGCTATGTCTGGGTCATTGGTACAGTATAAAAATGTTAAAAAATTTATAGTAATTTATATATTTTTTATACTTACCAATGACCCAGACGGGGATGGCCCTCCCAGGAGTTGGGAACTCTTGCCTCCCCGCTGAGTACATAGCGCTTACCAGGCACTGGTTATTAGAATGATAAATGGCGCCAATTTCGGAACGTCCTTGACACTGCGCATGCGCAGTAGGGGCGAAGTGTGGAGGGCCTCTCAGGACATGTTTTCTTTAGTTTTAGATGCAAATTTTGGGGATTGGGGGGCAAAATTTGTGTTTGGCCCTATATTTTAAGAGTTAGCACCAGCTATGTCTGGGTCATTGGTAAGTATAAAAAATATATAAATTACTATAAATTTTTTAACTTTTCAAAAAAATTCAACAAAACCATATCATGGGACCCCCCGTTGGAACGAGCTCGTCGAGCTCGTTCCAACGAGGGGTCACATGATATGGTTTTGTTGAAATTTTTTGAAAAATTTAAAAAAATGATATTTATAATAGTAAATTTTGGTATCGTCTGCGTTGGGTAAAGGGTTTTAAAGTAATGGACTTCAGATGTAGAGGTTCACAGTTCACAGTTCAATTCTGACAAGGGGTAACTGTATTATGTCCTTGATCAAGGCACTTAATCCTGATTGCCCACATAGTAGTGCTGTGTACAAAGGTGTTCGGCACGTTGATGGTGCATTTGCCTTCAACCAGTGCTAACCCTGCATGTGTGGAGTTACAGGCTTTTCAAAATGGACTTCAAATGAAGAGGTTCACAGTTCACAGTTCAATCCTGACAAGGGGTAACTGTATTATGTCCTTGATGAAGGCACTTAATCCTGATTGCCCACATAGTGGTGCAGAGTACTAAGGTGTTCAGCACGTTGATGATGCACTTGCCTTCAACCAGTGCTAACCCTGCATGTGTGGAGTTACAGGCCTTTAAAAATTTTAATTCTGCTTAACCCAAAAAAGGTTTTGCAAAAATAATTTGCTTAACCATTCAGGTTGGCTTAACCCATTTGCAGAAAATGATGCTTTGAAATGTTTGTTTTCAATTTTGCTTGAACGAAAAATTGGTTATGCAAGGCATGATTTGTTTATTCTTTGTATGAACTAAACTAAAGTTCTTGCAATTGTTAAAAGCCTGGAGTTAGTACGTGGAGTTAGTATGTTCGGGAGTCTGACTGTTGCTCACTGCTGCTCGATGGCTCTTTCCAGGAACTAGGGCCTTCTCCAATTGTAAAACTGCCCAACATGAGGTGAAACTGAATGTTGAAAGTGCTGTTAAACTCAAAGAAATAAATAAATGTTTGACTGGGCAAATGGGGGTTCATGATGCATGCATTGTATAAAAATGCCATTATTATATAAGGGCATGCAATCTGTTCACATTTGTGCTACAGTACAGTGTATTCTCACTTAGCCAAACTTTTGAATATTAATCTGAATGAAACTTTGTGTTGAAGAGAACAATGGGTGTTAATCTCTGTTTATGGTACTGTATATTTGAGATATTATTAGTTACACAGTTTGTTGGTGGCCTAATATGGTATAGTTAATTTCATATTGGACGAGAGCAAAGCTCGAGTCCAATATGGAATTAACTGACACCATATATACCATATTAGGCCACCAACAAACTGTGTAATGAATATATATTACCGACTGCTGCATCGATGCACAGAACTAATAACAACAGCGATCAAAATTAAATGAGAGATTTCTCACAATGTGTTCACGTGTCTTTGCCTTGTTACAATTTATGGGAGAATTCATACATAACAAACAGTTTCATTTCGAAGGTAACATGGCACACATCCACAGAATATGAAGCCTTTTAAGTTGCCTAACCTGCACTTCAGACCAAATATGGGCTTCCAATGCTCAATCTTTCAACTTGAATTCAAGCGTTTATCGGCTGCCGCCATTTTGAATAATCAATGAAGAAAGGGGAGATTACCCATAGCTGTCAGCATATATTGATGTTGACAGGCAGTATATGGTTTTATATGCAATCTGCATGTGACATCTTTGAACCAATGAAATTCTCAGATACTTGTAGGAGGTAAGATATTATATCAAACACATACAACATTACATCCACAGAATATACATATCACAGTACAAATTTGAATTCTTTTAAACAGTCCGGAAGGTTGTAAATGGATAAATAGTGAGTTTCACATTTTAATGTAGTTGGGATCGTTAGCCTTGTCCATTATTTTGTAACCAATGTTTAGTTTTGTCAGATTCAGGTTTGTTCAAATCAAGTTCCTGGGTTAATATTTGGGCTCCTTATGGGGGCCTGAATTTTAACTTTTTGCAATATGAGGGAATTTCTTTAAAAATCTTCAGATTCAATAGTCAGAATCCTTTCATATTTCCTATACAACATCTCTAGGGGAGTCAGATTCAAGTTTGTTCAAACCGGGTCCCTGTATTAATATTTGGGCTCCCCATGGTAGCCCAAATTTTTACTTAGTGCAAATATGAGGGGATGTCTTTAAAAACCTTCTACACATCCACTAGTCAGAATCCTTTCATATTTGGTATACAACACCTCTAGTGGGGTAAGATTCAAGTCTATTCAAATCGAGTGCCTAGGTTATTATTTGCCCCCCCCCCCCCCCCCCCCCCCATATGAGGGCCCAAATTTTAACTTAGTGCAATATGAGGGAATTTCTTTAAAAATCTTCTCCAGAAGCATCTTTCAGAATCTTTTGATATTTGGTATACAACAT
The DNA here is from genome assembly GCA_031216915.1 of Pictodentalium vernedei. Classification (NCBI taxonomy): domain Eukaryota; kingdom Metazoa; phylum Mollusca; class Scaphopoda; order Dentaliida; family Dentaliidae; genus Pictodentalium; species Pictodentalium vernedei. The sequence goes on along the minus strand of CM062291.1, from coordinate 115,087,542 downwards.
TTCTAGGGGGATCAGAGTCAAGTTTGTTCAAATCTGGTCCCTGAGTTAATATTTGGGCTAACTTAGTGCAATATGAGGAAATTTCTTTAAAAATCTTCTCCAGAAGCATCTTTCAGAAACTTTTGATATTTGGTATACAACATTTCTAGGGGGCCAGAATGAAGTTTGTTCAAATCTGGTCCCTGAGTTAATATTTGGGCTCCCTATGGTGGCACAAAGTTAAACTTATTGCAAAATAAGGGAATTCCTTTGAAAATCTTCTTCAGATTCATCAGTTAGAATCTTTTCATATTTGGTATGCAACATCTCTAGGTGGGTCAGATTCTAGTTTGTTCAAATCTGGTCCCTGGGTTAATATTTGGACTCCCTGTGGGAGCCCAAATTTTAACTTGGTGCAATATGAGAAAATTTCTTTAAAAATCTTCTTCAGACCCATTAGTTATAATCCTTTCATATTTGGTATACAACATCTCTAAGGGGTGAGATTCAAGTTTGTTCAAATCGAGTGTCTGAGTTAATATTTGGGCTCCCTATGGAAACTGAATTTTAACTTAGTGTGAATATGAGGGAATTTGTTTAAAAATCTGCTTTTCCAGAACTATCTATTAAAATCTTTTGATATTTGGTATACAGCAGTCTTAGGAATGTCAGATCTAAGTTTGTTCAAATCAAGTCCCTGGGTTAATATTTGGGCTTCCTATGGGGAGCCTGAATTTTAACTTAGTCCAGTATGGAATAATCTTTAAAAACTGCTTCTGGAGATACAATCAGAATCTTTTGACTTTTGGTACACAGCATCCTTTGAGGGCTCGGATCAGATTTTAACTTAGTCCAGTATGGAATAATCTTTAAAAACTGCTTCTTGAGATACAATCCGAATCTTTTGACATTTGGTACGCAGCAACCTTTGAGGGCTCCGATCAGATTCAATTTGTTCAATTGAAGTCCCTCGGTTGATATTTGTGTTTCCTATGGGGTAGGGTGGTGGGGGGTGCAAATTTTAACATAGTGCAACATTGGTAATATTCTCCTCCTCTCCAGAACCACCAGTCAGAATCTTTTGATATTTGGTATATACAACATCATTCAAGTTTGTTACAGTCAGGTCTCTTGTTTGATATTTGGACTCCCTAGTTTTCCATTACTGAAATTCTGAGCTTTATTTCTGTGGTAGCATCCCAATACTAGAAAAAAATCATCTGGCATGGACAGCAGAGTTATAAATAATTAAATAACTTCATTCTTCTGTCGTGTTAACTAGCCATAGATGGTAATTAAACCCTTCTTGAAACAACTTTCAAATTATCGGCTGAAAACATTCATCTTTTCACTCAATATGGCAAGGTGTTAAATTCCTAATTCCAACTTTATTCAAGACAGTTTTGTAGAATTATACAAATAAGAAAAGAGAAACAAAATGCATCCCTCCCTTATATTGAGAAAATATTTCCTGAGAAACAAGGAAAACATTTTTGTAGGCCTTATATCAATCAGAATTGGACCATGACCAAACCCTGTAATGTATTAAAAATAGCATTTGATAGAAAAGTGTATTTATTTTATTTTCTAGCTGGTGTTCTCAATGGATAATGGCAAAGGCATCTACAATGCCAGTACTAGCAACACAGATGACCAACAAAATGCATTCTGTGATGGTAAATGGCATAAGATAGAAGGTATGTCTAGTGTGATCTTAAAACAAGTCAACAACAAAGTGGTCTAATTCACTCCATAATAATTTGGAATTTGTCATTGTGCTAAATGTTTTTTTGCAACATTGCCATTACAAAGGCGAAAAATAGGTGTGTCTAGGGCTTCAGATAAGTGTTCGCTATAAAGTGAATTAATAAAAAGAATTCTCAGTTATTTTTTGCTAAACATTTTATCCCTTGAAATCTTTTGCGAGACAGATTTTGAAATTTTCAAATAATTTTTAGCTTAACTTGACAAAGTCAAAATAAGCTATTGCCATCACGTGTGCAGAAGTCTGTTGGTCTGTGAGTCTGTTCACATTTTCCTTTAGCACAGACTACACCCCATAGTTCTTGTCCAATCGTCATGAAATTTCATATGCAGGTTTGAGGTCATGTCTAGATGAGGACATCCCCTTTTGGTCGGGATCAGTCAACCGTAATGTTTGCCTGAGCCCAAAACCTGAAAACCTTTAGCACAGTCTACAGGTCATATTTATGATGGGATTTCATGGTAACTTGGTAGGATGACTGTATAATGTCTAGATGAGTACGTCCCCTTTTGGTAATGATCTGTCAACTGTGATGGCTGCCCAAGCCTGAAACCCAAAACCTATTAGCACAGTCTACAGATCATATTTAATTTGGAGGGATTTCATTATAACTTTGTAGCATGACTCTGTATGATGTCTAGATGAGAACTTCCCCGCTTGGTCCCGATCTGTCAACCGTGGCAACTGCCCGAGCCCAAAACCCAAATACCTTTAGCATAGTCTGCAGGTCGTATTTATGGATGGATTTCATTGTAACTTGGTAGGATGACTCCATAAAATGTCTAGATGAGAACTTCCCCGCTTGATCGTGATTGATCATCTGTGATGGCTACAGGAGCCCGGAGCCTGAAAACCTTTAACACAGTTTACAGGTCATATTTATGAAGGGATTTCATCATAACTTGTTAGGATGACTCCAGATAATGTCTAGATGAGAACATACCCTTTTGGTCGCAATCATTCAGCAATGATGGCTGCCCGAGTCCAAAACACGAAAATCTTTAGCACAGACTACAGGTCGCATTTATGAAGGGATTTTATTGTAACCTAGTAGGATGGCTCAGTATAATGTCTAGATGAGGACATCCCCTCTTCAGGCCTGGCATTTTTAGGAGAGCGATTTATTCGCTCGCATACTGCTCGCCTTAAAAAAAATTGATGAGCGCAAAAAATAGCCCTTAGAAGATTATGATTACTATAACAGCCTATTTCTGAACCCACAGGTTTTCATATCTCTGCTATGTTAGTGGTCTCTGTAATATGGCCACAGTGCCCCTCCCACACCTCTGGGCCTTACCAAGGCTCGGAAATGTGAGAGGGGCAGTGTAGCCGTCTCACAGAAACTACCTGGTTAGCAGCACCAAATAAAATTTACAAAGCCCACTATACAGAATTCATTAATAGTATAACTTCAATTTGCCACTTTTAGCATTTGTAAGCTTGAGGAGAGCTAATCGCTCGCCGAGGCCATGTGAGGAGAGCGATTTTTAGCCCTCCTGCATTTTTAAGAATGCCAGGCCTGCCTTTTGGTCGCAATCGGTCAACCATGATGGCTGTCCGAGCCCAAATCCCCAAAACCTTTAGCACAGTCTACAGGTCGTATTTATGAAGGGATTTCATGGTAACTTGGTAGGATGTCTCTGTATAATATCTAGATGAGAATGTCCCCTTTTGGTCATGATCTGTCAACCATGATGGCTGCCCAAGCCCGAAACCCAAACTCTTTTAGCACAATCTACAGGTCATATTTAATATGGAGGGATTTCATTGTAACTTGGTAGGATAACTCTGTATGATGTCTAGATGAGGATGCCCCCCTTTTGGTTGTTCGGTTGCGATCAGTCAACCATGATCACAACACAGGCCCAAAGCCTGAAAACCTTTAGCACAGTCTACAGGCTGTATTTATGAAGGGATTTCATTGTAACTTGATAGGATGACTCGTTTTGGAATAATTTCACTGTAACTTGGTAACTTTGGTTGACGTACATAAACTGTGAGGTCCACATACATTAACTGTGAGGGCCACATTAACCCACCCCTCAATTCTTTAGCACAGTCTACACCTCAAATTATTTTTATTGAAAACATAGCATACAGCGAACAGAAATTAACATATTCACAATTGTCACAATTCTTGTCTTATTTTATAATCCTTTCATAAACATTGAACATTATCCTCTTCATCAAACACAACACATAGGTTAAGAAGCTACAGTGTCATTGACACTTTCATTGTAATCACTGTGGTGCAGCAATGTAATATACAACCAGCCATTTGCAGAACAGGTGCATGGCACAAGGTAGGAAGTGGACATTATTATATGTGATAAAAAATGTAGATAATAATAAGAGGTATGAAAAAGAGCACTGTATCATTCTTTTTATATTTCCAGCTTTTCAGAAGATTGTGGTCGGTGGGGGAGGGGGGGGGGGGGTGTTCTATATAAAATTGATGAACTGATTTAGATGAAACTTCTACAAGATTAAAATCTGACACAGGCAAATTTTTTGTATGCCTATCACAGTGCCCCAGTCTAAAGGGAAAAGGGGCTGTATCTTTGTCTTGGCGCCACTCACTTCACCTAATTTCTGTGCTTGGGCAAAATCAAAGTTACTTTGTGATGTTACTAAGTTGCCATAAGAAAAGTGGTTTATCTTGAGTCATTTCAATGCAACCCTTATATTTACTGTTAGGTGTCAAAACAAAGGACATAAAAACTATTTGATACTCTAACTTGTGTTTATTTTTAAAAGAACAGATTATAAATATAAATAAATAAAACTGAATAAAATAATTCTCTAAAAACTAACCTCTACAATCAAAATTAGGAGAGATATTGGTGAAAACATTGGAGTGAGCAACCAACAAAAGTGATTCGTATATCACGACTTACTTCAAGAAAATTTACCAAAGTCACAAGAAGTATGATTTGTGATGTGTTTCTTTTATTATGTCTCCCCTTGCCAGAAGGGAGACATATTGTTTTAGTGCATATTCTTCTTCTTCTTCTTTCTTCTTCTTTTTCTTCTTCTCATACAAACTTTGTCCGGGCCATAACTTTTTTGTCTTTTGACCTACACCTTAGATTTAGATACTTGGCATGTGGATGTATCACCATGAGCCGGTGTGCAGTGTACCATAGTGACCTTCATGTGACCTTGACCTTTGACCTGAAGGTCAGATTTATGTGTTTTTTCAAGGGAAACATCACACAAACCTTGTCCGGGCCATAACTTTTTTGTCTTTTGACCTACACCTTCGATACTTGGCATGTGGATGTATCACCATGAACCGGTGTGCAGTGTACCATAGTGACCTTCATGTGACCTTGATCTTTGACCTGAAGGTCAGATTTATACGCTTTTTTAAGGGAAACTGTCTGGACCAGAACTTTCTTGTATTTCGAGTCAGGCTTTAGATATTTGGCATGTGGATGTATCACCATGAGCTGTTGTGTAGCATACCATTGTGACCTTCATGTGACCTTGACCTTTGATCTGAAGGTCAGATTTGTGCTTTTTTCAAGGAAACTTAGTCTGGACCAAAACTTGTTTGTCTTTTGAGCCAGCCCTTAGATATTTGTCATGTGGATGTATCACCATGAGCCGGTGTGTTGCATACCATTGTGACCTTCATGTGACCTTGACCTCAAGGTCAAATTTATGTACTTCAAATAGGGAGTAATTGTCCAGACCAGAATTTTTTTGTTTTTTGACTGAGGACTTGGTTATTTGACCTGTGGATGTGTCACCATGAGACCGCATGTTGTCTACCTCGATGACCTTCATGTGACCTTGACCTCTGACCTTAAGGTCAAATTTATGTTCTTCAAATAGGGAATAATTATCCAGACCAGAACTTTTTTGTTTTTTGACCTAGGACTTGGATATTTGACATGTGGATGTATCGCAATTAGACCGCATGTCACATGTAATCATGACCTTCATGTGACCTTGACCTCAAGGTCAAATTCATGTACTTCAAATAGGGAGTAATTGTCCAGACCAGAATTTTTTTTTTTGACATGTGGATGTGTCACCATGAAACCACATGTCTGCTACCTTGATGCACTGCATGTGACCTTGACCTCTGACCTCAAGGTCAAATTTATGTACTTCAAATAGGGAATAATTGTCCAGATCAGAACTTTTTTGTTTTTTGACCTAGGACTTAGATGATTGACATGTGGATGTATCACATTGAGACCACATCATGACCTTCATGTGACCTTGACCTCAAGGTCAAATTTATGTACTTTAAATAGGGAGTAATTGTCCAAACCAGATCATTTGTAGTGCATAAAATAGAAAGGAAGGGGAGACATATGTTTTAGTGTGCTAAAACACTTTCTAGTTTTACTGGCATTTGAAGAGAGAACCATAAAGACACCAGCAGTATTTGGCATATCTTGAAGCGATGTCTCATTACCAAAATATGAACAACAATTGCATATTATCCTTCAAAACCATGGTTAAAGCAAAGTGACTCCTCAAAAAATAAAGAAATGTTTATTTTTGCTAAAACGTAGCGTATCAATTTTTCCATCTTGACAAAAACACAAATCTTGCTTACAACAATGGGCAGATCCCACCAGTGGTGGAGCCATCGTCTGAAATCAAGGAACCATGCCAATGAAGTGAGGGGTGGGGGAATCTCGTGATAAATGCTTATACTGATTCAAATTTGGGGGCAGGAGGAGCAAGTGGGATTGGGGGGGGGGGGGGGGGGAGGCAGGGGAGGGGCTCAGTGAAACAGTGCTTGTTTTATTGGTAAAATTCTCTGTGGGAACAAAATAAGTGAAGCAGTGCTGGTTTCCTGTGATAAAGAATCTCTTTTTTACCAGTAAAATAGAACCTGGTCACCAATGCCTGGGGTGGAAGTCCTCTAAAATGGCCAACATGTGTATAAATGATTGGCTGGACTTGGCTTTATATCCATGTTGCAGTCAAGATTAACCATTGTGCAGAAATATGTGACCTTAAACGCAAAATGTAAATGAATAAATACTGGTAAAATAGGACCTGGTAAGCACTGCCTTGGGTGGAAGTCCTCTAAAATGGGCAACTTGGGTATAAACGATTGGCTGGACTTGACTTCATATCCATGTTGAGGTTGGGGTGCGCGGTGGCTCACTAGGTAGAGGTGCAGGCTGCAAGCCGAGAGGTCCTCGGTTCGAATCCCACCTGCGGCAACCGCGTTGTGTCCTTGGGCAAGACACTTCATCTCCATTGCCCGCATTGGGGCACGATGATGCCGTGTATTAAGGCGTACTGCATGTCGATGGTGCGCATGTCTTCAACCATTCTAACCCTGCCTGTGCTGCATTGCGGAGTTACGATGTTGGGGAGCTGGCAGCTGCTCGTCGTTGCTCAGTGGTTCTCTCCGGGTACTCCGGCTTCCTCCGCCCGTAAAACTGTCACGGTCATGATTAGCCATTGTGCATAAATATGTGACCTTAAACATCAATAAATAATAAAATAAATAATGTTGAGGTTGTGATTAGGCATTGTGCATAAATGTGTTACCTTAAACACCAATAAATAAATAAATATACACACCCCTCAGCCTCAGTATTAACAAACTGAGCAAGAAGTTCTATTATTTTGCCGCCCTGAATTTTTCAGAAAGCCAAAGCTGCATGTGTATACTCCCCAGTTTTAAAGTTGCAACAATTTTTAAATTATCTCCTTTTGAACTTTGATTTAATATTTATTTCTGACTGAAATTATTATGTGCTGTGCCTCTCCGAGGTTTGTGAACCAAATTCAGTTAACTATTTTTTTTTTTTTTACATGAGAACTAACGGGAAGGCATATGTAGACCTTTGAAATTTTGAGAGACAACTTCTTAAACTAAATTATCTGTTACTCTCAGGTTTATGTAGACCTCTGAAGTTTTGAGAGACAACTTCTTGAACTAAATTATCTGTTACTCTCAGGTTTAATATTGATCATCTGCATGAAATTCCTGCATTCATGTATTTGATGCTTATACATGTGCTTACCAGTGTAACTCATGCACAAAAATGTATATACCTCAGAAGGTATTTTCACCCCCAAAACAATGTGTACGGGCCCTCTGGCATCCCCAAAATGCTTTTTTATTGTGCAGAAGGGGATAATCTCTGATTTTATATAAAAAATGAGAACAAAATATCTTGTTCTGCCATTTTGGAAATGGAATACTTACTTTGGAGGAGGTGCATGTCACTGGGATATTGATGGCAGGAAAGATTGTCCTGGAGTGTCCGGTTTATGCACCTTGTTTTTTCTGCACTCTGACAATTTGTCTTTGTTGTAATTGTCTGTCTTTTGACAGAGTGGTTTCTCCAAACTCTTCTTCATCAGGGTAGTTTTTGAAATAAAAAAAATAAAAGAATTATCGGAGATAAAAGTGATAGGTATTGGTATGGTAGGTATTGAAAGAAAGAAATTTTCATTTTCTTTTTTAATTCTCTTTGGGGGCGTAAATTTGGATGTGTGGGTGCGGGGGAGGAGGCTGTCATTCTCCATTTTTTTATCCCATGTGGCCCAGAACTACATCTGCCAGTAATCAGACGAGCTATGGCTGAACTACGGTGTGCCCCAAGGATCTGTGTTAGGTCCATTACATGATACGGTTTATGTTCTGCCCTTAGGTGATATTCGCTGCCATGGGCTAAATTTTCATTTTTATGCTGACGATACTCAGCATTATATTCACTTCAGCCCTATAGACGAAAGGCATGATGTTTCCTCTGTTGAAAATTGTGTTTCAGACATCAAGTCATGGATGTCCACAAACTTTTTGAAATTGGATGCAGATAAAACCGAAGTTATCTACATTGGACTTCCAAACCAACTTTCAAAGCTTTCCTGTGTTCATCCTAATTTCAATGGTCACTTAATCTCTCCATCGACTGTAGTGCGGAACCTGGGGTACTTCATGGATGAAAATCTCTCTGGTGACAGTCACGTCACACAGGTGTGCCAAAATTCATATCATCATCTGCGGAATTATCATCAGGGTTCGATCTATGGTTGAGGAGGAGACGGCTAAACAATTAGTTCAAGCTCTTGTCACCAGTAGGCTAGATTACTGCAACTCCCTGCTTGTTAGTTGCCACCAATCAATGATCAAAAGGCTGCAGCTCGTTCAAAATTGTGCAGCCAGAATAATAACTCGACAATGGAATTCGCAGCATGTGAGTCCTATTCTCTTTCAGCTTCATTGGTTGCCGGTAGAGGAAAGGATTGAATACAAAATACTTCTCCTAACATACAAAGCACTCAGTGGGCTGGCTCCCGATTATCTCAGTTGCCTGATACACTCCTACACAACATCCTGTCCCCTACGCTCGTCGAGTTCGAATCTGCTCTCTTTCAAACCGGTAAATCTTGTTAGAGTAGGTGACCGAGCATTCTTTGTCACAAACCCATCTCTTTGGAATAGACTTCCGGAACATCTGAAGGTGCCACAGACACCTGAATTGTTTAAAAACGCACTCTTTTACCTGCACTTTTGTAAAGCATTGAAGAATTACCGTCATTATTTTGTGTGTGTGTGTGTGTGTATGTGTGTGTGTGTGAAGCCTGAGAGCGCAATTATGCGGATTCATGGCTCTAAACTGTATTATCAATATTATTTTATCGGCCTAAGCGCAAAGCTTTGCTTAATTGGAGCAGTTGGACTCGAGACCCAAAGTTAGAACACATGCTCATGGAAAGCTCAGCTGTCCAGGAAATCTGGTATTATTAAAAGGGTGTGGCAACTTGGCAGGCTTAAAGATAGCCATTCAGGTATCAAGCTGTCACAGGCAGCTGTTAGTTTGGTGACATGCAAGTCGGACCATCCCTCGAAATTAGCCATGCCAATCGGTTCGGTAATGCAATAGTTCAAGCTCAAACAATCTCCCTCATCAAAATAGCCCAACAGAAAGCATTAGGTATCTCTATGCAAATTCAGTCTGGCAACTTCATAGTATGACCAGACCATATAAACATGTGTACCCACTTCCTTTCTCCACACATACGCTATCTGAAGATAGTTCTGACCTGATTTTGTTGGCACTTCAATTAAGATTCTCTGACGGCATAATGGTTTGTTCATAAGATAAAGGCATTCATTATTCTCTTCTGACATTTTTCAACACTTTGTAGCATCAAAGATGATGAATGTTGCTGTTTTAATTGTGGATGGTGTGAAGATGAAGGAAGGCGTAAGTGAAGGCACTGCTACTGCTGCAGACACTGATAAGCCATTCTATATTGGAGGTGTCCCAGGTGAGTTTTACCATATGTAAATTGTGGTTTTTTTTAATCATAAAATTGGGTGAAAGTTTGCATCATGTTGAGTCTTCCTTCATCCAATAATCATTAAGTTGAGTTGTCAAAAACAGACTGACCTACAAGATCTGACTATTCTCTCTTGTGTTATGTGCCACAGACTTGACTGTCAACTATCTCAATGCTGAACTTGCTTTTTAAAGGCCCCAAGATATTTTATACATTTTTGCTGCACTGAAACAATTCATATTCTGTGATTTTCCAAGTGTGTATAGGCAATTCTGTCAAGAAACAATTGCCAGTGTGCTTAAAATGTACCTTGCAATTTTACAATATAATGAGGCACCTATTCTTGACTTGTTGAGGGCTAGATTATTTTTGTTGATCTGAATTTGTTATTCAAAATGTGTTTATTACAAATTATTGGAGAGTGCCTGCTGGCACTCTTCAATAATTTGTAATGAAACAAATTTATATAAACAAAATATTATTTGCATTTGATTGATTATGAAACATAAGTAAGGAAAATGTTGGCTTTTACTCTGGTACTCTCTATTTTTTGAAAGCCCTGATAATGGCTTCTAGCACTCAACCAGTAGGAAAAAATCATCCAAGTCAAGGGTTTTAACAGATCACTCCATTCAGTGTATGAAGCATTATCGAAAAGGGCTCAAAGGACTCATTCCTCAGATCTGGTCATTGGAAATGCTGAAAACAAATTTGTATCCGGTATTTGTTAGGAAGATAAACTTATACTGATGTATGCCAAGTGTGTTGGGTCAATGACTTATTTGAAACTAAGATTTTTCACTGATTCATCTTGTGATTAATTTTTGTCCTTGTCTCTAGACCGTAAGGACTTTAAATTGGGCTCCACCTCTTAGTTCATAGTTCTGTGTGTTTGTTGTTCTGTGTGTCCCAACATATTATACCTTTTGAACTCTTCCATTGCTACATTTATTAACCAATTCATTTTAAATTTGACATGTTGATATAACTGGGTAAATTCTTGGCGGGAGTTTTATTTTCACCGTTATGTAACTACTGGCGTTATGCCCCTTGTTGGTTAAATTTACTATTGTTTCATTTCATCCTCTTGTGAACACTTGGGATCTCTTCAGTTTTAAATAATTTTTTTTTTGCACTTCACGGCATGATAAACTCAAGAGAGTTCTTGACAAAGTTCAATTTTCACCATCGTCTGTGTGTAATAACTGGAGTTATGCCTCTTATCAGTTAAATTTGCCTTTGTTTCATTTCAATTTTTTGTGACCACTATGATTACTTCAATTTTTAATCAATTTTTTCCACACTTCACATGATGTACTTTAGTAAGTTCTTGACATAGTTACACTTTCACCATTTTCCATGCAGAATTACTAGAGTTATGCCCCTTGTTAGTTCAGTTTATCATTATATCAACTTCATAAGGTTGTGAACACTGGGATTCCTTCACTTTTCTGTCAGTGTGCTTGAGACTTGTCATGGTGATAGATTTTTGTCAGTTCTTGATGAAGTTCGATTTTAACCATTATCCATCCATAATTGTTGGAGTTCTTTAGTAAGTTCTTCACAAAATTTGTCTTTCACTACTATTCATACATAAGTACTGGAGTTATGCTCCCTGTTTATCATTAGGTTCCACTCCACAGTTTTGCACTATTGCACAGGGGTGAAATTCTAAACATAGGGCATATGTTGAAACTAAGGCCATGTAAAATAGAGATATATTTTTAGTATCAGATATATGATTACATTAGGTTTTTTGTTGGACAAGAGAATTTGAAGTTTTGGTCCCAAAGTTGGAGTCTGATACATAGGGGAAAATTACCAGATGAATTATGGGAAACAGTGGCTTCGAAAAATTGGCTATTTTTTAAAATGTAATTTTTACACGGGTTTGTTACCAGACAGGTAACTGAAAAAGGAGACGGAAACATATAATTTTTTTTTGCATTTTAGAGACAGGGGATGCTTTGTTCCAGGGGTGGGTAGGTGAGGTTGGTGGAAAAATTCTGCTTTTGAGGCTGCTAGGTGGCTGAAAATGACTGGTTTCGGAATTTTTTCATGCAATTTTTCAGGTTGAAGTCTGGCCTTTGACAATAAATTATTCCACCTACATTCAGATTGTTTATTTCTACTTAGTCAGATAGTGTTATATGTTTTTTGTGGATTTGGGAAATGTAATACATGTTATGAGTTAGATAACTAAGCTACAGAATATTTGCATTTGAAGAGAGTGTATGGCATGTCATATTTGGAAATGCCTGGAAAACTGTGGAGCGGAACCTTATTTAACTTCAGCTCATTGGGAACACTGTGATTCCTTGAATCTTCATATACTTTAATAAGTTCTTTACAAAGTTCGATTTTCATTGTTATCCATACATAATTACCATAATTACCCCCCCCCCCCCCCCAACTCCCCTGTTTGTTAAATATATCACGATTTCATTACATCGTCTTGTGAACACTCAGTTTCCTTCAGTTTTTATGCACTCATTTGCAAAACGGGACGTATTATGTGAATGGTCTTGCCATCTGTCTGTCCATCCGTGGACACATTTCATTTCCTGAAGATAACTTTAGTTGTAATGGTTTGAGCAGAGTTATATTTGTCATGTGGATTTAGTATAACAAAATATAGGATGGGTTCGATTTCCATTTCTAACGTCTGATTTGCACTAGAGTTATGGCCCTTTATTTTGTTACTTAGAAAGTCCTGGAATTTGGCCGTTTTAAATTCCAGGCCTGGAAAGTCATGGAAAACGAACATTTTATTAGGCTGGTCCTTGAAAGTCCTGGAAAACCCGGTCAAAATTTTAGGGGCACTGTCGAACGTGCTCCAATTCACCGCTTGCCTTTTTTGTTTCCGATCAAGTGTTGTCGTATTTTTCTGTGCATTTTGGAAAACAATTATCTTGTGTTTGCTTGTGAAGTCATTCATTTAAATATTAAAATACCGGGAAAGTGTGTGTTTCAAGAAAAATGGACCGATAAGAAGGAATATAAAGAATGGATTACAAGTGATTCGAAAGACAAACATAGGGCAAAATGTCGAGCGTGTGTCAAGTCGTTCAATGTAGAAATTTCGGTGAGTTGGCACTGATTAGCCACATGTGTGGTAAATGTATTGCATATTTTTTGTTATTACAGATACAAATGTTGGTCCTTGAAATTCGCATTTTTGGTCCTTGAAAGTCCTGGAAAAGTCCTTGAATTTCAATCTTCATTCAGGGTACGAACCCTGAAGAGAGCATGCAGCAGCCAAAAGGACAATGCGAGAGGACCTGAGAAATACATTTTTAACTTTTTTAGGCTTTAACTAATCATATTTTCCTTTCTTTCAGCTGATATTACGAGAGGTGTTCTAGCAGATGGTGCTTACCTTGGCTGTATTCGGAACTTTAAAGTAGGTGATAAGTATGAATACTTGTCCCGTGGTGTTCCAACTGGAAATGTAAAGTTTGACACTTGTCCAGCAACCTAAGCAACCTAAAACTCAGGGGTTTTTGCATAATATAATCGAATGCCTGTATCATGGAAACACCAAATTTGAAGAGAAGTACATGTAATGCACATCAGATTTATGATCATTAATGCCTGTAAGCACTCTCCCATAAATTGTCACAAAGCTAAGACTGATAGAGAAAAAAAACTCTAAAATTTTGACCTGATAAAGCCTGCCAATTTATCAAGATTTTGTCTCTCCTTAGTTGTTTTTCTCCATGATACTTCCATTCATAGATGCCAGAAGTATTGACAGATGTTGTCTGATTATGTTGCTTGCCGGTAGATGATTACTTTCACATGTCTTGCCTAAGGCTTTATCCAAGTTTGCAGTTTATCTGTGAAAAGATTCACAATAAATTCTACGGACAGTATTTTATTTTACTCATTGAAACAGTGGACTCTTTTTAATATTAACCCTTTGATACTTTTGTACGTCTTCTGACGTATGAAATCAAATGGCGCATTGATACTTTGTGGTCATTTGTTTTGTTATTATTTTTCAATTTTTTAAAGTTTTAACCTCAATTCCTATTTTCTCCCGAATAGTGCTCACTGCTCAGTGACAACCGTTGAGCCAAATGTTATTGCAGCTTAACATACTAATATAATCCTGCTGTCAAGACTTCTTAACTGGTTGAGTGCTAGAAGCCACTATCAGGGCGTTCAAAAAATGAGGATGCCAGAGCAAAAGCCAACATTTTCCTTGCTTATATTTCATATTCAGTCAAACACAAATAATATTTTGTTTATATAAATTTGTTTTATTACAAATTATTGGAGAGTGCCTGTGGACACTCTCCAATAATTTGTAATAAAACAAGTTTTGAATAACAAGTTCAGACCACCAGGAATAGATAATCACTAATGTGCAAAATATCTCGTTATTTGTACTTTCCGATGTTTGACGTCGCATTTTGAAAAACGTTGAGGAAACTGAATTCTCAGTGACGTTTGAACTTCAAGATAATTATTAAAGTCTGAAAGGGTTAAATTCATAAATCTCTTTCCCAAGATTAGTCCCATTTACAAACTTGAGATAAGCAAAGAATGAATCTTATGAACACTTTGCAGTTTTACTTAGACTAAATGTTAAGTTTGGCTTTGCCTATTTATATAAATTGGCAATATTTGCATCAAATGTATTGGTTGTCTCCCGCTTTTTGAAAAAAACGGGAGATATTAAATTGGGGGTGTCCTTCTGTCCTTCCATCCTTCCGTCCTTCCGTGTTTTTCATTTCCACACTCTAACTTTCCTTACAGTGACCGGATTTCGATGAAATTTGGGTAGTAGATCACTTTCATCAATTGTGGATCCAAGTTCGAATATGGGCATTTTCCACGCATATTTAATTAGGTTGCTGAAATTTGATTGGCTGACGATTTCCAGACTCTAACTTTCCTTAAAATCAACCGATTCCGATGAAATTTCATATATGGATTACTTTTATCAATACCGAGGTCAAGTTCGAATGTGGGAAATTTTGTACGAAAAATCTGTCCGTCTGCCCCGTGCTCAACGCACCTCTGACTAAAAGCCGTATTTATGAACCGATCGTCACAAAACTTCTTGGGTATCTTTGTTATCATTGTGAGACCAGAATATGTGTTTTGGGGTTTGGTCCAAAATTCAAGATGGCTGCCAGCAGCCCTTTTGTTCCGAAATTGGGTGTGATCAGTTTTTTGTACAGAACTTCTATATGGAAATTCGGATTTGAATAAATTTTTGTATGAATGTTTAGCAACATGCAATACATCACATATAGTACGGGTTTTGTTCTTGTGGAAACATTATGCAAATTAGGGAAACTTTGATTTATTCAGTGCTTCTACTAATACACAGTAAGTGCACACCTTCCGTGTTTTTGTTTTCTTACAGTCAGTCGATTCTGATGAAATTTGGGTAGTAGATCACTTTCATCAATTGTGGGTCCAAGTTCGAACGTGGGCATTTTCCGCGCATATTTAATTAGGTTGCTTAAATTAAATTTGATTGGCTGATGGTTTCCAGACTCTAACTTTCCTTAGAGTCAACCGATTTCAATGAAATTTCATATATGGATTACTTTTCACATCAGTTTAATGTAATATGTCTTATCATACAGTCTTAATTTTTAGTGATTCTCACAGATATACTCCACATCACTTCACTTGCTTTGACAGTGACCTCCGTGAAAATAAATCTGATAACCTCTGTCTGAAGCACTGTCTGTTCTGTCTCTTCTAAATAACGTGCACTTGCAATTCAACTGTATTCCACTGGATGCATTAATTCCCCTTGGAACTGCTGCCCAGCGGGAGACATAAATTCACTGAATTTGCTTATTTTTAGTAGCTTATGACTCATATTCAGTATCGACTGGAAGAGTTTCTAGCATTGTTGAATGTTTTGAATTTGGACTCACCTGTGTGGAGTTCTCTAAGAATGGGCTACAAAGTATTTTAGAACTGAATATTTTATAAAACTTGCACATTTATTACTAATATGCATTAGACTTGACTGTTCAGATACTTTTGATGAATTGATCCGCTCAAACAACCTCTCTGATCTATCTACTCTACATATACTACAGGTGTGTATCAAATAGCGTACATTTATAAGAGGGATGTTTGCAAGCCAGAAAATAAGCAGACTGTCATCTGCAAAATGAGGTCCCCAGAGGGTGAATTTGGCAAAGCAGCGATGCATCACTAAATTTACCCTCTGTGCGAGTTCAATCCCCGTCCGGGATGACCCACGTTGTGTCCTTGGGCAAGGCACTTTATCCTGGTGCCTACATGGGGGCACGATTAAACCATGTACTAAGGTGTACTGCATGTCGATGGTGCACTTGTCTTCAACCGCTGTAACCCTGGTTGAGCGGAGCTTGAACAGAGTTAGAATGTTGAGGAGCTGACAGTTGCTCGTCAATGCTCGGTAGTTCTCTCCGGGGTACTCTGGCTTCCTCCACCCTTAAAACTGTCACAGTCTCGATTAGCCATTGTGCATAAGTATGTTACCTTAAACACCAATAAAAAAATAAATATTACCCTCTTTGAACCTCAGTCTGAATCAAGGTCTCAAGTCAAAACAGAAAGAGGTACCCAGAGGATAAATTGCCCTGCTGTATGGGAAAGCATCATAAAATTCACCCTCTGATTGCTTATTTTCAGGCTTGGATGTTTGTTTGAGTCACTTTGTCAATTATTAACATGTACAACATTGGTTAAATATTGATTTTCTAGACATAGAAATTTCATGGGAAAAATTTTACAGTTTCAAAGATGTTTGTGTTTTCCTGTGAAAAAAATATTCCTGACTTTACCACATGCTGCAAGTTTTTATTAATACTGAACACTAGTCTAGGGATTGAAATAGTTTACTCCTAGTAGTTATTACAGTATATCGGCTATCGGCAAATAACCTCTTGGACTGCATCTGTGTTTGTCATGATGTATTTAAATGTATTTTATTGTTGAGCTTGTAACATGTCACATATTTCTTACATACTTTTATCCAGGTTGAATGAGCATATCAAACCTTTTTACATACTCTTAATAACAAATGCAATAAACATATACAGGTATAGTGTTGGAATAATGTAAAGAATAACTCCAGGTGATTGTAATTTTTATGCAGAATGAAATTTGGCCGTCAGTGAACTGATGACGCTGTGTGCAAGAAATTAGTAAGGAGGAGCATTAATAACTTGGGTCTGTAGGATTAACATTTAAAGGTCTGAGATTTTGGGCCATTTTTGCTACAATACAACTGTCTACACCCTGTGCCTCTGCAGCTGTTTCTGGGCAAGACTTGGCTGCCTATATAGGCAGCCAAGTCTTGCCCAGAACAACTGTCAGAATTCTTAGAATTTAACTTGGAAGTCTACCTCCAAAACTTCATGTTTGGGCACCTGTTTTGTTTCAATAAAATGTAACCTGAGATGGAATTAGACCATAAAGGGTTAAATTAGTAGTGATTGTCCCTGTAAGTACAAAATCAGCCACCTGTTTGCTAAACACAACATTGAGGAATACTGGGTTGAAAATGGTGATGTGATGAAAAAAAAACTAAAGTAAAACTCCATATCAGAATTAAGTATTAGCTAGAACTAGATAATTCCATATTACAACTTACTAAATTTTCTTTCTGATAATTGGATTCTCTAGGGGCGAGGCGGCTCAATAGGTAGAGGTGCAGGCTGCAAGCCAAGAGATCCTCGGTTTGAACCCCACCTGTGGCAACCTCTTTGTGTCCTTGGGCAAGACACTTCACCCTCATTTTTCACATGGGGGCACAGTGGCGATGTGTACTAAGGTGTACTGCACGTTGTTGGTGCACCTGTCTTCAAACAATGCTAACCCTGCATGTGTGGAGTTAGTATGTTGTGGAGCTGAAGTTGCTCGGTGGTTCTCTCTGGGTACTCAGGCTTCCACCACCCGTAAAACTGTCGTGGTCATGATTAGCCATTGTGCAGAAATATGTGACCTTAAACACCAATAAATGAATTGGATTCTCTCTGGTAACCCTGGAGCTTACTTGTTTGTTGTGATAAATAAGTTATAAAAATAGGTTATTCATCAAGTACTTACATCAATTCTACATACTGCACTGCAAGGAAATCAGTAAGAACTTCTCAAATTTCAATGTGCCATAGAATGAAGGATGCTGGTTTTGTTTGCAATGGCATAGTGGGAGTTCGAACCCACGCCAAGAGAGTTTCCTTTGGCACCAACCGCCTTGGCGGGTTGATGCTAAAGGAAACTGTCTCATTGTGGGTTTGAACCCCTGCTACACCTTTGTATAAAAATAGGGCCCAAAAAACAAATGCCAAAGGCAGAAGTCCTTGAAAGTTGGCATCATGAGTATAAACAATGGACTGAACTTAACTTTATACTTGTGTTGTAGTCATGGTCATGACATAGATGCTGAAAGTGACTGTAAACACCAAAACCAAAAAATAATAATTAAGATAGCTGAGACCATTTGAGGAGTGGTGTGTACCTTGTACCTGTATATGTGTTCTACTCAAGTCTTCCAGGGGCAGTTGCAATCTTGAGGTTTTGAAAATCACTTTACCAATTTATATTTTATCATTTTTCTGAATGAATTTTATGTCAGTTCTTCCATTATTTGACTTACTAAAGTTGTCTTATTGTTTATTCTTTTTACAAAGTGTGTTGATTTGTTATGTCGACATTGGAAATCCAAATGCTTATCAGTAGTGATTTTAAATAACAGATGACCCTTGACTGGTCTTTCTGTGCCCTCAAATTTTATAGACAATCAAAACTTGATATTTTCACAGGTACTTTGTGTGCAATTTATTCAGTTTGTCGAAATCTTAAAAAATCCTAACTTTTCTTCATTAGGAAGTGCTCAAAAAAATTTTAATTATAAGAAAATGCAGAGCTTAAAAACTAATGCTTATAATTTGTTGGACTGAATAAGTATATATTGAAATTGTTGCCTCAAAATTGACAAATAGAGGATGTTTGATGCATTATATTTTGCTTGATTAATTTCAGCTCTTTGTCAAACAAAATATAATAAATTTTATTTCTTAAATATATGCAATCTACTTATTTCTGGATAACATAATATTTGATTATATTTTCGGCTAACAAAATGTCTGTTTCTCTCTTGAGTTGGAACAAGACAACATTTGTGACGCTTCAGCTAAAGTATTGCAGATGCTGCTTTGGTCCACTCTGGGGATGACTTGTTTTACCCCATACCTAGAGAATCATTCAAATTGTGTGATTTTTCAAAATTGTGGTTGCAGATTATGATATTGCCTAAAATTAAGCTTGTTTGAAGGAGTCATAAGCTATGGTTTGGAAGTCAAAAATAAAATATTTTAGTTGACGGAAAAATACAGGTTGTGTCATCTTCAAGTCAAGTTAGGTTAAGGGTTAATGGGATTCTCCTGAATCTGGAAATATTTTTTTTAAAATGTGCTTTCATTTTTTATCCGAAAAGAGTTTTAGTAATATCATTTATGTTTAGTCAGTGGTAAATCCATCTTGACCCCTCCAATTTTTAAGCTAAGCATAACATTCAAAACCCCTTTCAAGGAATGTAACCATTGAGTTTTGTTACTTGTGCACATAGGGCCAGTATTAACAATGAAGTACATTTTTACACTGAAAACTTTTGTTGGATGTGAACTTATATCATGAGAAAATAAAGAATACATGTTTTATTATGATTTTAGTTGTGATTCATTGTATGCCAGTACAGTTTAACTTTTTATTACATGCCTGTTCTATGAAATCCCCTTCTAGAGCAACACTAAACCATGCGGAAAAAGAAAATCTGTTCTGCACACATGTGTGAAATGGAAATCACTGACAGATTATTTTTAAATGGAAGCAAAATTTCATCGGAATTTTCTACAAATCGTGCACAGCAATTGCAATTTGAATCCCAAGCAATAGCTAAAAAAATGTCCCCTGAGATCCAATGTGTTCTATATGCCAGTAGGCGTGTGGAACACATTGGAACTCAGGGGATGAAATAGTAACACAGGTTCCCCTCACAAAGTTGGTTTGCGATAAAATGTGTACTTTTTGTTGATAGTTGTCAAATGAATTGCTGAGTGTCCATCTAATAATTGTTTTTACAGACGTGAAGGTATGTAATAAACACAGAACGACACCTACATTGAGGCCATGAATTTGATCCTTCCGCAATGGTACAAGTGCCATATCGATTAACCCATTCACATGCATGTGTCAATCTGTGTATTTACCTAACAAATTTGTCGCATCCGTCTGCATAATTTACAAATTTAGTTGAAAAACATTTATTTGTAACAGGAAACATAAACAAAAATAAAACTGCTTTATTCATAATACTAATGATTCTAAACAGGTCTGCTTATTAATTTTGAAATTTACCTTCAGAGTGGAATATATTACCCAATACCTAGACTTAACAAAAGGGTGTTATTCAATGAAAGTATTTTGTTCATGTGGAAGTAAGAAGGCTGTCAATTATAGGATCTTGGACAGATTGCACCAAATTCTGTCAAACAAGCTAAAGATGATTCGATTCCCAACACAACTGCAAAACAATTTTTCATTCAGTCATTTGAAGCTTCTAAAGTGCAGAGCAACAGTCAAAGCCATTATTTGATCAAAGCACAATTTATGCCTCTTCCTTGAAACAATCTTGTAAGAGAAGTTGGGGTATTGTTATAAAAAAAATTTTAAAAAAAACTATCTAAATTATGTTTAGAAATAATTTTGTGTGTTTTTGGGCAGTTGATTAAATGAAATATTGAAAGAAAAGAGAGAAATGACTTTATTGACAAGATCTATCATGGGATGAGGCATGTTGTATTTTATCTTTATACTGTACAATATTTCTTGAACGTCTTTCACAATAACTAAGATTTTGAGTCAAATGGTCATTTCGAATATGTCACATTCTCACATTACTTTGCTGAAACATAATGCAAACTGACACATGTTTGTGTATTTGAAATTTCATGATAGCATACAATGAATCACAGTTTATAGCACATTCATCAATATTTTTAGCCATGGGCTTTTAATATATTTTGCTAACTTGTTTTTATGTAACTCGATTTTTGTCTCCATTTCTTTGTAAACTACTTTCCATTGAAAAAAAACTTGGTGCTATAGTTTATAATCAAGCTACCTCCACAGACTGATTGGCTATGTTATTTCATAAAAAAAATTTACTTGTGTTTTTTAGCTGCGACTAGCAGCTCTATAAGTGGCAATGTTGGTCTGTCTGTCAGCCTGTCTGTGACCAACGAGTTTCAAAACTCAATAACTTTTGAAATACCTGATGGAATGACTTTATATTTGGCATGTAAGTGTATCTTATTGATGTCTAGCCACTGTTCAATGTATGTGTTGTTCCAAATATTTTTCTTGGAGTTATGGCCCTTGATGAACTTAGAATTTTGTGACCAACGCATTTCTAACACCACCTGTCGCAGCTACGGCGTCACTGTCACAATTTTTTTTAAACTTTTTATGTGTCCTTCATGTTAACCCTTTATCCAACACCTGCACATAAGTTTCTTTATTGTATGAGGTTTTCCCCATGGGAATGCTGGGAAGAAAAATGCTTGTTTACTGCCATAAACATGTTCTGTTTTACTGATAAGATAGGACCCAGAATTATCGACTGTTGTGGAAGTCCTCTGAAGTGGGTGGCATGGATATAAATGATTGGCTAAACTTGACTTCATCTCTATGTTGTGCTCATGATACAGCCACAGATGCTGAAAGTGGCCTTATACACAATAAGTAAGTAATTTCAGTTGTTGCCTCAAAAACATAGCTTATGACCCAACATTGGAACAAGCTTAATGAGCTCATTCCAATAAAAGGGTCATAAGTTATGTTGCTGAATCAAAAACCAAAAATATTGTAAGTGTGAAAGATGATGTGCGTGAGTGGCACTGGCCATTTTTCCCCATGGCATTAGGTGAAGTGTTAGCCCTAAAGGGCCTTGACAGATTTCCTGAATTCCCACTAGACCACAGCCTGTACGCATCCAGTTGCTAAGCAGTGATTTCTAGTTTAGTTTATTATCTACTGATTTGTGTTTTGGCAGCCAAGACGTGGCTAGAAACCACTGCCTAGATAATATGTCTATTGTCAGCAGGGCCTTCTCATGATTACACGTTAAGGGTACCTGTTATGAGGTCAAGAAAGTTGGAAATAGGCTTTTAAAGGTTAATAGAACTTCATCAATAAATGTAAATTTTATCTCGTAAAACATGAAAAACATTATAAATTACAAGTGCACACATGCACACTCATCCTTACGACACTAATTCCAACAATGGTAAATTTTCAGTCCATACAACAGTTGCTATGGTATGAAGGATCATACACGTTGAACATGGCAGGGCTCCTGCAGGCTCTGAAAAGCCTTGAATTTGAAAATCAATTTTCAAGGCCTGGAAAGTCATTGGATTTCCCCAAAACTTCAAAATGGCCTAGAAAATCCTTGAAAGCAATCTTTTAAAATATAAAAACCTTCAAAATTTTCCTGTGATCATCCTACACCTTATTTCTGTCAGTACTGTACTCTCGATTTTTAGTTGATAACCTTGAAAGACCTTGAATTTTACTTCTATGAAGCATGGAAATGGCCTTGAAAAGAATGGAATCCACTTACTATGTAGCTGCAGGAACCCTGCATGGGATATGTTGGCAGTTGTTTTCCTCAGCCCTCTTACATTATGACCAAATCAGTGCCATATTCAAAAAATTGCCACTCGGAGTTTATTTTTTTTATTTTTTGCGTTTTGAGCTCAGCTTATGACCCCTCTTTGGAACCGGCTTAAAGCTGTGATATGTCCTCATTTATACTTTGGAAGCAAAAAAAAAAAATGAAACAGTGTAGGTATTAAAAGATATTATGTCATCTGTAAGTGGTGTGAGGAAGTGTTAAAGAATCCTTGTGCCACTTAGGATATCTGAACTTCTATATTAATTAACTGCTAAACCCCATGTCTTGCTGTGCATTATTATGTGTTACATTTGTGAAGGATTGTCCTAGCTCTAAAGGGTTGGACAGTGGCAAAGAAGGATATTAAACAACTCGTTCATGACATAAAATATGATTGCTGCTTTTACTGGTAGTAAGACATAAATGGTTTAGAATGAAAACAATTTTGCAATCATTTAATGTATGTATGTCTATAAAGCTCATGTCTAATTTTTTTTTTGATGATTTATCTCGAATTTTCAAGTTATTTGTTTTCATAGCTCGAGTGTGAAGGGTTCTTTCTCAAATACTTCATATGCAGCAAAAATATTGAAATATTTGACTTAAAGGAAGCTGAGTGTTACAACTTGTATCTGGTAAGTTCTCATTCTCATGTGAGTTACAGACACATATCATAAAACCAGATGCTTAATCAGAAAACAAAAACTTGCCTGTTCACGAAGAAAACTGCTCTGTTTACAGGCTCCAAGCTATGAAACCAAACACTTGAATAGATTTTATTTTGTAAATTGTAAGCCAGTAGTTAACTAGCCATATTTACTAAAAGTGACCTTAAACACCAAATAAAATAAACGGTAACTATTAGGATGCTTCATTTGCGGTGTGCAGAGAAGTATTGTAGTGCTTGTGTATTGCAGTAGATCAGGGAGGCTTGTTTGATGTTTGGCAGCTTTTGAAGAGGCTTTGTTTTTTTTTTACAGATTCCTACTTAGGCCCCACAAAGTAGATCTTTTCTTTCTCAGCCCATTTTTTTTGTAATGTTGCTTGTGGGTGGGCAGCTTTTTATTTTATTTTTTATTTTTGTAATTATTTCTTTTCATTAAAAAGTTTCTATTCTTGGTTTATTTTATGTTTTTGGCTCATAACGTACAGAATAGCATGGGTGTGGGTGTATTTCCTCCCTTGGGTGCAAGAAGGCTTTACAATGCTCAAGCAGTGCAATGCCTTGTTGCACTCAAGCAACAAATCTATCAATTTTATTAACATTGGTAAAACATCGGATATAAACCATTTAATTTTTATCTTTTTAAGTTTGCATTGGTCATAAAAAAAGAGTATCCAGTAACCAAAAGGACCATGTGGGAGGTCCTGAGAAAAGATTTTTAAGTTTTTAGGCCTAAAATATTTACTCTTTCCTTCCTTTAATCTGGCTTAATTATTCTTGAGATATAATCTTGTTACTCTCCCATTTATGATAGTAGTGTTTGCAGTGTAACGTCCTGTGGTGGATTATGCAGAGATCTAGTACCCTTCGACCGTACACATGCCTTCAACTGATGTTAACCCTGCTTGTACCAGGTTAGTAAGCTGAAGAGTTTTAACAATCGCTTGCTGCAACTTGGTAGTTTCCCTCTGGGTACTCTATCTTCCTCCACTCATAACACTGTACAACACAATTTGACCCTGGCTGTTGAAATGTTAAATACCAATAAAAATAAATAGTGTCAGGAAATGGTTCTTGTGCCTTAACAATTTTTTCAAACACAGATGTTAAAGAGCTTCTCATCCTTTGAATGCAAAAAGGTGCCATCTTCAGTGCTGTATGATATTAAAGCCTTACTGTTGTGGTGTTGAGGTTCCCTGTAGAAACACCATGAAGCAGACCAGTGCTTGTTTAAGCCCATGTTACAGATGCATTGGGTAGACAGTGGGTGGTACAGAAATAAAAGAATTGTCTGCACTTGACTTTATACTTGTGTTGTCATGATATAAAAACAGATGATGAAAGTGACCTTACACACCAATAAATAAGTAAATAAATTGGTATTGAGGCTGATTTGACTAGCCATGATTACTGAGACTACTTATTGGAATTTTTTTCCTTAAGTAAGCAAATTTTATATCCTTTCAACAGGTGCCTCAACATATATTCTTTAAAAGAGTATTCCAGAGATTAATAAAACTACCCGGGTACTCCGGCTTCCTACACCCGTAAAATTGTCATGGTCATGATTAGCCATTGTGCATAAGTATGTGACCTCAAACACCAATAAATAAATAATAAAACTACCATGGTTGCAGTTTTTAGTTGAGTCTAGCTAGCTTCCTAAAGGGACAGCTAGGACTTACAGCCAATGGTTGGGTTTAGTTTGGAGGAACTTGTGCTGGCCTTAACCCTTAAAGGCATATTTTTGACTTTTCCAACCTCAGGACAGGTGCCCTTAACATGCCATCATGAGGAGGTCCATCTGACAAAAGACAAATTACTGAAGAAGTGGTTTCCAGTTAAGTTTTGGCTGCCTTAACAGGCAGCCAAGACTTAACTAAAAATCATTGCTAAGCCATTAAACATATAGTGACTGTGGAATGGTGGGAACTCAAGACAGTTGTCCAGGCCCTTAAGGGTTAAGGGCAAATATGTCTTGTGGAAAATTGTTAGCACCCAGAAATACCTTTATCACAGCGTATCAAACAACATTTTAAATTTTGCATAATCATGAATTATAACTTTTAAACCTGTAATGGATAAACACCATATGTGTCATGTTCCTAATTACATTGAAGCCATCAGTCACAAATGATCCTGCATCACATTGATCTGCTTTTCCTCCTCTGATTGACACCTTTGACAACCATCGACCAAAAACCAAACACTCATCAGAAGTACAAGAGGCCCAGTCATTGGTTCCCTGCCTCTAAAACTATTGTCCATCTTAGTGATTACAGAGATACTGGCTTACATTTTACGTATTTTAGTTTGTAGATAACTGTTTCTTTACTATTGTACATTTAGTTATCTTTTTTTTACCTTCAGAATTTTTATGTATCATTGTTGCCGATTGCCTTATCCTTACAGAAACTCTCCACCCCTTCCTCATCCTTTCATGTGCCTCAAGAAGTCTGGAAAATATGAACCATACCAAATTGCATGCTGTCACTATCAAACTCTAGTTTGAAATTGAAAGTTTTAAAAAACAAGTATCCAGATTGATGTTGGGGGATCAGAGTAATATTTACTGTAAATTATTTTTACCCATTTGAACTCTGGAAAGTGGAACAGTGCTTGTTTACCATGGTAAAAGAAGTTTTGATCTGCAGGTAAAATAAGATCCTGTAACCATTGCCTGTTGTTGAAATCCTCATAAATGGGCAGCATAGGTATAAAAGATTCAACTTTATTCTTGTGTTGCGTCTTGATACAGCAACATATGCTGAAAATGATCATAAATGACTGAATATATAAATAATTCCAAATTATAATTTGGGTTTTTTTGACAACAGAATAAACCATGACAGTGAAATAAATTGAAAGATGGCAGCCAGATAATGCCTGTTTTTTAACCTTTTTTGAAAATATGCATGCCATTTTGAACCTACTTTTCTTTAAATGCAACATGTATGATCAACCCAGGATATCCAAGACAATAACAGAGTTCCTTTGATTGAACAGGTGCGTTTCTGTTGTGTGACTTCCCATGGACACTGGGGCAACCCTGGAAAGTGGAGCAGTGCTTATTTACTGCAGTAAACAAGTTTGCTTTACTGGTAAAATAGGAACCAGTGCCTGGTGGAAGTCCTCTAAAGTGGGCGGCATAGGTATAATGATTTGCTAAACTTGACCACTATGCAACAGTTGTGGTCTCAATGTGGCAAAAGATGCTGAAAGTGACCTTAAACACCAATAAATAAATAGATATGACTTCTCCACGGGAACCCAGAAATTAGAGCAGTGCTTGTTTACCACGGTAAAGAAGTTACATTTTACGAGTAAAATAGAACCCAGTAATCAATGTCTCAGGCAGAAGTCCTCGACAGGAGGCTGCACAAATATTAATGATTGGCTAAATTTGACTTTATAGTTGTGTTATGTTGTGGTTATATTATAGCCATAGATGCTGAAAGTGATCTTTGAAGATACATAAAAGGGTTGATTCTAATCTGTAATGATCATGGCTATCACTTGTACAGAGAGCGGAACAATCTGTTGAGGATAAAGATCCTGTTAAAGTACATGTATTTAACCCTTTAGCCAATGAATCGGCCACATCCGACCATATCATGTGACCCCTCTTTTGAACGAGCTTGTTGAGCTCGTTCCATAGAGGGGTCACATAATATGGTTTTGTTGAAATTTTTTGAAACATTTAAAAAAAAATGATGTTTAAGATAATAAATTTTGATATCATCTGCATTGGGTAAACGGTTAAGAGGCTTCTCCACAAAAATCAGTAACCTTTGAGAGAAGTTGGGGTGGAGAGTAGATTCTATTGTATCAATGAACGGTATGTAAAGTTTGTGTTTTGAATGAATGCAGAATGTAGTGTTTTGAAGTGGGTTATTTTTTAAGAGAAAAATAAACTAGTTGCGTCTCAGTTTGGAGAAGAAATCACTTACTCATCATATCATGAATTGTTTACTGTGTTTTTCTGTCAGTATTTTATATTTTACAAGTATCCATTACTCCTTTTTTACTATGTTTTTTTTTTATATAAAACTGTGCTGGTCACTAAGACTAAATGTACAATAATATTAAAACGGAATAAAAGCATTGAAATAAACTTTTGAGTATTTATGTTTTTTCCTAAGTTGAACCATTGGTAAAACCGTTGGTGCCATTTATATTCTGGTGCTCTGATTGCACGATCGGAGTAACTTTTAGATGACAGGCGCCATTTTGTCCATGTATCTGCATTCCCATGCATCCTACCAGTGGATGCTGTAATTCCCACATTTACACCAATCCATTAAATTTATTATACCCTGACTCACATGGAGAATGGGGAAATAGTGGATTACATGCTTTGTGTGTTTGTCATTCTGTCCAAATTGCAATTACTTCACCAATATTTGGCAGACTGTAATGAAGTTTAGTATGATTCTGCCTCCATCACAATTATGCCTAACACTCACAATGAGTTGACAAACCTTTAACCTTTCTTGAAGGATCTTTATCAGTTAACACACAATTCAGAAATTTTTGCAATAACTCCGGCAACACAGTCAGATTTAAGTTCAAGTTGTCCACTGCTAGTGGCCAAGTAAACTCACCAGCCTCCTTGAAAGTCTTCAAAATATCACTCTGACACATCATTAAGTCAGCTGTATCCTCGATTTGATCAGCAGAATCGAGCAGGTAACTTTGTCTTATGGCATCATGAATGTCAGTTTTAAAAACTAAACAAGAAGTACTACCACGTCATCCCCCAATGGGACTGAATCCTACAATCCCTTTGTTTGCATCTTGTCCTTCTATTTCTTTTTTTTTTTTTTTGTTTTGTTTTGTTTCCGTTTTTGTGCTCTGTAATTGGGATTTGAAAATGAAGTATATTCGAGGTTCTTTCTATAGACACCACACAGCCTACTCAATATCACTATTGCCTTACTGTTGATCACCTCATTGTTTATAAAATCACAAACTTTATAAATGATTGCATGTAAGCTTCCTCCAATGCTGACTGGTTCATTTTGTCTTCTTCGTCTTTTGACCACCATCATTCAGGCCTGATATAAAAAATGGGTGAATAAATCAACACCAGAGATTCTCATTAGCACCTGAGCTGGGCCCTTCTAAATTCCAGAGCCGCACAGAATACACTCTACATTACATTTTCGCCGTGTTTTACGATGAAATATGTTGATGTAATAATCCTTACAGGAAAGAGGAATAGAAGTAAATTCATTCTTTTAGTCGCCTTTGTCGAGGCAGTTCTGGGGGCGGGGTTCTGATATTTAGTATTTTTTTCTCCTAAATACCAGAACCGCACAGAATTCCCTAGAACCACCCTCTAAATGACATTTGCACGCTTCTCTCGGGGAAAATATTCCATTTCCAGTTTCTTTTAACATTCAATAGAAACTGAAATTGAATTTATTCACAAATTTATACCTCTGTTGGTATTTGCTTGGCTGATCGCAAGCGGGCTATTCCTGTAACTGACACACGGAAATCTTATTGTCAATTTATTTCTGGTATTTCTGAATTAAGTCCAAAACTTAAAAGAAACCAATTTTTTATTCGTCTCAGGACTGGCACGTGGTATATACAATATATATATAATATTAAATAACAAGAAAGTCATGAAAAACGAAACCCGTACAGATATAAACACACTAACCTGTCCATTTAAATATAAACTCAACGTACCCTCAAGTGATCACCTTACCGAGCAAAATGTTGATTGCAAGTTGCAATTAAAACCGATTACTATCCCAATGACACCGAATTATTATCAAAAAACAAGGTTAAAGGAAACGACCCAAGTCAGAAAGAAGTCAAAATTAGTTTCATTTAATTTGATTGTATTTAATATTCACTTTTCGAGCGACTTTCAAATGCCCAAATGCCATGATATTCCAGGGTGTTTCTGATATACCATGGTGTTTAAGTACAATACCGTGCTACTTTTTAACTGGTTGAGTGCTAGAGATTTACAGAATGAGTTCAGTGAATTAGGTCTGGTCCGAGTCTTCAGCGAGATCCAGACCCAATTTACTGGATGCATTTCGTATGCTATAAACTATTAACAAACTGAATATTTTCGTTGTTCGAGTAATGATGTAGGCTCGAGTTCTGTTAGCCAAATCAATCAGTGAATCCAAAATTCCGAGCCATGCTTGCAGTGGCCCTTCAATACCATAACTTTCAAGTTTGGAGAGTGGTCTTTTGTGCAGTATTGTATCCAAAGCTTTTGAAAAGTCCAAAATCACAATCTATGTTTGGAATCCCTGGTCGAAGAACTTTAATAAATCATTCATGGTGGTTAGTAGTTGCGTTTCACATGAAAATCCCGATCTAAATCCATGTTGTAGTGGTGTTAAGATTTTGTGCCCCTCTAGATGTTTCGGTAAGTGTTTTCATACGATGTGTTCCAGTAATTTACATGTTACACAAGTTATTGACACAGGTCAGTAGTTTTCTGGCAAGTGGACATTGCCTTTCTTAAATACAGGTGTAATGTTGCCATTCAACCAAATGTTAGGTAAGGTTCCAGAGTCGATTGATTTCTGAAAGATGATTTTAAGACATGGGGCTAGTTGTTTAGCGCAGCTCTTCAATACAATGTTAGGTAGATTGTCTGGCCCAATGTCTTTGATCAGTTTGATGTTTGACAATAATTTTTCCACCCTTTCTGTTGTTATCTTTATTAGATCTATTGGTTGTTTTACTTTCCCTCTAATTAGTGGCAGTGGAGCATCTCTATCTTTCGTGAATACAGATTAAAATTGGTTGAGGATGATATCAGCCTTTTCTTTACTACCATTAACCATTAATAACCAGATTGCCATTTCAAGTTGTTTCATGGTTGGTATCCCAAGGTTTGCTTGACGTCTGTATTTGACATAATGCCAGAACGGTTTTGTGTTGTCTTGCAGTCCTTGGTAAATGGTGTTTTGTGAACGAACCAACTAATGAAATTGAAGGTAAACGTATAATGACGTTTAAAAAAAAACCTTTACTTACAAATTTTCATTTGGGTTAAGAAATGATGAACATCACAGCATAGTTGCAATTAACATCACCGCGCCGTTGCCACTTTTCACAACTGGGTGGTTTACATTGACGGGCTGTGTTGGAGTTATTCTGTATCCGGGATCTGTTGGGGTTAGTTTTTTTTAAATCTAAGGGATATTTTTAAGGCTACGAGGGCCATTTCCTGGCGTCAGAATAATGGGGCGTCACCTAGGTAGGTGATTTTGAGTCGAGTGGCGATGCACAGAAGTTGTACCCAGGCATTTTGTGAGCCCTATTATTCGAAGAGAGATAATACCTGCTACGTGAAAGTAAGCTGGTTGGGATTGGGAAACATCAGCCTAACTGATGAAGTAAAAAGCTGTGTTTCTTACCTCTCAATTTGAATGAAAATTGATAAAATCAGCCGCAGCGATGACTTTTCACATAAAAAACACGTCACAGCGCCCGAACAGAACATCACAGCGTCGAATTGCACGTCACAGCGTGAGACCGAATAGTAGGTGTGATAAAGCGTACCTTGACATCCAAACTTTAGAGAATAAAAAATCCAAGATTCCTTAAAGTATCCAATAGGCCTACAGAATTTCACACAACATGTTCATTTGAATGACAAAAACAAATCTCAAAGACAAGCTGCATGTGCAGTTAATAAAAAAACTGAATGTTAAGTGGAAAGCCCTATTGAACTGAAGTGTCCAATCACCCCACCTGTCCAAGTTTGAGACTCAGTTCGGAAAATGCTGCACTAGACGGCGCACTATCAAAACGAAGTGATAAGCTAACTCAGACTTTCCTGTTGTACTGCTGAGCCACAGTTTTTATAACATTTAACAGTTATATTAGCGGTCTTTCATAGGTATTGTGTTGGTGTTGTCATGGAGTGGCAGTTGTGTTGAAAAAATCTAAAAACCTCAAATGTTTAATTGACTTGAGCCCTCAAATTCAGAAATTTTGTGATATAAGAATGTGTGACATCATGTGTCTTTTTCTTATTCATTTTTTTACCTGTGGATTTAAATGGATTCTATTGGTTTTTTATTTCTTATATTGGTGAGTTGTAAAACACTTAGAATTTCTCAAACTATGAAGGCCGAAACGTCCCCTTCCAAGGGTCGTTTCGGCCCCGGGACGTGTCGGCCTCGATGTTTTCCCCAAAACCTTTTCGTCTTCGGTTTCAAAAATATATCGAGGCCGAAACGTCCTGGGCCGAAACGTCCCGAGGTCGAAACGTCCCGGGGCCGAACTGGTAAAGGACCGAAACGTCCCGCCCCCAATAAGACTGAATGCTGAGTTGTTACTCTTTTTCAAAAACGCATTCCCAAAATCTTGATGTGATCTGGCGCCGCAGATTATCAAAACAACATGTCATGCACAAATCAAGCTCTCATCAAGCAATCAATCAATCAAAGGGATTCTCCAGAAGGTATCCTAGATAGGTATCCTCAAATAATACAATACCAGGCCATAGGTATCCTCAAATACCCATATGTGCCTATGTGCTAGGGCACATTGTGTCACATTGTGCCATTTCACATAAGCACATATCGGCACATAAAGCATGTGCTTATGTGCTAGGGCACATTGTGTCACATTGTGCCTTTTCACATAAGCACATATGACAAAAAAGTGATTATCCAGAAGGTATCCTAGATGGGTATCCTCAAATAATGCATTACCAGGCAATAGGTATCCTTAAATACTCATATGTGCCTATGTGCTCGGGCACATTGTGTTACACTGTGCCTTTTCACATAAGCACATATCTGCACATAAAGCATGTGCTTATGTGCTAGGGCACACTGTGTCACATTGTGCCTTTTCATATAAGCACATATGACAAAAAAGGGGTCATATGTTTTTCAAAGAAGGGGTGCCGAAATTAGGGTGCCCGGGGATATTGCCATTGATATAGAGGAGATGAGAATCGGATACAACTTCATTGTAATAAGTGGAGATAACGCTGTACGATTAAGTACAAGTTATGGGAAATCAAGCAATCTGATTGGTTAGTTATAATTTATATAAATGATCTAGATAAATGAAACAAGAGTACTTGGAATGGGGACAGAACTAACAAGAATATACCGGAATAGCTAAATATAGTAATAATAAGCAAAAGCTGTTCCAACTAATAGGCTCTTCTACGCTACTGGAGTATACTCTAGAACAAAGGAACATGGCCAGATAGACGAAAACTATTGCACATATAGATAGAAGCAGAGAATTCTGAAAGAATTCGAAATAGTAAAACTTGTCGGGTTGTTTGTGGTAATTCTACGAATCGGGAAAATACTCCTTCTCAATCGAACATACCCTTCGAACATACCCCTGTCTTGTTGTAGGTCTTTCGGTAACATAAGCAACCACGTGCTACCATAAAAACCAAGATGGGGGCCTCCAGTTTACAAAATGGACGACGGAAACACGTATCACCTTAACAACACGCGCTGCGCATGCGCACTCACACCACATATCACTATGGGGATTACGTCACAGCATGGCTGCTCACATGGGTTACCATGACAACACAACATGGCGCCACTGGGTCACGTGACTATGACGTCACATGAGATCCGGCATGAGATCCGGCTGATGGGGTGAAACGTGCGAGACATACTACTTATAAGTCATTGCTCGAACGACTCGAGCTAATAGAGCAATTGCTCGATCGAGTGACTCCACAAACTGCTCGAACGACTCGAATCCCATCGAGCAAATGTGCCATCGAGCAATTGCTCGTTCGAGTGACTCGCACCTACGACTCTTAGCCCCATTTCGGTGTTTGACCTGCTATTGTATTATTTGTGGATACCTTCTCGAGAATGCCTTTTTGTCATATGTGCTTATGTGAAAAGGCACAATGTGACACATTGTGCACTAGCGCAAAGGCACATGCTGTATGTGCGGATCTGTGCTTATGTGAAAAGGCACAATGTATCACATTGTGCACTGGCGCATAGGCACATACGGGTATTTGAGGATATCTATGACCTGGTATTGTATGATTTGAGGATACCTTCTGGAGAATCCCTTTTTTGCCATATGTACTTATGTGAAAAGTCACAATGTGACACATTGTGCACTAGCACATAGGTACGTGCTGGATGTGCTTATGTGAAAATGCACAATGTGATACATTGTGCACTAGCACATAGGGACATACGGGTATTTGAGGATACCTATGATCCAGCTCCTATACAGCTCCTATATG
Source organism: Pictodentalium vernedei (assembly GCA_031216915.1). Lineage (NCBI taxonomy): Eukaryota > Metazoa > Mollusca > Scaphopoda > Dentaliida > Dentaliidae > Pictodentalium > Pictodentalium vernedei. The sequence continues at coordinate 115,053,914 of CM062291.1, read as the reverse complement.
GCTCCTCGCTCCTCTTTGGCTCCTATGCAGGTAGTCTTACCAACGGCTTCCATCTTATCTCCTAAGCTCCAAACTCACTACTTGTCTATGGACTATCTGCCCTACCATTAGCTTCTGCAGCAGACCTGTGCCATTGCGACCTTGTGTCAGTACTATTGGCTATCATCCATTAATATTGACACTACTTCCTAGCTATACCTTCGCTCAGACCTTCAAAATGTTCAATCATATTTCTTCATTTCCCCTCTATACATCAGACAGGCTATGTAAGCGATTCCGTAAATTGGATTCTTATCCGACTCCGTAAAATTTGGATTGATGACATCGACTGTATCCCTTGGTCAAACTTATTTTCAAAGCGGCAGGTAACCCCCCCCCCCCCCCCCCCCCCCCCCGCCCGACTCACCAACACCCATTGCACACATACCTGTACAGGAGAAGTTTACAAAATGTGTCTGCTGCCATTTATTCTAAAGAACTAAGAATTCAAATACTCAGTAATATATGTTTTCAACTTTTTCATATACACGTGAAGAATAGGCATTAAACGTCCTGCTTGATATTCACCGATTCCATAAAAATGAATATGTAGGTGTTTTAGTGACAATCCACTCTACAGATACATTTATGTTCACAAAAGTGCATGTATTAACTTTGTTCATATGTCATAAATACCATTTAGCTTTAGCTTGTCATAAATGTGTATTTAAATTTTTGTGAGTTGTAACATTCATTTTTTACTCATCGGTGAATATTAGGTTGACATTTGGGTCTGTTCTTAAGATGAATATAATATGTGAATCAGTTGAAAAAATCTTTTATTACTGAACATTTGAATTCCTAGTTTGGTATTTTTTCTTTCAACTGTCAAGGGTCATGGAGGATTGTAACTGTAATTGGCGAGAGGGTTTCAAATCAAAGAGGTCTTTGGGTGGTCTGCGTGATAAAGAGAAGCCAGGTTTTGAAGAGTACCTTGGTGGCACCTTTGGGGGTCACTGTTGTTTAAGCTGAGGTCGCGATCCCTGGAACTGAGGGAAAAAATTGGGAAAAACAGTGAAAAAGAGTGCAAGATGTGTCATTTGGGCATGGCGGAGACCCTGGAACACTTTCTTCTAGAATGCCCAAAGTACCAGTCTAACAAAATAAGATTCACTGGGAGTATAATGGGGAAGTGGGATGGGTGAATGAAGGACATGTGGTTGGGGGAGACTCAAAGGAGAGGGTTAATATGTTATGCTAATCGGAGAGATTGGGAAGAATGGGGCAAGGGATATCACCAAGCAGTTCGTCTCCGAGTGTTGGGAGGAGAGGAGAAGCGTGGGAATAGGGAGGCATTTGGGAGTACAGGGGTAACCAAGGCCTTCTCGTCCGAGAACCGCGACAAATCAGCGGCTGGCCAAAGTGTTATTATTATTAATGGCAGCACGTTTTGTAAACTTCTGCTCCACAGGTGTGTGAACAATAGGTTGGGTGGGGTAAAGGGAGGGGAGGGGTACCTGTGGATTTTGAAATAAGTGTGACCAGGAGGTGCCGTGAACCTTAATTTCAGATCCATCATGTGAGGACTTGATACCGCAGGTGGAATTTGGAAATGAACATTTGAAAATCCTGTAACCCGCACTTGGGAATTAGACGGGGATTTTCAATCATCTGTGTCGATATTAATTTCGATAAAAGTGGGCAAGATCCGGGCAATTTAACGGACCGCAACAGCAAAATTTCCCACCCCTACCGAGAAACGCCTTTCTTCTCCATTTGCGCCGCCATTTTAAAATGGCTGAAGCTGATTGCAGACCTCCAGATGAATACCTAGTGGGTTGCGCAGGAAACTTACTAACACCACGTATTACTATGGGGGTGACGTCACAACCTATACCCCAAACGTGCGAGACATACTACTAACCGCCGTAACCCTGATTGAGCGGAGCTTGGACAGAGTTAGAATGTTGAGGAGCTGACAGTTGCTCGCAGATGCTCGGTGGTTTTCTCCGAGTCTTCGGCTTCCTCCACCCGTAAAACTGCCAGGGTGACGACTAGCCATTGTGCATAAGTAAGTGACCTTAAACATAAATAAATAAATAAATAAATAAATAAATAAATAAATAAATAAATAAATAAATAAATAAATAGTGAATTGTGGTTCGCTTGCGTTGTGATTTACTTTAAGAATATTCAATATTAGCCATTGTGCAAAAGTAAGTGACCTTAAACGTCAATAAATAAATAAATAAATAAATAAATAAATAAATAAATAAATAAATAAATAAATAAATAAATAAATAAACAGCGAATTGTGGTTCGCTTGCGTTGTGATTTACTTTAAGAATATTCACAGTTTGGTGCGCAACTTATATTTCAAGAAGTAGAGGTCCTTCATCTTATTTTGGGCTATTTGTGCAGGTAAATGTTCCACCGTGGCAATTATTCGTCGTATACCTTATGAGTTGTTTGACCTCGTTCGTCAAATTAGAATTAAATCAGCACCAGAAAACAATGAAACCAGTAGGCAGAAGCCAATGAATCTCGGTACCCTGAAAGAGGGTTAAAGCAACATCCAGGGTTTCCACCGGAAAGTAAGTGAAATTCCGATATTGATCGCGGCAGAGGACTTTGATGTCATGGGCCTATAGGCGAGACGTGGGTAAGACATGAGGAACGGGTAGACCACCAAGTAAGGGGGTGCGTGTGGATAGGTGTAGGGTGAACGGAAGAGCGGAAAAGTGTGTGTGTGTGTGTGGGGGGGGGGGGGGGGGGGGGGGGGGGGTAGGCATGTACGTACATTAAAGAGTTTTTAAAACCGTCGCTGATCACAGACCTGGAAGATGTCAGCACCTTGGCTGAGGTATCGAAAGAAATTTTATGGGTAAAGATCAATCTAAGAAACAAAAGTATTGCCCTTAGGGTTGTGTATTGAGCGATGGAGGGAAGCAAACCCGAGTGGGATGACTCTATATACTAGACACTAAGGTCCAATATCACAGAACTAGAAAACAGGGGGCTCAGCATAATTCTGATGGGTGACTTTAATGGGCACATAGGTGATAAGGAAGAAGGCATAGAGGGCGGGGACAAGGTCAACAGGAATGGAAGGAAGCTATTGAACTTCACAAATGAACTCGGTCTGAAGATTCTTAGGTGTAAGGGGAAATGGACCTGGGAGAGGAACGACAGAAAATCAATAATCGACTATATTCTCACAGATATTAATTTATAGAGGGAGGTGATATGGGTAGAAGTGGATGATGGGGATAAAATGGAGGTGGATAGTGATCACAATTTGATTACAGTGACGATCAGAGCCAAAAACCTAGTAAAAAGCAAAGGAAACTTCAAGGAGATTTGGGAACTCAATAAGGATGACGACTGGGCGAAGTTGGAAGAAAAATTGAAACCAAAGCTCGCAACCGTACCCAAGGGGGGCAGTGTCCAGAAGATGGCCGATGCCATAGTTGCGAGCATAGTGGAGACAGGGAAGGAAAGGGTAGGAAAGATCAGGGTGCCAACACGGGAACTTGGGTACAGAATGAACGAAGAACCGAATAGGGCCATAAAGGGTAGAAAAGCTAAATGTGCTGCATACAGGGGAAGTAGAAAACTTAAGAGGTGGAAAGCAACGAGGCCACGGTAGCAAAGGAAGAATACCAACAAGCACGAAATAAAGTAAATAAGATTAAAGACGATAATCGGAGAGTGCGAAATGGCAGTCTTATTAGGACGATAAGAATGACAGAGGGTATTTTGGAAATGGATAAATAAACTTAACAAAGGAAGTAACTCACAGAGTATTAAAGTAGATGGCAGAGTTACAGACGATCAAGATCAAATCGCATTAGAACTAGTCAAGCACTGGGAAAAGGTAAACGATAAGCGATGGGGCATGGGAAACCCACCGGAGTGTTCGAAACAGGTCGAGGAAAATCTATCGAACTTCGTGTGCAGCGAAATTAAAACGGTGGAGGTGCGAAAGGTGATCTCAAAATTAAGGAATGGAAAAGCGGGAGGGGTGGACGAAATTCCTGACGAATTTATCAAAAGAGGGGGAGAGGAACTCTTGGAAAGCCTAACTGCCCTATTCAATTTAACCATAGAGAACAAGAGGTCCCAAATGAGTGGTGAGACAGCAAAGTGACATTAATTCACAAAAAGACGTTTTGGATAATTATCGAGGGATCTCTGTCAGTAGCAACATTGGAAAAGTTTTCTGTAAAGTCCTGTATGGGAGATTAGAGGAGGTGATTGGGGAGAAGGGTTTTTTTGGGAAAGATCCAGAATGGCTTCAGGAAGGGAGAGAGTCACTGACCTGACCATCTTTTCACGCTATTCCAAATGATAGAATCTGCGAAAGCAAAAAAGAAAGAGATGTTTATGGCCTTTTTGGATGTTAAAAAGGCATACGATAGAGTATGGAGGGAGGGTATGTGGCGCAAGCTTGAGGCTCTGGGCCTGGGAAGCGAGTTTGTTGGAATTATGAAAGCATTATATAAAGATGTACAGAGTGAACTTATCCTGGGTAACATAACAACAAAACGTGTGCCCATGGAGATAGGCCTAAAACAGGGGTGTATCCTTTCGGCAATTCTTCTTTTTACTTTGAACATCAAAGGTTTAGGAGATGAACTCCTGCATAGCGGTGAGGGGGTAGCAGTTTGGTACTTGATAATCCCAGGGCTATTTTGTATGCTGGGAATTGTTGGGGACATATGGTAGCAAATGGAGACTCGAACTTAATGAAAGCAAGAGCAAAGCTATACCCGTGGGCCGCAAGGTGGACCCACTCGAAGGTAAAGAGTGTAGGAGTTCTGTATTCCGGAAGGTAGCAGCAAACCTCTTAGTGTAGGGGAGACAGGTGACTACGAGTATCTGGGGGTAAATATAAACATCACAGGAAGATGGCCACCGAAACCACACAAATAAATTGATTCTGAAGGGGAGGCGAATCCTTAACCAAATGAACCTTATAGGGAGAAACAGTTTCAATGAGGTTTTTGTGGGGAAAACCATTTGGGAAATGGTGGGTCTGCCAAGTATAACATATGGAACGGAAGTGGTACCCCCTAAACCAGACGGCTGTAAAGAGATTGGAAATCCTGCAGGACGATGCAGGCCGATGGATAACGGGGTCGAGTAATGCCGCAGCACTAGAAGCAATCAGGCGGGAGCTTGGGTGGATGAGGATCAAGGCCAGGATAGACTTATTGAAACTCGGTTATCTTAACTATTTGGTAAATCTCCCCGAAAGCCGATGGTGTAAAGTAATGTTCCTGCGAATGTTCAGCTCAAATGTCAGGACAGGGTGGATGGTCCAAGTGAGGGAACTAATAGAGAACTACTCATTGGAGATCTCGGACCTAGACTTTGGGGCAAACCAGGGTAAAAAAATCGTCAGAGAAAGGGTCACGGAGGATGGCAACCTTAATTGGTGAGAGGGGGTCAAATCAAAAAGATCTTTGGGTGGCCTGCGTGATAAGGAGAAGCCTGGTTTTGAAGAGTACCTTGATGGCACCTTTGGGGGGTCACTGTTGTTCAAGCTGAGGTCGCGGTCCCTGGAACTGAGGGGGAAAATTGGGAAAAACAGTGAAAAGGGGTGCCAGATGTGTAATTTGGGCGTGGTGGAGACCCTGGACCACTTTTCTTCTAGAATGCCCAAAATATCACTCTAAAAGAATAAGATTCACTGGGAGTATAGTGGGGAAGTGGGATGGGAGGATGAAGGACATGTGGTTAGTGGGAGACTCAAAGGAGAGGGTTAATATGCTAATCGGAGAGATTGGGAAGAATGGGGCAAGGGATGTCATCAAGCAGTTCGTCTCCGAGTGTTTGGAGGGGAGAAGAAGCGTGGGAATAGGGAGGCGATTGGGAGTACACCAGAGGTAACAAAGGCCTTCTCATCCGAGAACTGCGACAAATCAGCGGCCTGTCAAAGTGTTATTTTTTCATAAGAGGAAAATGCCTATTCAGTCAATCTTCAGAGTCTAAGTGATCAAATTTTAGATACTGGGATCGAATTTAGAAAGTGGCTTTCAATTAAAACGAGATAAAAACTGTAGTGATTTGTAGATGTCAGAATGGATTTCGTTCCTTCTTTTTGGTTGGTACTGTATTTGAGACATTCTCTTATTCATGGCCCTCGTTGTAGTTCACGCCTTTGAGACTTCAGCCATCCCCAAAATATGAAAAACAATGGACAATTATTGACTATCGATCGATTGACTTATCATCCATGCAAAACCATATTCAGCATCGGACATTGAGGCTTCAGTGTGCAAATCTCAGTGAACAGTTCCAGACTTCATCAATTTTGACAGAAATTACAGTTGAATTAGAAAAACTGTTTCATCATTTACTCCTATTTCATTTTATTCATTCGAAATCCAAGAAGAAGAGGCCCATTCAGTCGGAATTCTCTTCAAGTGATCCAAACTGTAGCATTGAGGAATCAACACAGAAAAGTAAGAACACAAAAATGCAAAACTTTTAAACCAAGTTGAATCAGAGGCAGGAACGTGGCTGGAGGTTTCAGCCGATTGGGGAGGGGGGGGGGGTGTAGGGTAATGGATTTCCATCTAGGGGGGAGGGACCGCGAGGAGAAAACCTCTCTGCCGTCCCTCCCCATAGTTGGAAATTCACTACCGAGAAATATTTTGAATTTGAAGCCATGAAAGAGGGTATAAAATTGACTGGCAGCGCTTGAGGTTCGACTTTGTGTTTTCAAAGCAAATAGCCCTCATTGAACTGTTTAAGGGCCCGTGCTGTGAATGGCGTACTCCATTGGTGGATCACCTGCAATGTTTTGAACAAATGGCAAGATTATCCACAATTTGGTCATCTGTAACGGTCGACATAATACTGATCACATTTGATAAGGCTTTAACCCTTTACCCAACGAATCGCCCGCATCCGGCCGCGTAATATGGAAATTCAGCAGCTGAAAAAATATTATTTTTCGAAAAATTTCAACAAAACCATATCATGTGACCCCTCTTTGGAACGAGCTCGTTCCAATGAGGGTTTCACATGATAGGGTTTTGTTGAAAAAATATATATATTTAAAATAATGAATTTTGATATCGTCTGGGTTGGGTAAAGGCTTTAAAAGAATTTTTTTCTTCGAAAAAAGAAATAACCTTCCTCAACCCAACCCACACACGTCTCCAACTACGCCCACCACCAGCTCTTTTCAGGTTAAACCTTATTATAACCAGACAGGTAATCAAGCATTATATTACTTGATTGGGAGCGCGGTGGCTCAGTGGTAGACTGTTGGACTTCTATGCTGGTGGTCCCGAGTTCAAGCTATTGACTTCTCTTCGGAGTTGTGTCCTTGGGCAAGGCACTTTATCCCGGTTGCCAACATGGGGGCACGATGATGCCGTGTACTAAGGCGTACTGCACGTCGATGGTGCTCATGTCTTCAACCGCTGTAACCCTATGTGACCTTCAGCACCAATAAATAAATAAATATTACTTGATTTGGAAATGTTGAATTAAAAAGAAATGACCTTTCACCACTAACACAACCCCAACAAGGGTGACGTCAGAATAGGCGCCCGTATCGTGCCTCCCACCCCACCCCTTCTCGCTCCCACCCCACCGGGAAGGTTTCTTCCTTTAATGTGGGTTTTTCGCTCTAAACCCCTATTGGAGAGCACCGGTCTCCTATCGGGGAAACACCCACACCATCTCTGCACACCACCACCTCTTTGTAGTTGAACTTTGTAACCAACCAGCTGAGATAACAAAACTCCAGCATGATATTACATGAGTTAAAAAGTTGCCAACGAAAGTTTTTTTTTCCCGCCAATTAAGTGATTTTTTTTTTTTTTTTTTTTTTTTGATCCCAGTGACAATATGAAATTAACAAGCCTCGGCCAAATATAGTAAGAAGCCGTGTCTGCGCGCGTCATTTCAACAGCAGACGACCACATTGGGACCCAAGTTTCTGTCATGCTCACTTTCTACAAGAAGCGCGTCGTTTGAACTGGTGTCTGCGCATTTTGGCAGAAGAATAAGGGTAAAAAATAGAAATGAATGAAAAAATTCACTATTATTCTTAGGTTTCTCATCTATGCATTTGTTGGAACAACACTGAAACTTGCTCGTTTGTTGACCAAGTCAACTGGAATTCGTGCAGAAGTGGATCGGCGTTCAATCGGAAACCAGAATTTACTTTTTCATTTTAAGGTAAACTTCCATCTTCTCTCTTTCAATTAACCTTTTACACATCTCACATTAAATCCAAATTTGTTATTTTAATTATTTTTTTTCTTCACATTTTTGACAAAAAATATATACACCATATCCCGTTGCCCATCATTGGAACAAGCTCGACGAGCTCGTTCCGTCGAGGTCTCGCATAATATGGTTTCGTTGAAATTTTTTGAAAAATGTATTTTTTCAGCTGCTCGATTTGTAAATCACTAGGACAGATTCGCTAGGTGAAGGGTTAAAATTGCATGTCTATTATTGTTTGTTTGTTAATTAGGAGTTATGGTCACTTTTAGCATCTATTGCAATATCTATCGCGACCGTATCACGATTATAAAGGCAAGTTTAGCCAATCGTTTATTATTATACTGCCAACTTGAGTCTCGCCTAGGCACTGATATTTTTTTATTGGGGTTTAATGGCACTTTCGACAGTCAGGGAGGCGTTGACTACCGGTTCATATCATATCAGTAAATTTTCATTTTATACAGGGTGGGTGGGGGGGAGGGAGCACTAAAAATTTGCAAGACGTGACGTCCTATTTTTTATTCGGCTCCTTTTTACACCCACCCACCCACCCACCCACTACGTGCAAATTTTCTACTACCGTTCTCAGACACCCACCCCCATTCTCCCATTAAAATCCAAAACAAACTTATCCCAACTGCCCACGTGGGGGTACGATGACGCTGTGTGCTGATACGTACTGCACGCCGAGGTGCACATGTCTTCGGCCAATCTAACCCTGTCTGTGCTGTGTAGTACGCAGTACCGCTGTGCAGTGTGTAGTACAGTCGTGGGTTAGGATGTTGAAGAGCTGACAGCTGCTCGTCGTTGCTCGGTGGTTCTCTCCGGGTACTCTGGCTTCCTCCACCCGTAAACCTGTCACCGACACGATATGACCCTGGTTGTTAAAGTGTCAATAAACACCAATAAATAAATAAATCAATTAATAAATAAATAACTTGGGTTCAATTTAGTGCATCAGAGAGAATTTTCCCAAAATACTGTTTGCTCATTTTCTACATTTCGAACAAGACACCCACCACCTACTAACGTGTGACATTTTCCCAGATTAAGCCCAATATTCTCACATATAAAGCCTCCTGATGTTGTATTTATGTTAAGCGTACAACATCATCTTTAAGGTTTGAAACACAAATGATGGCATATATTAGCTGATATATTGATATATTTTTAAAAAATTCAAAAAATTGCACAAGTTGGAAATGCACATTTTTGGCGCACTCAAGAGACCCACCCACCCCCACGTCACGTCTTGCAAATTTTTGGTGCTGCCCCCCCCCCCCCCCCCCCCCCTGATTTATATATAGAAGAAACGTATAGTGTTTTCAAGTAAAAACATTTCTCAACTCGTAGAATTAAGAATAAAACCGACTCTCCTCTGGAGAGTCTGTTTTATTCTTAATTCTACGAGTTGAATAAATTTTTGACTTGAAAACACTATACGTTTATTTTGTTTCTCCCATAAATCTTTTATATGGCTGCCGTGGCGAAATCGTGCTGTTTCTCGCAACAAAACACAGAGAGAAGTCCAATTCGATCGACCAGCAAAATTGGCAAAAATAAACAAGGCGCAGTAATACATTTCTATCTAAAAATATCCTTCAAACTTGAGTTAAACTTGCAAAAATACTTTATTAAATGAACAGTGTGTGGTGTTTTCTACTGGCATTCTGTAATACTTCCAAAAAGGTTCAAAGAAACCAACAGCTGAACTATCAATTATAATACACTAATGAGGTAGAGGTCAGATGTCAACAAGTCCGTCTCAACTACAGGAATAAATTCTTTCAGTGTCAAATCTATGGGGAAAATTTTTTACCCTACCAGGTGAATAAAGCAAAAATTTATCCAAGTCTTTTATTGTTCGAATAAATAGCCATTTATGTAATAAATACCGAGTAAACAAGCAGCACTCCAGTTCCCAGGTCTCCAAGAGGGGTCATATCTGTTCTGTTGTACAGCCTTGATGATTTTGTATAAGAACAAATTATTTTCACAACATTTGGAATATGTGCGGGGTGGATTCCGATCATTCGTAAATGGTTTCGGTCTACGACCGTATTGCAACCAATACATTCACTGCGAAGATAGAACCCTCTAGGAGCTCGGTGTCTCAGCGGTTCGACCTCTGAATTTCAACCGAAAGGTTCATGGTTCCATACTGACCAGCGGTACTGGGCTGTGTCCTTGTGCAAGGCAATTAAATCTCGATTGCCTACGCGTGGGCACAGTGGTGTCGTGTACTAAGGCGTATTGCACGTCGATGGTGCTCTTGCCTCCAACCAATGCTAACCTTGCTTGTGCGTAATTAGTACGCTGGGGACTCAAACAATTGCCCACCCCCGCTCGGTGGTTCTCTGTGGGTACTCTGGCTTCCTCCATCCGTGAAACTGTCCGACACGAGGTATCCCCGGCTGACAAAGTGCTATTAAACTCAAATAAATAAATAAATAAATAAATAAATAAATAAATAAATAAATAAGATACTGCAAATATCCACTGACGATGGGAAGTCAACACAGTGGGACGGTGGGGTTGTCGGACAAGTGATTAGTGAAAGAAGAAATATAGGGGATTGCAACTGAAGCTCCCCTGGGAAGAGTTTATTTAACCTTTTAACACACAACCCAATGGCCATATCTTGGCAGCACTATTCACAAAAAATGCCTTTCACAGTTTTTTTCGTTTTCCAGTTTCTGCCTCCAAATTATACCCTATGACCCCTCACTAAAAGGTAGTAAACTGAGTTTTGGGGGCATTTTTTCAACTATTCAACATTTACCCCCTTGAACGTTAGTGGTGTCTTTCATGCCAGTTCAATGGCAGCAATTAGAAGAGTACATATTCATTATTTTGGGCCAGACCAATCAATATTTTCAACGTGCAGCCTCGTTGAAAATATTGACTGGTCTACCCCACAGATTTACTGAACAACCACCATAGTGATGTCCATGCATTCGATTACCGGGTAGTAAAACCTATCTGCAGCAAAATTGTGCCCAATGTTGGTTGTACCCTGTGCTCCATCGATTACATTTTTATAATTATTTCTATACATAATTGGTGTTTGGAATCAAATATGATTGCGTCCGCAGAAGTATTGTTCACCCGTGAAAAGTAACCAATCCACGGCGACTGTATCTCAAGGTTTCGACCAGAATTTGATATTTCGACATTTTATCTCGAAATTTCGCGGTAAAAACTCAACATTTCGACCCACTTTCCACTGAATCTCATGTTTTCCGACTTAGTGTTTTTTTCGACTTTTCTACAGCTTCTCCCATGTAGAACAACCCAAGAACACCCAACGGTCGGGTAATACACCATTGTAAAGCTTATTCTTTCCCCATTCCACTGCCATCGGGTACTGCTGGACACTTTGGGACCTGGGTGAATCAAATTTGAGTGCGTGGGGTGGGGGTAATGAAGATGAGTGCTACTGTTTTCGAAAAGCGAATTGTGTAATATTTACATTCCATCAAGAGACCACGACAGCATCGATCCAAAAATGCTATCAGATATTATTTTTTCCGATTTCTCAGCTTTTGCCGAGAACCTGTGTCTGGGCCCTAGCAGTCTGTTCGGCCTCGAGTGTTTCGATTTTTATAGTTGCATATCCTCTTTATGTATTTAGACATTTCTTACAATCATAGATAATCAAAGGTCTTTTAGGTTCCTTGTGGCTCTTAAGAAATAAGTAAGAAATAATAAGTTTTTGTAAGTTATTTTTAACATACGTGAAGAATTAAGATATAACTAACAGTAAACAAATGGTCCACATAATAATTGCACCAACCGGTGTTCAAATAAAAAATAAAATCACCGAAAAATTAATACAAAGCTTCATGCCCCATTTGGATAAAATAGTCTACTTAAAGTGCCAACACAGCTTCAATGTGTCAAAAATGGGTTTCTGTGAAACCAATCACATGATATTCTTTGTGTCAAAATATCTCTGTAAAATCTCGGGGTCACATACGAAATGCCCAGAAACGCTAGAAAATGGACCTCTACAACGCAATTTTCACCACATGAATCTGTGAAAGTGCTAAAAAAAAATTGATATGCGAATCGGAGAGGGGTGGGTTTCCAAACTCTGTGGGATTTGTTTTGCAGGATATGGGGCGGGTGTTTAAAATGACCGGATAAAATAAGCAGAAAATAAGAAACATCTTGCGGTTTTAGGGTGGGTGATTCACCACTGATATGTAGCAGTGTATGGGTGTCCTTGTATGACCGTACCCACTCCTCTCCCAAGTTCGAATTGCTTCCCGCGTTCCTTGTTTTAGAAGAGGCAAATACCTCTCCATTCCCATTTCCTTGGTCTATGCTAGTACTGTGGAGCCCACTTAATTGGATATCTCTTAACTGAATAACCCTGTTAATTGAATATAATTTCCCAACACGAAACCATTTACCATACCTCCAGTACAGAGCTGACCTGTTAATTGAATATAGGTTATAGTGTAAACTCCTAACTCCTGTTAATTGAATAAAAAAACTTGTAACCTGTCGAGAAATTACCCTGACTCTCCCCAATTTCCCTTTGATTATAGACGTATTTAGCCTCAGTACATCCAATACAGGCATTTAATCTATTATATCTTGACTGACAGAGCTCATGGAGCTCTGTCAAACAAGATATAATAGAATAAATGCTAAGTTTATCTCTAGAATACAGGAAAGTAACACAATCCCTGTTAATTGAATACTCCTGCTAATTGAATAATTTCCTTTAGCAAAGTGGCTATTCTATTAACAGGGTTCCACTGTATTATGTATTCTAAAACATCTATTTCCACCCACAACACAGCTATTGACTTCTCTTCGGAATTATGGCCATTTTTGTAAGTGCGCCCGAATTTAAAAAATAATAAAAAGTAAGTTAGAGAATAAGCCTTGACCCAGGGATGTCAGTTAACTGTTGATGAAAAAACCCGAACCTCTATGATAAGACAGGTTTTCACAAAATGATCAGTTTTCACCAGAAATAAACCTTGAAACTTATCATTTTTGCATACCCACCCTATCCTCGATTGCGAATCAATAGACAATAGAAGAGCTTGAAATGTACGTCCCTGGGTCCTGGAAGCTTCGAGATTTGATTAGATTTTAAAGCTTAAGTTGCTATTCGGTTCGGTTCGAAATCGGCTGCCCGATTCGTTGCCTTTCGAAGGGTGTTGGTCAAAAACGCCCCCAAACCAAAACGTCCCCTAAATGTTTTGGTCAAAACTTCCCCAAGAGTTGGTCAAAACGTTCCCAAGAGTTGGTCAAAACGTCCCCAACAATTGGTCAAAACGTCCCCATGTGTTGGTCAAAACCTCCCCAAGATTTGGTCAAAACGTCCCCAACAATTGGTAAAAATGGCCCCAAATGTTGGTCAAAACGTCTCCAAGAGTTGGTCAAAACGTCCCCAGCAATTGGTCAAAACGTCCCCATGTGTTGGTCAAAACTGCCCCAAGATTTGGTCAAAACGTCCTCAACATTTGGCAAAAATGGCCCCAAATGTTGGTCAAAACGTCCCCAAGAGGTGGTCAAGACGTCCCCAAGAGTTGGTCAAAACGTCTCCAACTCATTTTTCCTTTTTTCATACTTAATTTAGCAATATTTGTTATTCGGTCGAAATCTAGGGTTCCAAGTCAGTTGTATCAACAATCTGCTCTCAGCTGGGCATGAACAGGACTTCTGCAAGCTTCTGGGATTAATTACCGCATGAATGACTAAAAAGTTTCAGCGCACCGAAGGGGTGCCCTGGAACGGTTTGGGATGGTAATCCCCTGCGACCTGAAAAAAAAACTTAACTTGCTTATGAATCCACGAGAGTCTGAAGCAAGGGCCAATAATCTTCTTGGTTTGACTGTGCGCACTGACAATAAGATACAAAGGGCAAACGCATGGTTCAGATGGAAATTGTACATAAATTACGTTGAAAATAAAGACTGTAATTTCCGCTATATTAACATAAGTATAATTTCCGCTGTATTAACATAAGTAACATCTGCATCTTTGCCACCACCCAAGCTAAATTCAGTCTCACTGGTCACTACCACTGTAGAAAGCAAATTTAAAGTTTCCAACCAATGTCGACGAAGAGCTGTTACTAACGGCTAACCCTGCACATTGCCCAGTACCGTTAATTCTCGCACCACTTTCCCTCTTTGAACGGTAATCCTAACTGGACAATATTTCAACTACATCATCAAGACATGCCTCCGACGAAGGCATGCCTTGATAACATAGCTGGAATATTTTATCAGTCGGGATTTGAGCCATCACAGTGGGAACAAATGAGGTTTACAGCTCCTTTCCCTTTTTTGAGGAGGGGGGGGGGGGGTGCTTAGTAAGATATGGAAGGGGGGGGGGGGGGCAAGGTCTAGACGGCGAAGGCATTTCCCGAAGGTCACAGGCCTGAGCTGGGCAAAGGTATGAGAGTATGAGAGGTGGTGTACCCCCTTTCGTCGTCGGTGGTCTGGTAGATCTCCCCCAGATAATCTAAATATTTTTATATTTTGACGTCGTGGGACGATATCTGAGCGTTTCTACAATACCTGACGTGGTCTTCAAATGTCCCCAGCTTGTGGGAGATAGCAATTTGAAGTTTGATTTTAGGGTGGCTCGACGGACAAGAGAATTTGAAGTTTTGGCCACACGCAGAGCGGCAGGTGTCAGTTGGAGTCTAATGCATGGGGCTAAATTACCAGAAGAGTTATGGGAAACAGTGGCTTCTAAAAATTGACTTATTTTTAAAATGTCTCTGAAAATTGAGACGGAAATATATAATTTTTTACATCTTTTAGAAACGGGGTTTAAATGCTCCAGGATTAGGCAAGTGGGGGTAAATTCTGCTTTTGAGGCTGCTGGATGGCCGAAAATGACTGCATGGTATCGGCATTTCATGCAATTTTGCAGGGTGATGCCTTGCATTTGACAATAAATTATTTCACCCACACTCTGATTGTTTTGTTTATTTCTACCTTATGGTCACAATACACTGTTTTCGTGCAAATAGCGCCTCTAGCGGTTTGCACCCCAACATTTAATGGAGGATAAACGTTCCCTGATTTATACGATTGGTAAAAAATGAACTGAGCTTGTAAGTGTGAATAAAATTTTATAGTGCATGTTTTGAAAAAAATATATTGGAGACAATTATAGTTGTCTTCTGAAAAGTGTGAGAGAAGATAAAAATTGGGAGTGTGAGTGGGCGGGGGGGGGGGGGGGGGGGGAGTCGGTAAAAATATCTCTGTTTCATTCAGTGTGAAACTGGACGGGAGTATAGGAATCGCCAAATTTAAAGGCAAAAGTCACATGGCGACCTATATTTTTATGGAATATTTTTTTTTCATAAAATGATAAACTAAATGGAAAACTGCTTGTTTTTTGCCAAATCATCTTGATGTGATGGGCGATGAGGAACGATTAGGGAGATGAGGAAAGATTAGGTTATGAACCACTAAACTGGTGAACAAGTGACTTGGAGAGCAAAGTTGTGAGTAGGATTAAATAGGCCCGATTGGCTGATTGGTTGAATATCAGTGGGATTTGAAACCATTAACGAAAAAAAAATTGTCCTCTTTAGGAAGGGTTAAAAAGTTTGTTTGTAATTTTGTGCCGGAATGTGTGAGAATCTCTCAAATACATGAGGCATAAAAAAAAGTGTCAAGGCCATTCAGTGCAGGACCATAGGGTAGAGTGAAAATTCGAATTTTAAATTGAAATTCCATGTGGCAACACATATTTTTTTCCAGTTTATTTTGTTCATGAGATGATGTACTTTGTGGATGTATATGTATTTTTTTTCAAAACAACTTGGTGTGTTGTACAGAGAGTGAAAGATTAGCACTGTGTTCAATGCGATTGTTTTTGGTATTCATAACCATTAGCACTGACGTCAATGAAAAAAAACAGAGTGTTCAGAGGGTGTTATATGTTTTCGTATCCAGTCACTTCTGGCCCAACTTATTTCGGCCCCTGGTCACTTCAGCCTCAAAATCATTTCGGCCCTCCTCATTTCAGCCCAGTCACTTGGCCCCTTGGTCATTTCGACGCCATTTCGAGGCTAGAGATCTATAAACAACGCAGAGTTCATGTTTAGAAATAATGAGTAATGATCTTTACTTTAATGTTCATTATTACCACTCATTCTATAAGTTACGATTAACATAAGTTTGGAGGCCCGTTAAAACTCCATAAATTTCAGTGACGTCATTCGACGGAGCCGGGCCGCAGGCGATAATGGTATAATAGCCATTAGCGGCCCGGCTATTTTTAGATTCCATGGTCTAATGAATTACTCCCCTTCGGATGACGTCCCTTTGTATTTCTGAACTGTAGTCGAACGCCCGATCGAAATAGAAATATCGAACCGACTTTAGTGATTATTTCTGTGCTGAAATGAAGCACTATCAGATGGAAACAAGTTTCATTGCACTGTGAATCGGTCGCAGTGTAAGTATACTGATAAAATCATCGTTCGTTCGTTACAATGGCCTGGTAATAATAGTAATAACATGATTGTTGTCAGGCATCATGATAAATTAGCGGCCCTGCAGCAACGATGAACAGCCCTTGGGCTAGTCTTTGTTAGACTGTGACCGAGGGCCAGGTGGGCCCCTAGGTCACAGTCTTATAAAGACTACCCTTGGGCTCATTAACGGCCGTCGACTTCGCCTCGGACCTTTAATAAACCCTCGGACTGTTCATCATTGCTGCAGAGCCGCTAATGAACCATAAGGCCCTCCAAAACCATGTTATTGTTATATTAATTTATATTTACACAGTGTACAAAACATTTAAAACATTGAATTGAAATGATCATTGCGAAATATTGCTTTCCAAAGGTTGAGTCATCAGTTTCTTCATGGGCTGATGAGTTAGGTCATCTGACACGTGCCACTCTTCATGGGCTTGGCTGTCGATTCTTCATGGGCTGACCACTTTGCATACATTTAAACCATCGCAAAATAGGTATTAGGTCATCTGACATGTGCCGCTCTTCATGGGCTTGGCTGTCGGTTCTTCATGGGCTGACCACTGCATACATTTAAACCATCACAAAATAGGCATTAGGTCATCTGACACGTGCCGCTCTTCATGGGCTTGGCTGTCGGTTCTTCATGGGCTGACCACTTTGCGTACATTTAAACCATAGCAAAATAGGTATTAGGTCATCTGACACGTGCCGCTCTTCATGGGCTTGGCTGTCGGTTCTTCATGGGCTGACCACTTTGCATACATTTAAACCAACGCGACATAAGTATTAGGTCATCTGACACGTGCCGCTCTTCATGGGCTTGGCTGTCGGTTCTTCATGGGCTGACCACTTTGCGTACATTTAAACCATAGCAAAATAGGTATTAGGTCATCTGACACGTGCCGCTCTTCATGGGCTTGGCTGTCGGTTCTTCATGGGCTGACCACTTTGCATACATTTAAACCAACGCGACATAAGTATTAGGTCATCTGACACGTGCCGCTCTTCATGGACTTGGCTGTCGGTTCTTCATGGGCTGACCACTTTGCATACATTTAAACCAATGCAACATAAGTATTAGGTCATCTGACACGTGCCGCTCTTCATGGGCTTGGCTGTCGGTTCTTCATGGGCTGACCACTTTGCAATTATTTAAACCAACGCGACATAAGTATTAGGTCATCTGACACATGCCGCTCTTCATGGGCTTGGCTGTCGGTTCTTCATGGGCTGACCACTTTGCATACATTTAAACCAACGCGACATAAGTATTAGGTCATCTGACACGTGCCGCTTTTCATGGGCTTGGCTGTCGGTTCTTCATGGGCTGACCACTTTGCATACATTTAAACAAACGCGACATAAGTATTAGGTCATCTGACACGTGCTGCACTTCATGGGCTTGGCTGTCGGTTCTTCATGGGCTGACCACTAAGCATACATTTAAACCATCGCGAAATAGGTATTAGGTCATCTGACACGTGCCGCTCTTCATGGGCTTGGCTGTCGGTTCTTCATGGGCTGACCACTTTGCATACATTTAAACCAACGCGACTTAAGTATTAGGTCATCTGACACGTGCCGCTCTTCATGGGCTTGGCTGTCGGTTCTTCATGGGCTGACCACTTTGCATACATTTAAACCATAGCAAAATAGGTATTAGGTCATCTGACACGTGCCGCTCTTCATGGGCTTGGCTGTCGGTTCTTCATGGGCTGACCACTTTGCATACATTTAAACCAACGCGACATAAGTATTAGGTCATCTGACACGTGCCGCTGTTCATGGGCTTGGCTGTCGGTTCTTCATGGGCTGACCACTTTGCGTACATTTAAACCATTGCAAAATAGGTATTAGGTCATCTGACACGTGCCGCTCTTCATGGGCTTGGCTGTCGGTTCTTCATGGGCTGACCACTTTGCATACATTTAAACCATCGCAAAATAGGTATTAGGTCATCTGACACGTGCCGCTCTTCATGGGCTTGGCTGTCAGTTCTCCATGGGCTGACCACTTTGCATACATTTAAAGCATCGCAAAATAGGTATTAGGTCATCTGACACGTGCCGCTCTTCATGGGCTTGGCTGTCGGTTCTTCATGGGCTGACCACTTTGCATACATTTAAACCAACGCGACTTAAGTATTAGGTCATCTGACACGTGCCGCTCTTCATGGGCTTGGCTGTCGGTTCTTCATGGGCTGACCACTTTGCATACATTTAAACCAACGCGACTTAAGTATTAGGTCATCTGACACGTGCCGCTCTTCATGGGCTTGGCTGTCGGTTCTTCATGGGCTGACGTCTTTGCATTCATTTAAACCATCGCAAAATAGGTATTAGGTCATCTGACACGTGCCGCTCTTCATGGGCTTGGCTGTCGCTTCTCCATGGGCTGACCACTTTGCATACATTTAAACCAACGCGACATAAGTATTAGGTCATCTGGCACGTGCCGCTCTTCATGGGCTTGGCTGTCGGTTCTTCATGGGCTGACCACTTTGCATACATTTAAACCATCGCAAAATAGGTATTAGGTCATCTGTCATGTGCCGCTTTTCATGGGCTTGGCTGTCGGTTCTTCATGGGCTGACCACTGCATACATTTAAACCATCGCAAAAGAGGCATTAGGTCATCTGACACGTGCCGCTCTTCATGGGCTTGGCTGTCGGTTCTTCATGGGCTGACCACTTTGCATACATTTAAACCAACGCAACATAAGTATTAGGTCATTTGACACGTGCCGCTCTTCATGGGCTTGGCTGTCGGTTCTTCATGGGATGTCCACTTTGCATACATTTAAACCAACGCGACATAAGTATTAGGTCATCTGGAACGTGCCGCTCTTCATGGGCTTGGCTGTCGGTTCTTCATGGGCTGACCACTTTGCATACATTTAAACCATCGCAAAATAGGTATTAGGTCATCTCACATGTGCCGCTCTTCATGGTCTTGGCTGTCGGTTCTTCATGGGCTGACCACTTTGCATACATTTAAACCATCGCAAAATAGGTATTAGGTCATCTGACATGTGCCGCTCTTCATGGGCTTGGCTCTCGGTTCTTCATGGGCTGACCACTGCATACATTTCAACCATGGCAAAATAGGCATTAGGTCATCTGACACGTGCCGCTCTTCATGGGCTTGGCTGTCAGTTCTCCATGGGCTGACCACTTTGCATACATTTAAACCATCGCAAAGTAGGTATTAGGTCATCTGACACGTGCCGCTCTTCATGGGCTTGGCTGTCGGTTCTTCATGGGCTGACCACTTTGCATACATTTAAACCAATGCGACATTAGTATTAGGTCATCTGACACGTGCCACTCTTCATGGGCTTGGCTGTCGGTTCTTCATGGGCTGACCACTTTGCATACATTTAAACCAACGCGACTTAAGTATTAGGTCATCTGACATGTGCAGCTCTTCATGGGCTTGGCTGTCGGTTCTTCATGGGCTGACCACTTTGCATTCATTTAAACCATCGCAAAATAGGTATTAGGTCATCTGACACGGGCCGCTCTTCATGGGCTTGGCTGTCGGTTCTTCATGGGCTGACCACTTTGCATACATTTAAACCAACGCGACATAAGTATTAGGTCATCTGACACGTTCCGCTCTTCATGGGCTTGGCTGTCGGTTCTTCATGGGCTGACCACCTTGCATACATTTAAACCATTGCAAAATAGGTACTAGGTCATCTGACACGTGCCGCTCTTCATGGGCTTGGCTGTCGGTTCTCCATGGGCTGACCACTTTGCATACATTTAAACCAACGCGACGTAAGTATTAGGTCATCTGGCACGTGCCGCTCTTCATGGGCTTGGCTGTCGGTTCTTCATGGGCTGACCACTTTGCATACATTTAAACCATCGCAAAATAGGTATTAGGTAATCTGACATGTGCCGCTCTTCATGGGCTTGGCTGTCGGTTCTTCAGGGGCTGACCACTGCATACGTTTAGACCATCGCAAAATAGGCATTAGGTCATCTGACACGTGCCGCTCTTCATGGGCTTGGCTGTCGGTTCTTCATGGGCTGACCACTTTGCATACATTTAAACCAACGCGACATAAGTATTAGGTCATCTGACACGTGCTGCACTTCATGGGCTTGGCTGTCGGTTCTTCATGGGCTGACCACTAAGCATACATTTAAACCATCGCGAAATAGGTATTAGGTCATCTGACATGTGCTGCTCTTCATGGGCTTGGCTGTCGGTTCTTCATGGGCTGACCACTTTGCATACATTTAAACCAACGCGACTTAAGTATTAGGTCATCTGACACGTGCCGCTCTTCATGGGCTTGGCTGTCGGTTCTTCATGGGCTGACCACTTTGCATACATTTAAACCATAGCAAAATAGGTATTAGGTCATCTGACACGTGCCGCTCTTAATGGGCTTGGCTGTCGGTTCTTCATGGGCTGACCACTTTGCATACATTTAAACCAACGCGACATAAGTATTAGGTCATCTGACACGTGCCGCTCTTCATGGGCTTGGCTGTCGGTTCTTCATGGGCTGACCACTTTGCGTACATTTAAACCATTGCAAAATAGGTATTAGGTCATCTGACACGTGCCGCTCTTCATGGGCTTGGCTGTCGGTTCTTCATGGGCTGACCACTTTGCATACATTTAAACCAATGCGACATAAGTATTAGGTCATCTGACACGTGCCGCTCTTCATGGGCTTGGCTGTCGGTTCTTCATGGGCTGACCACTTTGCATACATTTAAACCATCGCAAAATAGGTATTAGGTCATCTGACACGTGCCGCTCTTCATGGGCTTGGCTGTCAGTTCTTCATGGGCTGACCACTTTGCATACATTTAAATCATCGCAAAATAGGTATTAGGTCATCTGACACGTGCCGCTCTTCATGGGCTTGGCTGTCGGTTCTTCATGGGCTGACCCCTTTGCATACATTTAAACCAACGCGACATTAGTATTAGGTCATCTGACACATGCCGCTCTTCATGGGCTTGGCTGTCGGTTCTTCATGGGCTGACCACTTTGCATACATTTAAACCAACGCGACTTAAGTATTAGGTCATCTGACACGTGCCGCTCTTCATGGGCTTGGCTGTCGGTTCTTCATGGGCTGACCACTTTGCATACATTTAAACCATCGCAAAATAGGTCTTAGGTCATCTGACACGTGCCGCTCTTCATGGGCTTGGCTGTCGGTTCTTCATGGGCTGACCACTTTGCATACATTTAAACCAACGCGACATAAGTATTAGGTCATCTGACACGTTCCGCTCTTCATGGGCTTGGCTGTCGGTTCTTCATGGGCTGACCACTTTGCATACATTTAAACCAACGCGACATAAGTATTAGGTCATCTGACACGTGCCGATCTTCATGGGCTTGGCTGTCGGTTCTTCATGGGCTGACCACTTTGCGTACATTTAAACCATTGCAAAATAGGTATAAGGTCATCTGACACGTGCCGCTCTTCATGGGCTTGGCTGTCGGTTCTTCATGGGCTGACCACTTTGCATACATTTAAACCAATGCGACATAAGTATTAGGTCATCTGACACGTGCCGCTCTTCATGGGCTTGGCTGTCGGTTCTTCATGGGCTGACCACTTTGCATACATTTAAACCATCGCAAAATAGGTATTAGGTCATCTGACACGTGCCGCTCTTCATGGGCTTGGCTGTCAGTTCTTCATGGGCTGACCACTTTGCATACATTTAAACCATCGCAAAATAGGTGTTAGGTCATCTGACACGTGCCGCTCTTCATGGGCTTGGCTGTCGGTTCTTCATGGGCTGACCACTTTGCATACATTTAAACCAACGCGACATCAGTATTAGGTCATCTGGCACGTGCCGCTCTTCATGGGCTTGGCTGTCGGTTCTTCATGGGCTGACCACTTTGCATACATTTAAACCAACGCGACATAAGTATTAGGTCATCTGACACGTTCCGCTCTTCATGGGCTTGGCTGTCGGTTCTTCATGGGCTGACCACTTTGCATACATTTAAACCATTGCAAAATAGGTATTAGGTCATCTGACACGTGCCCCTCTTCATGGGCATGGCTGTCGGTTCTCCATGGGCTGACCACTTTGCATACATTTAAACCAACGCGACATAAGTATTAGGTCATCTGACACGTGCCGCTCTTCATGGGCTTGGCTGTCGGTTCTTCATGGGCTGACCACTTTGCAATCATATAAACCAACGTGACATAAGTATTAGGTCATCTGACACGTGCCGCTCTTCGTGGGCTTGGCTGTCGGTTCTTCATGGGCTGACCACTTTGCAATCATTTAAACCAACGCGACATAAGTATTAGGTCATCTGACACGTGCCGCTCTTCATGGGCTTGGCTGTCGGTTCTTCATGGGCTGACCACTTTGCATACATTTAAACCAACGCGACATAAGTATTAGGTCATCTGACATGTGCTGCACTTCATGGGCTTGGCTGTCGGTTCTTCATGGGCTGACCACTAAGCATACATTTAAACCATCGCGAAATAGGTATTAGGTCATCTGACACGTGCCGCTCTTCATGGGCTTGGCTGTCGGTTCTTCATGGGCTGACCACTTTGCATACATTTAAACCAACGCGACTTAAGTATTAGGTCATCTGACACGTGCCGCTCTTCATGGGCTTGCCTGTCGGTTCTTGATGGGCTGACCACTTTGCATACATTTAAACCATAGCAAAATAGGTATTAGGTCATCTGACATGTGCCGCTCTTCATGGGCATGGCTGTCGGTTCTTCATGGGCTGACCACTTTGCATACATTTAAACCAACGCGACATAAGTATTAGGTCATCTGACACGTGCCGCTCTTCATGGGCTTGGCTGTCGGTTCTTCATGGGCTGACCACTTTGCGTACATTTAAACCATTGCAAAATAGGTATTAGGTCATCTGACACGTGCCGCTCTTCATGGGCTTGGCTGTCGGTTCTTCATGGGCTGACCACTTTGCATACATTTAAACCAATGCAACATAAGTATTAGGTCATCTGACACGTGCCGCTCTTCATGGGCTTGGCTGTCGGTTCTTCATGGGCTGACCACTTTGCATACATTTAAACCATCGCAAAATAGGTATTAGGTCATCTGACACGTGCCGCTCTTCATGGGCTTGGCTGTCGGTTCTTCATGGGCTGACCACTTTGCATACATTTAAACCAACGCGACATAAGTATTAGGTCATCTGACACGTTCCGCTCTTCATGGGCTTGGCTGTCGGTTCTTCATGGGCTGACCACTTTGCATACATTTAAACCATTGCAAAATAGGTATTAGGTCATCTGACACGTGCCCCTCTTCATGGGCATGGCTGTCGGTTCTCCATGGGCTGACCACTTTGCATACATTTAAACCAACGCGACATAAGTATTAGGTCATCTGACACGTGCCGCTCTTCATGGGCTTGGCTGTCGGTTCTTCATGGGCTGACCACTTTGCAATCATATAAACCAACGTGACATAAGTATTAGGTCATCTGACACGTGCCGCTCTTCGTGGGCTTGGCTGTCGGTTCTTCATGGGCTGACCACTTTGCAATCATTTAAACCAACGCGACATAAGTATTAGGTCATCTGACACGTGCCGCTCTTCATGGGCTTGGCTGTCGGTTCTTCATGGGCTGACCACTTTGCATACATTTAAACCAACGCGACATAAGTATTAGGTCATCTGACATGTGCTGCACTTCATGGGCTTGGCTGTCGGTTCTTCATGGGCTGACCACTAAGCATACATTTAAACCATCGCGAAATAGGTATTAGGTCATCTGACACGTGCCGCTCTTCATGGGCTTGGCTGTCGGTTCTTCATGGGCTGACCACTTTGCATACATTTAAACCAACGCGACTTAAGTATTAGGTCATCTGACACGTGCCGCTCTTCATGGGCTTGCCTGTCGGTTCTTGATGGGCTGACCACTTTGCATACATTTAAACCATAGCAAAATAGGTATTAGGTCATCTGACACGTGCCGCTCTTCATGGGCATGGCTGTCGGTTCTTCATGGGCTGACCACTTTGCATACATTTAAACCAACGCGACATAAGTATTAGGTCATCTGACACGTGCCGCTCTTCATGGGCTTGGCTGTCGGTTCTTCATGGGCTGACCACTTTGCGTACATTTAAACCATTGCAAAATAGGTATTAGGTCATCTGACACGTGCCGCTCTTCATGGGCTTGGCTGTCGGTTCTTCATGGGCTGACCACTTTGCATACATTTAAACCAATGCAACATAAGTATTAGGTCATCTGACACGTGCCGCTCTTCATGGGCTTGGCTGTCGGTTCTTCATGGGCTGACCACTGCATACATTTAAACCATCGCAAAATAGGCATTAGGTCATCTGACACGTGCCGCTCTTCATGGGCTTGGCTGTCGGTTCTTCATGGGCTGACCACATTGCATACATTTAAACCAACGCGACATAAGTATTAGGTCATTTGACACGTGCCGCTCTTCATGGGCTTGGCTGTCGGTTCTTCATGGGCTGACCACTTTGCATACATTTAAACCAACGCGACATTAGTATTAGGTCATTTGACACGTGCTGCTCTTCATGGGCTTGGCTGTCGGTTCTTCATGGGCTGACCACTTTGCATACATTTAAACCAACGCGACATTAGTATTAGGTCATCTGACATGTGCCGCTCTTCATGGGCTTGGCTGTCGGTTCTTCATGGGCTGACCACTTTGCATACATTTAAATCAACGCGACATAAGTATTAGGTCATCTGACACGTGCCGCTCTTCATGGTCTTGGCTGTCGGTTCTTCATGGGCTGACCACTTTGCATACATTTAAACCAATGCGACATAAGTATTAGGTCATCTGACACGTGCCGCTCTTCATGGGCTTGGCTGTCGGTTCTTCATGGGCTGACCACTTTGCATACATTTAAACCAACGCGACTTAAGTATTAGGTCATCTGACACGTGCCGCTCTTCATGGGCTTGGCTGTCGGTTCTTCATGGGCTGACCACTTTGCATACATTTAAGCCATCGCAAAATAGGTATTAGGTCATCTGACACGTGCCGCTCTTCATGGGCTTGGCTGTCGGTTCTTCATGGGCTGACCACTTTGCATACATTTAAACCATTGCAAAATAGGTATTAGGTCATCTGACACATGCCGCTCTTCATGGGCTTGGCTGTCGGCTCTCCATGGGCTGACCACTTTGCATACATTTAAACCAACGCGACATAAGTATTAGGTCATCTGACACGTGCCGCTCTTCGTGGGCTTGGCTGTCGGTTCTTCATGGGCTGACCACTTTGCAATCATTTAAACCAACGCGACATAAGTATTAGGTCATCTGACACGTGCCGCTCTTCATGGGCTTGGCTGTCGGTTCTTCATGGGCTGACCACTTTGCATACATTTAAACCAACGCAACATAAGTATTAGGTCATCTGACATGTGCTGCACTTCATGGGCTTGGCTGTCGGTTCTTCATGGGCTGACCACTAAGCATACATTTAAACCATCGCGAAATAGGTATTAGGTCATCTGACACGTGCCGCTCTTCATGGGCTTGGCTGTCGGTTCTTCATGGGCTGACCACTTTGCATACATTTAAACCAACGCGACTTAAGTATTAGGTCATCTGACACGTGCCGCTCTTCATGGGCTTGCCTGTCGGTTCTTCATGGGCTGACCACTTTGCATACATTTAAACCATAGCAAAATAGGTATTAGGTCATCTGACACGTGCCGCTCTTCATGGGCATGGCTGTCGGTTCTTCATGGGCTGACCACTTTGCATACATTTAAACCAACGCGACATAAGTATTAGGTCATCTGACACGTGCCGCTCTTCATGGGCTTGGCTGTCGGTTCTTCATGGGCTGACCACTTTGCATACATTTAAATGAACGCGACTTAAGTATTAGGTCATCTGACACGTGCCGCTCTTCATGGGCTTGGCTGTCGGTTCTTCATGGGCTGACCACTTTGCATACATTTAAGCCATCGCAAAATAGGTATTAGGTCATCTGACACGTGCCGCTCTTCATGGGCTTGGCTGTCGGTTCTTCATGGGCTGACCACTTTGCATACATTTAAACCATTGCAAAATAGGTATTAGGTCATCTGACACGTGCCGCTCTTCATGGGCTTGGCTGTCGGCTCTCCATGGGCTGACCACTTTGCATACATTTAAACCAACGCGACATAAGTATTAGGTCATCTGACACGTGCCGCTCTTCGTGGGCTTGGCTGTCGGTTCTTCATGGGCTGACCACTTTGCAATCATTTAAACCAACGCGACATAAGTATTAGGTCATCTGACACGTGCCGCTCTTCATGGGCTTGGCTGTCGGTTCTTCATGGGCTGACCACTTTGCATACATTTAAACCAACGCGACATAAGTATTAGGTCATCTGACATGTGCTGCACTTCATGGGCTTGGCTGTCGGTTCTTCATGGGCTGACCACTAAGCATACATTTAAACCATCGCGAAATAGGTATTAGGTCATCTGACACGTGCCGCTCTTCATGGGCTTGGCTGTCGGTTCTTCATGGGCTGACCACTTTGCATACATTTAAACCAACGCGACTTAAGTATTAGGTCATCTGACACGTGCCGCTCTTCATGGGCTTGCCTGTCGGTTCTTCATGGGCTGACCACTTTGCATACATTTAAACCATAGCAAAATAGGTATTAGGTCATCTGACACGTGCCGCTCTTCATGGGCATGGCTGTCGGTTCTTCATGGGCTGACCACTTTGCATACATTTAAACCAATGCGACATAAGTATTAGGTCATCTGACACGTGCCGCTCTTCATGGGCTTGGCTGTCGGTTCTTCATGGGCTGACCACTTTGCGTACATTTAAACCATTGCAAAATAGGTATTAGGTCATCTGACACGTGCCGCTCTTCATGGGCTTGGCTGTCGGTTCTTCATGGGCTGACCACTTTGCATACATTTAAACCAATGCAACATAAGTATTAGGTCATCTGACACGTGCCGCTCTTCATGGGCTTGGCTGTCGGTTCTTCATGGGCTGACCACTGCATACATTTAAACCATCGCAAAATAGGCATTAGGTCATCTGACACGTGCCGCTCTTCATGGGCTTGGCTGTCGGTTCTTCATGGGCTGACCACTTTGCATACATTTAAACCAACGCGACATAAGTATTAGGTCATTTGACACGTGCCGCTCTTCATGGGCTTGGCTGTCGGTTCTTCATGGGCTGACCACTTTGCATACATTTAAACCAACGCGACATTAGTATTAGGTCATTTGACACGTGCTGCTCTTCATGGGCTTGGCTGTCGGTTCTTCATGGGCTGACCACTTTGCATACATTTAAACCAACGCGACATTAGTATTAGGTCATCTGACATGTGCCGCTCTTCATGGGCTTGGCTGTCGGTTCTTCATGGGCTGACCACTTTGCATACATTTAAATCAACGCGACATAAGTATTAGGTCATCTGACACGTGCCGCTCTTCATGGTCTTGGCTGTCGGTTCTTCATGGGCTGACCACTTTGCATACATTTAAACCAATGCAACATAAGTATTAGGTCATCTGACACGTGCCGCTCTTCATGGGCTTGGCTGTCGGTTCTTCATGGGCTGACCACTTTGCATACATTTAAACCAACGCGACTTAAGTATTAGGTCATCTGACACGTGCCGCTCTTCATGGGCTTGGCTGTCGGTTCTTCATGGGCTGACCACTTTGCATACATTTAAGCCATCGCAAAATAGGTATTAGGTCATCTGACACGTGCCGCTCTTCATGGGCTTGGCTGTCGGTTCTTCATGGGCTGACCACTTTGCATACATTTAAACCATTGCAAAATAGGTATTAGGTCATCTGACACGTGCCGCTCTTCATGGGCTTGGCTGTCGGCTCTCCATGGGCTGACCACTTTGCATACATTTAAACCAACGCGACATAAGTATTAGGTCATCTGACACGTGCCACTCTTCATGGGCTTGGCTGTCGGTTCTTCATGGGCTGACCACTTTGCATACATTTAAACCATCGCAAAATAGGTATTAGGTCATCTGACATGTGCCGCTCTTCATGGGCTTGGCTGTCGGTTCTTCATGGGCTGACCACTGCATACATTTAAACCATCGCAAAATAGGCATTAGGTCATCTGACACGTGCCGCTCTTCATGGGCTTGGCTGTCGGTTCTTCATGGGCTGACCACTTTGCATACATTTAAACCAACGCGACATAAGTATTAGGTCATTTGACACGTGCCGCTCTTCATGGGCTTGGCTGTCGGTTCTTCATGGGCTGACCACTTTGCATACATTTAAACCAACGGGACATTAGTATTAGGTCATCTGGCATGTGCCGCTCTTCATGGGCTTGGCTGTCGGTTCTTCATGGGCTGACCACTTTGCATACATTTAAATCAACGCTACATAAGTATTAGGTCATCTGACACGTGCCGCTCTTCATGGTCTTGGCTGTCGGTTCTTCATGGGCTGACCACTTTGCATACATTTAAACCAATGCGACATAAGTATTAGGTCATCTGACACGTGCCGCTCTTCATGGGCTTGGCTGTCGGCTCTTCATGGGCTGACCACTTTGCAATCATTTAAACCAACGCGACATAAGTATTAGGTCATCTGACACGTGCCGCTCTTCATGGGCTTGGCTGTCGGTTCATCATGGGCTGACCACTTTGCATACATTTAAACCAACGCGACATAAGTATTAGGTCATCTGACACGTGCCGCTCTTCATGGGCTTGGCTGTCGCTTCTTCATGGGCTGACCACTTTGCATACATTTAAAGCAACGCGACATAAGTATTAGGTCATCTGACACGTGCTGCACTTCCTGGGCTTGGCTGTCGGTTCTTCATGGGCTGACCACTAAGCATACATTTAAACCATCGCGAAATAGGTATTAGGTCATCTGACACGTGCCGCTCTTCATGGGCTTGGCTGTCGGTTCTTCATGGGCTGACCACTTTGCATACATTTAAACCAACGCGACTTAAGTATTAGGTCATCTGACACGTGCCGCTCTTCATGGGCTTGGCTGTCGGTTCTTCATGGGCTGACCACTTTGCATACATTTAAACCATAGCAAAATAGGTATTAGGTCATCTGACACGTGCCGCTCTTCATGGGCTTGGCTGTCGGTTCTTCATGGGCTGACCACTTTGCGTACATTTAAACCATTGCAAAATAGGTATTAGGTCATCTGACACGTGCCGCTCTTCATGGGCTTGGCTGTCGGTTCTTCATGGGCTGACCACTTTGCATACATTTAAACCAATGAGACATAAGTATTAGGTCATCTGACACGTGCCGCTCTTCATGGGCTTGGCTGTCGGTTCTTCATGGGCTGACCACTTTGCATACATTTAAACCATAGCAAAATAGGCATTAGGTCATCTGACACGTGCCGCTCTTCATGGGCATGGCTGTCGGTTCTTCATGGGCTGACCACTTTGCATACATTTAAACCAACGCGACATAAGTATTAGGTCATCTGACACGTGCCGCTGTTCATGGGCTTCGCTGTCGGTTCTTCATGGGCTGACCACTTTTCGTACATTTAAACCATTGCAAAATAGGTATTAGGTCATCTGACACGTGCCGCTCTTCATGGGCTTGGCTGTCGGTTCTTCATGGGCTGACCACTTTGCATACATTTAAACCAATGCAACATAAGTATTAGGTCATCTGACACGTGCCGCTCTTCATGGGCTTGGCTGTCGGTTCTTCATGGGCTGACCACTTTGCATGCATTTAAACCATAGCAAAATAGGTATTAGGTCATCTGACACGTGCCGCTCTTCATGGGCTTGGCTGTCGGTTCTTCATGGGCTGACCACTTTGCATACATTTAAACCGACGCGACATAAGTATTAGGTCATCTGACACGTGCCGCTCTTCATGGGCTTGGCTGTCGGTTCTTCATGGGCTGACCACTTTGCGTACATTTAAACCATTGCAAAATAGGTATTAGGTCATCTGACACGTGCCGCTCTTCATGGGCTTGGCTGTCGGTTCTTCATGGGCTGACCACTTTGCATACATTTAAACCAATGTGACATAAGTATTAGGTCATCTGACACGTGCCGCTCTTCATGGGCTTGGCTGTCGGTTCTTCATGGGCTGACCACTTTGCATACATTTAAACCATCGCAAAATAGGTATTAGGTCATCTGACACGTGCCGCTCTTCATGGGCTTGGCTGTCAGTTCTTCATGGGCTGACCACTTTGCATACATTTAAACCATTGCAAAATAGGTATTAGGTCATCTCACACGTGCCGCTCTTCATGGGCTTGGCTGTCGGTTCTTCATGGGCTGACCACTTTGCATACATTTAAACCAACGCGACATTAGTATTAGGTCATCTGACACGTTCCGCTCTTCATGGGCTTGGCTGTCGGTTCTTCATGGGCTGACCACTTTGCATACATTTAAACCAACGCGACTTAAGTATTAGGTCATCTGACACGTGCCTCTCTTCATGGGCTTGGCTGTCGGATCTTCATGGGCTGACCACTTTGCGTACATTTAAACCATCGCGAAATAGGTATTAGGTCATCTGACATGTGCTGCTCTTCATGGGCTTGGCTGTCGGTTCTTCATGGGCTGACCACTTTGCATACATTTAAACCAACGCGACTTAAGTATTAGGTCATCTGACACGTGCCGCTCTTCATGGGCTTGGCTGTCGGTTCTTCATGGGCTGACCACTTTGCATACATTTAAACCATAGCAAAATAGGTATTAGGTCATCTGACATGTGCTGCTCTTCATGGGCTTGGCTGTCGGTTCTTCATGGGCTGACCACTTTGCATACATTTAAACCACCGCGACTTAAGTATTAGGTCATCTGACACGTGCCGCTCTTCATGGGCTTGGCTGTCGGTTCTTCATGGGCTGACCACTAAGCATACATTTAAACCATCGCGAAATAGGTATTAGGTCATCTGACATGTGCTGCTCTTCATGGGCTTGGCTGTCGGTTCTTCATGGGCTGACCACTTTGCATACATTTAAACCAACGCGACTTAAGTATTAGGTCATCTGACACGTGCCGCTCTTCATGGGCTTGGCTGTCGGTTCTTCATGGGCTGACCACTTTGCATACATTTAAACCATAGCAAAATAGGTATTAGGTCATCTGACACGTGCCGCTCTTAATGGGCTTGGCTGTCGGTTCTTCATGGGCTGACCACTTTGCATACATTTAAACCAACGCGACATAAGTATTAGGTCATCTGACACGTGCCGCTCTTCATGGGATTGGCTGTCGGTTCTTCATGGGCTGACCACTTTGCGTACATTTAAACCATTGCAAAATAGGTATTAGGTCATCTGACACGTGCCGCTCTTCATGGGCTTGGCTGTCGGTTCTTCATGGGCTGACCACTTTGCGTACATTTAAACCATTGCAAAATAGGTATTAGGTCATCTGACACGTGCCGCTCTTCATGGGCTTGGCTGTCGGTTCTTCATGGGCTGACCACTTTGCATACATTTAAACCAATGTGACATAAGTATTAGGTCATCTGACACGTGCCGCTCTTCATGGGCTTGGCTGTCGGTTCTTCATGGGCTGACCACTTTGCATACATTTAAACCATCGCAAAATAGGTATTAGGTCATCTGACACGTGCCGCTCTTCATGGGCTTGGCTGTCAGTTCTTCATGGGCTGACCACTTTGAATACATTTAAACCATTGCAAAATAGGTATTAGGTCTTCTCACACGTGCCGCTCTTCATGGGCTTGGCTGTCGGTTCTTCATGGGCTGACCACTTTGCATACATTTAAACCAACGCGACATTAGTATTAGGTCATCTGACACGTTCCGCTCTTCATGGGCTTGGCTGTCGGTTCTTCATGGGCTGACCACTTTGCATACATTTAAACCAACGAGACTTAAGTATTAGGTCATCTGACACGTGCCTCTCTTCATGGGCTTGGCTGTCGGATCTTCATGGGCTGACCACTTTGCGTACATTTAAACCATCGCAAAATAGGTATTAGGTCATCTGACACGTGCCGCTCTTCATGGGCTTGGCTGTCGGTTCTTCATGGGCTGACCACTTTGCATACATTTAAACCAACGCGACATAAGTATTAGGTCATCTGACACGTTCCGCTCTTCATGGGCTTGGCTGTCGGTTCTTCATGGGCTGACCACTTTGC
Source organism: Pictodentalium vernedei (assembly GCA_031216915.1). Classification (NCBI taxonomy): domain Eukaryota; kingdom Metazoa; phylum Mollusca; class Scaphopoda; order Dentaliida; family Dentaliidae; genus Pictodentalium; species Pictodentalium vernedei. Next base: position 115,021,040 of record CM062291.1, on the reverse strand, counting down.
ATACATTTAAACCATTGCAAAATAGGTATTAGGTCATCTGACACGTGCTGCTCTTCATGGGCTTGCCTGTCGGTTCTCCATGGGCTGACCACTTTGCATACATTTAAACCAATGCGACATAAGTATTAGGTCATCTGACACGTGCCACTCTTCATGGGCTTGGCTGTCGGTTCTTCATGGGCTGACCACTAAGCATACATTTAAACCATCGCAAAATAGGTATTAGGTCATCTGACATGTGCCGCTCTTCATGGGCTTGGCTGTCGGTTCTTCATGGGCTGACCACTGCATACATTTAAACCATCGCAAAATAGGCATTAGGTCATCTGACACGTGCCGCTCTTCATGGGCTTGGCTGTCGGTTCTTCATGGGCTGACCACTTTGCATACATTTAAACCAACGCGACATAAGTATTAGGTCATTTGACACGTGCTGCTCTTCATGGGCTTGGCTGTTGGTTCTTCATGGGCTGACCACTTTGCATACATTTAAACCAACGCGACATAAGTATTAGGTCATTTGACACGTGCCGCTCTTCATGGGCTTGGCTGTCGGTTCTTCATGGGCTGACCACTTTGCATACATTTAAACCAACGCTACATTAGTATTAGGTCATCTGGCATGTGCCGCTCTTCATGGGCTTGGCTGTCGGTTCTTCATGGGCTGACCACTTTGCATACATTTAAATCAACGCGACATAAGTATTAGGTCATCTGACACGTGCCGCTCTTCATGGTCTTGGCTGTCGGTTCTTCATGGGCTGACCACTTTGCATACATTTAAACCAATGCGACATAAGTATTAGGTCATCTGACACGTGCCGCTCTTCATGGGCTTGGCTGTCGGCTCTTCATGGGCTGACCACTTTGCAATCATTTAAACCAACGCGACATAAGTATTAGGTCATCTGACACGTGCCGCTCTTCATGGGCTTGGCTGTCGGTTCTTCATGGGCTGACCACTTTGCGTACATTTAAACCAACGCGACATAAGTATTAGGTCATCTGACACGTGCCGCTCTTCATGGGCTTGGCTGCCGGTTCTTCATGGGCTGACCACTTTGCATACATTTAAACCAACGCGAAATAGGTATTAGGTCATCTGACACGTGCCGCTCTTCATGGGCTTGGCTGTCGGTTCTTCATGGGCTGACCACTTTGCATACATTTAAACTAACGCGACTTAAGTATTAGGTCATCTGACACGTGCCTCTCTTCATGGGCTTGGCTGTCGGTTCTTCATGGGCTGACCACTTTGCATACATTTAAACCATAGCAAAATAGGTATTAGGTCATCTGACACGTGCCGCTCTTCATGGGCTTGGCTGTCGGTTCTTCATGGGCTGACCACTTTGCGTACATTTAAACCATTGCAAAATAGGTATTAGGTCATCTGACACGTGCCGCTCTTCATGGGCTTGGCTGTCGGTTCTTCATGGGCTGACCACTTTGCATACATTTAAACCATAGCAAAATAGGTATTAGGTCATCTGACACGTGCCGCTCTTCATGGGCATGGCTGTTGGTTCTTCATGGGCTGACCACTTTGCATACATTTAAACCAACGCAACATAAGTATTAGGTCATCTGACACGTGCCGCTGTTCATGGGCTTCGCTGTCGGTTCTTCATGGGCTGACCACTTTTCGTACATTTAAACCATTGCAAAATAGGTATTAGGTCATCTGACACGTGCCGCTCTTCATGGGCTTGGCTGTCGGTTCTTCATGGGCTGACCACTTTGCATACATTTAAACCAATGCAACATAAGTATTAGGTCATCTGACACGTGCTGCTCTTCATGGGCTTGGCTGTCGGTTCTTCATGGGCTGACCACTTTGCATGCATTTAAACCATAGCAAAATAGGTATTAGGTCATCTGACACGTGCCGCTCTTCATGGGCTTGGCTGTCGGTTCTTCATGGGCTGACCACTTTGCATACATTTAAACCGACGCGACATAAGTATTAGGTCATCTGACACGTGCCGCTCTTCATGGGCTTGGCTGTCGGTTCTTCATGGGCTGACCACTTTGCGTACATTTAAACCATTGCAAAATAGGTATTAGGTCATCTGACACGTGCCGCTCTTCATGGGCTTGGCTGTCGGTTCTTCATGGGCTGACCACTTTGCATACATTTAAACCAATGTGACATAAGTATTAGGTCATCTGACACGTGCCGCTCTTCATGGGCTTGGCTGTCGGTTCTTCATGGGCTGACCACTGCATACATTTAAACCATCGCAAAATAGGCATTAGGTCATCTGACACGTGCCGCTCTTCATGGGCTTGGCTGTCGGTTCTTCATGGGCTGACCACTTTGCATACATTTAAACCAACGCGACATAAGTATTAGGTCATTTGACACGTGCTGCTCTTCATGGGCTTGGCTGTTGGTTCTTCATGGGCTGACCACTTTGCATACATTTAAACCAACGCGACATAAGTATTAGGTCATTTGACACGTGCCGCTCTTCATGGGCTTGGCTGTCGGTTCTTCATGGGCTGACCACTTTGCATACATTTAAACCAACGCTACATTAGTATTAGGTCATCTGGCATGTGCCGCTCTTCATGGGCTTGGCTGTCGGTTCTTCATGGGCTGACCACTTTGCATACATTTAAATCAACGCGACATAAGTATTAGGTCATCTGACACGTGCCGCTCTTCATGGTCTTGGCTGTCGGTTCTTCATGGGCTGACCACTTTGCATACATTTAAACCAATGCGACATAAGTATTAGGTCATCTGACACGTGCCGCTCTTCATGGGCTTGGCTGTCGGCTCTTCATGGGCTGACCACTTTGCAATCATTTAAACCAACGCGACATAAGTATTAGGTCATCTGACACGTGCCGCTCTTCATGGGCTTGGCTGTCGGTTCTTCATGGGCTGACCACTTTGCGTACATTTAAACCAACGCGACATAAGTATTAGGTCATCTGACACGTGCCGCTCTTCATGGGCTTGGCTGCCGGTTCTTCATGGGCTGACCACTTTGCATACATTTAAACCAACGCGAAATAGGTATTAGGTCATCTGACACGTGCCGCTCTTCATGGGCTTGGCTGTCGGTTCTTCATGGGCTGACCACTTTGCATACATTTAAACTAACGCGACTTAAGTATTAGGTCATCTGACACGTGCCTCTCTTCATGGGCTTGGCTGTCGGTTCTTCATGGGCTGACCACTTTGCATACATTTAAACCATAGCAAAATAGGTATTAGGTCATCTGACACGTGCCGCTCTTCATGGGCTTGGCTGTCGGTTCTTCATGGGCTGACCACTTTGCGTACATTTAAACCATTGCAAAATAGGTATTAGGTCATCTGACACGTGCCGCTCTTCATGGGCTTGGCTGTCGGTTCTTCATGGGCTGACCACTTTGCATACATTTAAACCATAGCAAAATAGGTATTAGGTCATCTGACACGTGCCGCTCTTCATGGGCATGGCTGTTGGTTCTTCATGGGCTGACCACTTTGCATACATTTAAACCAACGCAACATAAGTATTAGGTCATCTGACACGTGCCGCTGTTCATGGGCTTCGCTGTCGGTTCTTCATGGGCTGACCACTTTTCGTACATTTAAACCATTGCAAAATAGGTATTAGGTCATCTGACACGTGCCGCTCTTCATGGGCTTGGCTGTCGGTTCTTCATGGGCTGACCACTTTGCATACATTTAAACCAATGCAACATAAGTATTAGGTCATCTGACACGTGCTGCTCTTCATGGGCTTGGCTGTCGGTTCTTCATGGGCTGACCACTTTGCATGCATTTAAACCATAGCAAAATAGGTATTAGGTCATCTGACACGTGCCGCTCTTCATGGGCTTGGCTGTCGGTTCTTCATGGGCTGACCACTTTGCATACATTTAAACCGACGCGACATAAGTATTAGGTCATCTGACACGTGCCGCTCTTCATGGGCTTGGCTGTCGGTTCTTCATGGGCTGACCACTTTGCGTACATTTAAACCATTGCAAAATAGGTATTAGGTCATCTGACACGTGCCGCTCTTCATGGGCTTGGCTGTCGGTTCTTCATGGGCTGACCACTTTGCATACATTTAAACCAATGTGACATAAGTATTAGGTCATCTGACACGTGCCGCTCTTCATGGGCTTGGCTGTCTGTTCTTCATGGGCTGACCACTTTGCATACATTTAAACCATGGCAAAATAGGTATTAGGTCATCTGACACGTGCCGCTCTTCATGGGCTTGGCTGTCTGTTCTTCATGGGCTGACCACTTTGCATACATTTAAACCATCGCAAAATAGGTATCAGGTCATCTCACACGTGCCGCTCTTCATGGGCTTGGCTGTCGGTTCTTCATGGGCTGACCACTTTGCATACATTTAAACCAACGCGACATTAGTATTAGGTCATCTGACACGTTCCGCTCTTCATGGGCTTGGCTGTCGGTTCTTCATGGGCTGACCACTTTGCGTACATTTAAACCATCGCAAAATAGGTATTAGGTCATCTGACACGTGCCGCTCTTCATGGGCTTGGCTGTCGGTTCTTCATGGGCTGACCACTTTGCATACATTTAAACCAATGTGACATAAGTATTAGGTCATCTGACACGTGCCGCTCTTCATGGGCTTGGCTGTCAGTTCTTCATGGGCTGACCACTTTGCATACATTTAAACCATCGCAAAATAGGTATTAGGTCATCTGACACGTGCCGCTCTTCATGGGCTTGGCTGTCTGTTCTTCATGGGCTGACCACTTTGCATACATTTAAACCATCGCAAAATAGGTATTAGGTCATCTCACACGTGCCGCTCTTCATGGGCTTGGCTGTCGGTTCTTCATGGGCTGACCACTTTGCATACATTTAAACCAACGTGACATTAGTATTAGGTCATCTGACACGTTCCGCTCTTCATGGGCTTGGCTGTCGGTTCTTCATGGGCTGACCACTTTGCGTACATTTAAACCATCGCCAAATAGGTATTAGGTCATCTGACACGTGCCGCTCTTCATGGGCTTGGCTGTCGGTTCTTCATGGGCTGACCACTTTGCATACATTTAAACCAACGCGACATAAGTATTAGGTCATCTGACACGTTCCGCTCTTCATGGGCTTGGCTGTCGGTTTTTCATGGGCTGACCACTTTGCATACATTTAAACCATTGCAAAATAGGTATTAGGTCATCTGACACGTGCCGCTCTTCATGGGCTTGCCTGTCGGTTCTCCATGGGCTGACCACTTTGCATACATTTAAACCAACGCGACATAAGTATTAGGTCATCCGACACGTGCCACTCTTCATGGGCTTGGCTGTCGGTTCTTCATGGGCTGACCACTTTGCATACATTTTAACCATCGCAAAATAGGCATTAGGTCATCTGACACGTGCCGCTCTTCATGGGCTTGGCTGTCGGTTCTTCATGGGCTGACCACTTTGCATACATTTAAACCAACGCGACATAAGTATTAGGCCATTTGACACGTGCTGCTCTTCATGGGCTTGGCTGTCGGTTCTTCATGGGCTGACCACTTTGCATACATTTAAACCAACGCGACATTAGTATTAGGTCATCTGACATGTGCCGCTCTTCATGGGCTTGGCTGTCGGTTCTTCATGGGCTGACCACTTTGCATACATTTAAATCAACGCGACATAAGTATTAGGTCATCTGACACGTGCCGCTCTTCATGGTCTTGGCTGTCGGTTCTTCATGGGCTGACCACTTTGCATACATTTAAACCAATGCGACATAAGTATTAGGTCATCTGACAGGTGCCGCTCTTCATGGGCTTGGCTGTCGGTTCTTCATGGGCTGACCACTTTGCAATCATTTAAACCAACGCGACATAAGTATTAGGTCATCTGACACGTGCCGCTCTTCATGGGCTTGGCTGTCGGTTCTTCATGGGCTGACCACTTTGCAATCATTTAAACCAACGCGACATAAGTATTAGGTCATCTGACACGTGCCGCTCTTTATGGGCTTGGCTGTCGGTTCTTCATGGGCTGACCACTTTGCAATCATTTAAACCAATGCGACATAAGTATTAGGTCATCTGACACGTGCCGCTCTTCATGGGCTTGGCTGTCGGTTCTTCATGGGCTGACCACTTTGCATAGATTTAAACCAACGCGACATAAGTATTAGGTCATCTGACAAGTGCCGCTCTTCATGGGCTTGGCTGTCGGTTCTTCATTGGCTGACCACCTTGCATACATTTAAACCAACGCGACATAAGTATTAGGTCATCTGACATGTGCTGCACTTCATGGGCTTGGCTGTCGGTTCTTCATGGGCTGACCACTAAGCATACATTTAAACCATCGCGAAATAGGTATTAGGTCATCTGACATGTGCCGCTCTTCATGGGCTTGGCTGTCGGTTCTTCATGGGCTGACCACTTTGCATACATTTAAACCAACGCGACTTAAGTATTAGGTCATCTGACACGTGCCGCTCTTCATGGGCTTGGCTGTCGGTTCTTCATGGGCTGACCACTTTGCATACATTTAAACCATAGCAAAATAGGTATTAGGTCATCTGACACGTGCCGCTCTTCATGGGCATGGCTGTCGGTTCTTCATGGGCTGACCACTTTGCATACATTTAAACCAACGCGACATAAGTATTAGGTCATCTGACACGTGCCGCTCTTCATGGGCTTGGCTGTCGGTTCTTCATGGGCTGACCACTTTGCGTACATTTAAACCATTGCAAAATAGGTATTAGGTCATTTGACACGTGCCGATCTTCATGGGCTTGGCTGTCGGTTCTTCATGGGTTGACCACTTTGCATACATTTAAACCAATGCAACATAAGTATTAGGTCTTCTGACACATGCCGCTCTTCATGGGCTTGGCTGTCGGTTCTTCATGGGCTGACCACTGCATACATTTAAACCATCGCAAAATAGGCATTAGGTCATCTGACACGTGCCGCTCTTCATGGGCTTGGCTGTCGGTTCTTCATGGGCTGACCACTTTGCATACGTTTAAACCAACGCGACATAAGTATTAGGTCATTTGACACGTGCCGCTCTTCATGGGCTTGGCTGTCGGTTCTTCATGGGCTGACCACTTTGCATACATTTAAACCAACACGACTTAAGTATTAGGTCATCTGACACGTGCCGCTCTTCATGGGCTTGGCTGTCGGTTCTTCATGGGCTGACCACTTTGCATACATTTAAACCATTGCAAAATAGGTATTAGGTCATCTGACACGTGCCGCTCTTCATGGGCTTGGCTGTCGGTTCTCCATGGGCTGACCACTTTGCATACATTTAAACCAACGCGACATATGTATTAGGTCATCTGACACGTGCCACTCTTCATGGGCATGGCTGTCGGTTCTTCATGGGCTGACCACTTTGCATACATTTAAACCATCGCAAAATAGGTATTAGGTCATCTGACATGTGCCGCTCTTCATGGGCTTGGCTGTCGGTTCTTCATGGGCTGACCACTGCATACATTTAAACCATCGCAAAATAGGCATTAGGTCATCTGACACGTGCCGCTCTTCATGGGCTTGGCTGTCGGTTCTTCATGGGCTGACCACTTTGCATACATTTAAACCAACGCGACATAAGTATTAGGTCATTTGACACGTGCTGCTCTTCATGGGCTTGGCTGTCGGTTCTTCATGGGCTGACCACTTTGCATACATTTAAACCAACGCGACATTAGTATTAGGTCATCTGACATGTGCCGCTCTTCATGGGCTTGGCTGTCGGTTCTTCATGGGCTGACCACTTTGCATACATTTAAATCAACGTGACATAAGTATTAGGTCATCTGACACGTGCCGCTCTTCATGGTCTTGGCTGTCGGTTCTTCATGGGCTGACCACTTTGCATACATTTAAACCAATGCGACATAAGTATTAGGTCATCTGACAGGTGCCGCTCTTCATGGGCTTGGCTTGTCGGTTCTTCATGGGCTGACCACTTTGCAATCATTTAAACCAACGCGACATAAGTATTAGGTCATCTGACACGTGCTGCTCTTCATGGGCTTGGCTGTCGGTTCTTCATGGGCTGACCACTTTGCAATCATTTAAACCAACGCGACATAAGTATTAGGTCATCTGACACGTGCCGCTCTTCATGGGCTTGGCTGTCGGTTCTTCATGGGCTGACCACTTTGCAATCATTTAAACCAACGCGACATAAGTATTAGGTCATCTGACACGTGTCGCTCTTCATGGGCTTGGCTGTCGGTTCTTCATGGGCTGACCACTTTGCATACATTTAAACCAACGCGACATAAGTATTAGGTCATCTGACACGTGCCGCTCTTCATTGGCTTGGCTGTCGGTTCTTCATTGGCTGACCACTTTGCATACATTTAAACCAACGCGACATAAGTATTAGGTCATCTGACATGTGCTGTACTTCATGGGCTTGGCTGTCGGTTCTTCATGGGCTGACCACTAAGCATACATTTAAACCATCGCGAAATAGGTATTAGGTCATCTGACACGTGCCGCTCTTCATGGGCTTGGCTGTCGGTTCTTCATGGGCTGACCACTTTGCATACATTTAAACCAACGCGACTTAAGTATTAGGTCATCTGACACGTGCCGCTCTTCATGGGCTTGGCTGTCGGTTCTTCATGGGCTGACCACTTTGCATACATTTAAACCATAGCAAAATAGGTATTAGGTCATCTGACACGTGCCGCTCTTCATGGGCATGGCTGTCGGTTCTTCATGGGCTGACCACTTTGCATACATTTAAACCAACGCGACATAAGTATTAGGTCATCTGACACGTGCCGCTCTTCATGGGCTTGGCTGTCGGTTCTTCATGGGCTGACCACTTTGCGTACATTTAAACCATTGCAAAATAGGTATTAGGTCATTTGACACGTGCCGCTCTTCATGGGCTTGGCTGTCGGTTCTTCATGGGCTGACCACTTTGCATACATTTAAACCAATGCAACATAAGTATTAGGTCATCTGACACGTGCCGCTCTTCATGGGCTTGGCTGTCAGTTCTTCATGGGCTGACCACTTTGCATACATTTAAACCAATGCAACATAAGTATTAGGTCATCTGACACGTGCCGCTCTTCATGGGCTTGGCTGTCAGTTCTTCATGGGCTGACCACTGCATACATTTAAACCATCGCAAAATAGGTATTAGGTCATTTGACACGTGCCGCTCTTCATGGGCTTGGCTGTCGGTTCTTCATGGGCTGACCACTTTGCATACATTTAAACCAATGCAACATAAGTATTAGGTCATCTGACACGTGCCGCTCTTCATGGGCTTGGCTGTCGGTTCTTCATGGGCTGACCACTTTGCATACGTCTAAACCAACGCGACATAAGTATTAGGTCATTTGACACGTGCCGCTCTTCATGGGCTTGGCTGTCGGTTCTTCATGGGCTGACCACTTTGCATACATTTAAACCAACGTGACATTAGTATTAGGTCATCTGACACGTGCCGCTCTTCATGGGCTTGGCTGTCGGTTCTTCATGGGCTGACCACTTTGCATACATTTAAACCATCGCAAAATAGGTATTAGGTCATCTGACACGTGCCGCTCTTCATGGGCTTGGCTGTCGGTTCTTCATGGGCTGACCACTTTGCATACATTTAAACCAACGCGACATAAGTATTAGGTCATCTGACACGTTCCGCTCTTCATGGGCTTGGCTGTCGGTTCTTCATGGGCTGACCACTTTGCATACTTTTAAACCATTGCAAAATAGGTATTAGGTCATCTGACACGTGCCGCTCTTCATGGGCTTGGCTGTCGGTTCTCCATGGGCTGACCACTTTGCATACATTTAAACCAACGCGACATATGTATTAGGTCATCTGACACGTGCCACTCTTCATGGGCATGGCTGTCGGTTCTTCATGGGCTGACCACTTTGCATACATTTAAACCATCGCAAAATAGGTATTAGGTCATCTGACATGTGCCGCTCTTCATGGGCTTGGCTGTCGGTTCTTCATGGGCTGACCACTGCATACATTTAAACCATCGCAAAATAGGCATTAGGTCATCTGACACGTGCCGCTCTTCATGGGCTTGGCTGTCGGTTCTTCATGGGCTGACCACTTTGCATACATTTAAACCAACGCGACATAAGTATTAGGTCATTTGACACGTGCCGCTCTTCATGGGCTTGGCTGTCGGTTCTTCATGGGCTGACCACTTTGCATACATTTAAACCAACGCGACATTAGTATTAGGTCATCTGACATGTGCCGCTCTTCATGGGCTTGGCTGTCGGTTCTTCATGGGCTGACCACTTTGCATACATTTAAATCAACGCGACATAAGTATTAGGTCATCTGACACGTGCCGCTGTTCATGGTCTTGGCTGTCGGTTCTTCATGGGCTGACCACTTTGCATACATTTAAACCAATGCGACATAAGTATTAGGTCATCTGACACGTGCCGCTCTTCATGGGCTTGGCTGTCGGTTCTTCATGGGCTGACCACTTTGCAATCATAAACCAACGCGACATAAATATTAGGTCATCTGACACGTGCCGCTCTTCATGGGCTTGGCTGTCGGTTCTTCATGGGCTGACCACTTTGCATACATTTAAACCAACGCGACATAAGTATTAGGTCATCTGACACGTGCCGCTCTTCATGGGCTTGGCTGTCGGTTCTTCATTGGCTGACCACTTTGCATACATTTAAACCAACGTGACATAAGTATTAGGTCATCTGACACGTGCTGCACTTCATGGGCTTGGCTGTCGGTTCTTCATGGGCTGACCACTAAGTATACATTTAAACCATCGCGAAATAGGTATTAGGTCATCTGACACGTGCCGCTCTTCATGGGCTTGGCTGTCGGTTCTTCATGGGCTGACCACTTTGCATACATTTAAACCAACGCGACTTAAGTATTAAGTCATCTGACACGTGCCGCTCTTCATGGGCTTGGCTGTCGGTTCTTCATGGGCTGACCACTTTGCATACATTTAAACCATAGCAAAATAGGTATTAGGTCATCTGACACGTGCCGCTCTTCATGGGCATGGCTGTCGGTTCTTCATGGGCTGACCACTTTGCATACATTTAAACCAACGCGACATAAGTATTAGGTCATCTGACACGTTCCGCTCTTCATGGGGTTGGCTGTCGGTTCTTCATGGGCTGACCACTTTGCATACATTTAAACCATTGCAAAATAGGTATTAGGTCATCTGACACGTGCCGCTCTTCATGGGCTTGGCTGTCGGTTGTCCATGGGCTGACCACTTTGCATACATTTAAACCAACGCGACATAAGTATTAGGTCATCTGACACGTGCCACTCTTCATGGGCTTGGCTGTCGGTTCTTCATGGGCTGACCACTTTGCATACATTTAAACCATCGCAAAATAGGTATTAGGTCATCTGACATGTGCCGCTCTTCATGGGCTTGGCTGTCGCTTCTTCATGGGCTGACCACTGCGTACATTTAAACCATTGCAAAATAGGCATTAGGTCATTTGACACGTGCCGCTCTTCATAGGCTTGGCTGTCGGTTCTTCATGGGCTGACCACTTTGCATACATTTAAACCAACGCGACATAAGTATTAGGTCTTTTGACACGTGCCGCTCTTCATGGGCTTGGCTGTCAGTTCTTCATGGGCTGACCACTTTGCATACATTTAAACCAACGCGACATTAGTATTAGGTCATCTGACATGTGCCGCTCTTCATGGGCTTGGCTGTCGGTTCTTCATGGGCTGACCACTTTGCATACATTTAAATCAACGCGACATAAGTATTAGGTCATCTGACACGTGCCGCTCTTCATGGTCTTGGCTGTCGGTTCTTCATGGGCTGACCACTTTGCATACATTTAAACCAATGCGACATAAGTATTAGGTCATCTGACACGTGCTGCTTTTCATGGGCTTGGCTGTCGGTTCTTCATGGGCTGACCACTTTGCATACATTTAAACCAACGCGACATTAGTATTAGGTCATCTGACACGTGCCGCTCTTCATGGGCTTGGCTGTCGGTTCTTCATGGGCTGACCACTTTGCATACATTTAAACCAACGCGACTTAAGTATTAGGTCATCTGACACGTGCCACTCTTCATGGGCTTGGCTGTCGGTTCTTCATGGGCTGACCACTTTGCGTACATTTAAACCATCGCAAAATAGGTATTAGGTCATCTGACACGTGCCGCTCTTCATGGGCTTGGCTGTCGGTTCTTCATGGGCTGACCACTTTGCATACATTTAAACCGACGCGACATAAGTATTAGGTCATCTGACACGTGCCGCTCTTCATGGGCTTGGCTGTCGGTTCTTCATGGGCTGACCACTTTGCGTACATTTAAACCATTGCAAAATAGGTACTAGGTCATCTGACACGTGCCGCACTTCATGGGCTTGGCTGTCGGTTCTTCATGGGCTGACCACTTTGCATACATTTAAACCAATGTGACATAAGTATTAGGTCATCTGACACGTGCCGCTCTTCATGGGCTTGGCTGTCGGTTCTTCATGGGCTGACCACTTTGCATACATTCAAACCATCGCAAAATAGGTATTAGGTCATCTGACACATGCCGCTCTTCATGGGCTTGGCTGTCAGTTCTTCATGGGCTGACCACTTTGCATACATTTAAACCATCGCAAAATAGGTATTAGGTCATCTCACACGTGCCGCTCTTCATGGGCTTGGCTGTCGGTTCTTCATGGGCTGACCACTTTGCATGCATTTAAACCAACGCGACATTAGTATTAGGTCATCTGACACGTTCCGCTCTTCATGGGCTTGGCTGTCGGTTCTTCATGGGCTGACCACTTTGCATACATTTAAACCAATGCGACATAAGTATTAGGTCATCTGACACGTGCTGCTCTTCATGGGCTTGGCTGTCGGTTCTTCATGGGCTGACCACTTTGCATACATTTAAACCAACGCGACATTAGTATTAGGTCATCTGACACGTGCCGCTCTTCATGGGCTTGGCTGTCGGTTCTTCATGGGCTGACCACTTTGCATACATTTAAACCAACGCGACTTAAGTATTAGGTCATCTGACACGTGCCACTCTTCATGGGCTTGGCTGTCGGTTCTTCATGGGCTGATCACTTTGCGTACATTTAAACCATCGCAAAATAGGTATTAGGTCATCTGACACGTGCCGCTCTTCATGGGCTTGGCTGTCGGTTCTTCATGGGCTGACCACTTTGCATACATTTAAACCGACGCGACATAAGTATTAGGTCATCTGAAACGTGCCGCTCTTCATGGGCTTGGCTGTCGGTTCTTCATGGGCTGACCACTTTGCGTACATTTAAACCATTGCAAAATAGGTATTAGGTCATCTGACACGTGCCGCTCTTCATGGGCTTGGCTGTCGGTTCTTCATGGGCTGACCACTTTGCATACATTTAAACCAATGTGACATAAGTATTAGGTCATCTGACACGTGCCGCTCTTCATGGGCTTGGCTGTCGGTTCTTCATGGGCTGACCACTTTGCATACATTTAAACCATCGCAAAATAGGTATTAGGTCATCTGACACGTGCCGCTCTTCATGGGCTTGGCTGTCAGTTCTTCATGGGCTGACCACTTTGCATACATTTAAACCATCGCAAAATAGGTATTAGGTCATCTCACACGTGCCGCTCTTCATGGGGTTGGCTGTCGGTTCTTCATGGGCTGACCACTTTGCATACATTTAAACCAACGCGACATTAGTATTAGGTCATCTGACACGTTCCGCTCTTCATGGGCTTGGCTGTCGGTTCTTCATGGGCTGACCACTTTGCATACATTTAAACCAACGCGACTTAAGTATTAGGTCATCTGACACGTGCCTCTCTTCATGGGCTTGGCTGTCGGATCTTCATGGGCTGACCACTTTGCGTACATTTAAACCATCGCAAAATAGGTATTAGGTCATCTGACACGTGCCGCTCTTCATGGGCTTGGCTGTCGGTTCTTCATGGGCTGACCACTTTGCATACATTTAAACCAACGCGACATAAGTATTAGGTCATCTGACACGTTCCGCTCTTCATGGGCTTGGCTGTCGGTTCTTCATGGGCTGACCACTTTGCATACATTTAAACCATTGCAAAATAGGTATTAGGTCATCTGACACGTGCCGCTCTTCATGGGCTTGGCTTTCGGTTCTCCATGGGCTGACCACTTTGCATACATTTAAACCAACGCGACATAAGTCTTAGGTCATCTGACACGTGCCACTCTTCATGGGCTTGGCTGTCGGTTCTTCATGGGCTGACCACTTTGCATACATTTAAACCATCGCAAAATAGGTATTAGGTCATCTGACATGTGCCGCTCTTCATGGGCTTGGCTGTCGGTTCTTCATGGGCTGACCACTTTGCATACATTTAAACCAACGCGACATAAGTATTAGGTCATTTGACACGTGCTGCTCTTCATGGGCTTGGCTGTTGGTTCTTCATGGGCTGACCACTTTGCATACATTTAAACCAACGCGACATAAGTATTAGGTCATTTGACACGTGCCGCTCTTCATGGGCTTGGCTGTCGGTTCTTCATGGGCTGACCACTTTGCATACATTTAAACCAACGCTACATTAGTATTAGGTCATCTGGCATGTGCCGCTCTTCATGGGCTTGGCTGTCGGTTCTTCATGGGCTGACCACTTTGCATACATTTAAATCAACGCGACATAAGTATTAGGTCATCTGACACACGTGCCGCTCTTCATGGTCTTGGCTGTCGGTTCTTCATGGGCTGACCACTTTGCATACATTTAAACCAATGCGACATAAGTATTAGGTCATCTGACATGTGCCGCTCTTCATGGGCTTGGCTGTCGGCTCTTCATGGGCTGACCACTTTGCAATCATTTAAACCAACGCGACATAAGTATTAGGTCATCTGACACGTGCCGCTCTTCATGGGCTTGGCTGTCGGTTCTTCATGGGCTGACCACTTTGCGTACATTTAAACCAACGCGACATAAGTATTAGGTCATCTGACACGTGCCGCTCTTCATGGGCTTGGCTGCCGGTTCTTCATGGGCTGACCACTTTGCATACATTTAAACCAACGCGACATAAGTATTAGGTCATCTGACACGTGCTGCACTTCATGGGCTTGGCTGTCGGTTCTTCATTGGCTGACCACTAAGCATACATTTAAACCATCGCGAAATAGGTATTACGTCATCTGACACGTGCCGCTCTTCATGGGCTTGGCTGTCGGTTCTTCATGGGCTGACCACTTTGCATACATTTAAACTAACGCGACTTAAGTATTAGGTCATCTGACACGTGCCTCTCTTCATGGGCTTGGCTGTCGGTTCTTCATGGGCTGACCACTTTGCATACATTTAAACCATAGCAAAATAGGTATTAGGTCATCTGACACGTGCCGCTCTTCATGGGCTTGGCTGTCGGTTCTTCATGGGCTGACCACTTTGCGTACATTTAAACCATTGCAAAATAGGTATTAGGTCATCTGACACGTGCCGCTCTTCATGGGCTTGGCTGTCGGTTCTTCATGGGCTGACCACTTTGCATACATTTAAACCATAGCAAAATAGGTATTAGGTCATCTGACACGTGCCGCTCTTCATGGGCATGGCTGTCGGTTCTTCATGGGCTGACCACTTTGCATACATTTAAACCAACGCAACATAAGTATTAGGTCATCTGACACGTGCCGCTGTTCATGGGCTTCGCTGTCGGTTCTTCATGGGCTGACCACTTTTCGTACATTTAAACCATTGCAAAATAGGTATTAGGTCATCTGACACGTGCCGCTCTTCATGGGCTTGGCTGTCGGTTCTTCATGGGCTGACCACTTTGCATACATTTAAACCAATGCAACATAAGTATTAGGTCATCTGACACGTGCCGCTCTTCATGGGCTTGGCTGTCGGTTCTTCATGGGCTGACCACTTTGCATGCATTTAAACCATAGCAAAATAGGTATTAGGTCATCTGACACGTGCCGCTCTTCATGGGCTTGGCTGTCGGTTCTTCATGGGCTGACCACTTTGCATACATTTAAACCGACGCGACATAAGTATTAGGTCATCTGACACGTGCCGCTCTTCATGGGCTTGGCTGTCGGTTCTTCATGGGCTGACCACTTTGCGTACATTTAAACCATTGCAAAATAGGTATTAGGTCATCTGACACGTGCCGCTCTTCATGGGCTTGGCTGTCGGTTCTTCATGGGCTGACCACTTTGCATACATTTAAACCAACGCGACATAAGTATTAGGTCATCCGACACGTGCCACTCTTCATGGGCTTGGCTGTCGGTTCTTCATGGGCTGACCACTTTGCATACATTTTAACCATCGCAAAATAGGCATTAGGTCATCTGACACGTGCCGCTCTTCATGGGCTTGGCTGTCGGTTCTTCATGGGCTGACCACTTTGCATACATTTATACCAACGCGACATAAGTATTACGTCATTTGACACGTGCTGCTCTTCATGGGCTTGGCTGTCGGTTCTTCATGGGCTGACCACTTTGCATACATTTAAACCAACGCGACATTAGTATTAGGTCATCTGACATGTGCCGCTCTTCATGGGCTTGGCTGTCGGTTCTTCATGGGCTGACCACTTTGCATACATTTAAATCAACGCGACATAAGTATTAGGTCATCTGACACGTGCCGCTCTTCATGGTCTTGGCTGTCGGTTCTTCATGGGCTGACCACTTTGCATACATTTAAACCAATGCGACATAAGTATTAGGTCATCTGACAGGTGCCGCTATTCATGGGCTTGGCTGTCGGTTCTTCATGGGCTGACCACTTTGCAATCATTTAAACCAATGCGACATAAGTATTAGGTCATCTGACACGTGCCGCTCTTCATGGGCTTGGCTGTCGGTTCTTCATGGGCTGACCACTTTGCAATCATTTAAACCAACGCGACATAAGTATTAGGTCATCTGACACGTGCCACTCTTCATGGGCTTGGCTGTCGGTTCTTCATGGGCTGACCACTTTGCAATCATTTAAACCAACGCGACATAAGTATTAGGTCATCTGACACGTGCCGCTCTTCATGGGCTTGGCTGTCGGTTCTTCATGGGCTGACCACTTTGCATAGATTTAAACCAACGCGACATAAGTATTAGGTCATCTGACACGTGCCGCTCTTCATGGGCTTGGCTGTCGGTTCTTCATTGGCTGACCACTTTGCATACATTTAAACCAACGCGACATAAGTATTAGGTCATCTGACATGTGCTGCACTTCATGGGCTTGGCTGTCGGTTCTTCATGGGCTGACCACTAAGCATACATTTAAACCATCGCGAAATAGGTATTAGGTCATCTGACATGTGCCGCTCTTCATGGGCTTGGCTGTCGGTTCTTCATGGGCTGACCACTTTGCATACATTTAAACCAACGCGACTTAAGTATTAGGTCATCTGACACGTGCCGCTCTTCATGGGCTTGGCTGTCGGTTCTTCATGGGCTGACCACTTTGCATACATTTAAACCATAGCAAAATAGGTATTAGGTCATCTGACACGTGCCGCTCTTCATGGGCATGGCTGTCGGTTCTTCATGGGCTGACCACTTTGCATACATTTAAACCAACGCGACATAAGTATTAGGTCATCTGACACGTGCCGCTCTTCATGGGCTTGGCTGTCGGTTCTTCATGGGCTGACCACTTTGCGTACATTTAAACCATTGCAAAATAGGTATTAGGTCATTTGACACGTGCCGATCTTCATGGGCTTGGCTGTCGGTTCTTCATGGGTTGACCACTTTGCATACATTTAAACCAATGCAACATAAGTATTAGGTCATCTGACACATGCCGCTCTTCATGGGCTTGGCTGTCGGTTCTTCATGGGCTGACCACTGCATACATTTAAACCATCGCAAAATAGGCATTAGGTCATCTGACACGTGCCGCTCTTCATGGGCTTGGCTGTCGGTTCTTCATGGGCTGACCACTTTGCATACGTTTAAACCAACGCGACATAAGTATTAGGTCATTTGACACGTGCCGCTCTTCATGGGCTTGGCTGTCGGTTCTTCATGGGCTGACCACTTTGCATACATTTAAACCAACGCGACATTAGTATTAGGTCATCTGACACGTGCCGCTCTTCATGGGCTTGACTGTCGGTTCTTCATGGGCTGACCACTTTGCATACATTTAAACCAACACGACTTAAGTATTAGGTCATCTGACACGTGCCGCTCTTCATGGGCTTGGCTGTCGGTTCTTCATGGGCTGACCACTTTGCATACATTTAAACCATTGCAAAATAGGTATTAGGTCATCTGACACGTGCCGCTCTTCATGGGCTTGGCTGTCGGTTCTCCATGGGCTGACCACTTTGCATACATTTAAACCAACGCGACATATGTATTAGGTCATCTGACACGTGCCACTCTTCATGGGCATGGCTGTCGGTTCTTCATGGGCTGACCACTTTGCATACATTTAAACCATCGCAAAATAGGTATTAGGTCATCTGACATGTGCCGCTCTTCATGGGCTTGGCTGTCGGTTCTTCATGGGCTGACCACTGCATACATTTAAACCATCGCAAAATAGGCATTAGGTCATCTTACACGTGCCGCTCTTCATGGGCTTGGCTGTCGGTTCTTCATGGGCTGACCACTTTGCATACATTTAAACCAACGCGACATAAGTATTAGGTCATTTGACACGTGCTGCTCTTCATGGGCTTGGCTGTCGGTTCTTCATGGGCTGACCACTTTGCATACATTTAAACCAACGCGACATTAGTATTAGGTCATCTGACATGTGCCGCTCTTCATGGGCTTGGCTGTCGGTTCTTCATGGGCTGACCACTTTGCATACATTTAAATCAACGCGACATAAGTATTAGGTCATCTGACACGTGCCGCTCTTCATGGTCTTGGCTGTCGGTTCTTCATGGGCTGACCACTTTGCATACATTTAAACCAATGCGACATAAGTATTAGGTCATCTGACAGGTGCCGCTCTTCATGGGCTTGGCTGTCGGTTCTTCATGGGCTGACCACTTTGCAATCATTTAAACCAACGCGACATAAGTATTAGGTCATCTGACACGTGCCGCTCTTCATGGGCTTGGCTGTCGGTTCTTCATGGGCTGACCACTTTGCAATCATTTAAACCAACGCGACATAAGTATTAGGTCATCTGACACGTGCCGCTCTTCATGGGCTTGGCTGTCGGTTCTTCATGGGCTGACCACTTTGCAATCATTTAAACCAACGCGACATAAGTATTAGGTCATCTGACACGTGCCGCTCTTCATGGGCTTGGCTGTCGGTTCTTCATGGGCTGACCACTTTGCATACATTTAAACCAACACGACTTAAGTATTAGGTCATCTGACACGTGCCGCTCTTCATGGGCTTGGCTGTCAGTTCTTCATGGGCTGACCACTGCATACATTTAAACCATCGCAAAATAGGCATTAGGTCATCTGACACGTGCCGCTCTTCATGGGCTTGGCTGTCGGTTCTTCATGGGCTGACCACTTTGCATACGTCTAAACCAACGCGACATAAGTATTAGGTCATCTGACACGTGCCGCTCTTCATGGGCTTGGCTGTCGGTTCTTCATGGGCTGACCACTTTGCATACATTTAAACCAACGTGACATTAGTATTAGGTCATCTGACACGTGCCGCTCTTCATGGGCTTGGCTGTCGGTTCTTCATGGGCTGACCACTTTGCATACATTTAAACCAACACGACTTAAGTATTAGGTCATCTGACACGTGCCGCTCTTCATGGGCTTGGCTGTCGGTTCTTCATGGGCTGACCACTTTGCATACATTTAAACCATCGCAAAATAGGTATTAGGTCATCTGACACGTGCCGCTCTTCATGGGCTTGGCTGTCGGTTCTTCATGGGCTGACCACTTTGCATACATTTAAACCAACGCGACATAAGTATTAGGTCATCTGACACGTTCCGCTCTTCATGGGCTTGGCTGTCGGTTCTTCATGGGCTGACCACTTTGCATACTTTTAAACCATTGCAAAATAGGTATTAGGTCATCTGACACGTGCCGCTCTTCATGGGCTTGGCTGTCGGTTCTCCATGGGCTGACCACTTTGCATACATTTAAACCAACGCGACATATGTATTAGGTCATCTGACACGTGCCACTCTTCATGGGCATGGCTGTCGGTTCTTCATGGGCTGACCACTTTGCATACATTTAAACCATCGCAAAATAGGTATTAGGTCATCTGACATGTGCCGCTCTTCATGGGCTTGGCTGTCGGTTCTTCATGGGCTGACCATTGCATACATTTAAACCATCGCAAAATAGGCATTAGGTCATCTGACACGTTCCGCTCTTCATGGGCTTGGCTGTCGGTTCTTCATGGGCTGACCACTGCATACATTTAAACCATCGCAAAATAGGCATTAGGTCATCTGACACGTGCCGCTCTTCATGGTCTTGGCTGTCGGTTCTTCATGGGCTGACCACTTTGCATACATTTAAACCAATGCGACATAAGTATTAGGTCATCTGACACGTGCCGCTCTTCATGGGCTTGGCTGTCGGTTCTTCATGGGCTGACCACTTTGCAATCATATAAACCAACGCGACATAAATATTAGGTCATCTGACACGTGCCGCTCTTCATGGGCTTGGCTGTCGGTTCTTCATGGGCTGACCACTTTGCATACATTTAAACCAACGCGACATAAGTATTAGGTCATCTGACACGTGCCGCTCTTCATGGGCTTGGCTGTCGGTTCTTCATTGGCTGACCACTTTGCATACATTTAAACCAACGTGACATAAGTATTAGGTCATCTGACACGTGCTGCACTTCATGGGCTTGGCTGTCGGTTCTTCATGGGCTGACCACTAAGTATACATTTAAACCATCGCGAAATAGGTATTAGGTCATCTGACACGTGCCGCTCTTCATGGGCTTGGCTGTCGGTTCTTCATGGGCTGACCACTTTGCATACATTTAAACCAACGCGACTTAAGTATTAGGTCATCTGACACGTGCCGCTCTTCATGGGCTTGGCTGTCGGTTCTTCATGGGCTGACCACTTTGCATACATTTAAACCATAGCAAAATAGGTATTAGGTCATCTGACACGTGCCGCTCTTCATGGGCATGGCTGTCGGTTCTTCATGGGCTGACCACTTTGCATTCATTTAAACCAACGCGACATAAGTATTAGGTCATCTGACTCGTGCTGCTCTTCATGGGCTTGGCTGTCTGTTCTTCATGGGCTGACCACTTTGCGTACATTTAAACCATTGCAAAAAAGGTATTAGGTCATCTGACACGTGCCGCTCTTCATGGGCTTGGCTGTCGGTTCTTCATGGGCTGACCACTTTGCATACATTTAAACCAATGAGACATAAGTATTAGGTCATCTGACACGTGCCGCTCTTCATGGGCTTGGCTGTCGGTTCTTCATGGGCTGACCACTTTGCATACATTTAAACCATTGCAAAATAGGTATTAGGTCATCTGACACGTGCCGCTCTTCATGGGCATGGCTGTCGGTTCTTCATGGGCTGACCACTTTGCATACATTTAAACCAACGCATCATAAGTATTAGGTCATCTGACACGTGCCGCTCTTCATGGGCTTGGCTGTCGGTTCTTCATGGGCTGACCACTTTGCATACATTTAAACCAACGCGACATAAGTATTAGGTCATTTGACACGTGCCGCTCTTCATGGGCTTGGCTGTCGGTTCTTCATGGGCTGACCACTTTGCATACATTTAAACCAATGCGACATTAGTATTAGGTCATCTGACACGTCCCGCTCTTCATGGGCTTGGCTGTCGGTTCTTCATGGGCTGACCACTTTGCATACATTTAAACCAACGCGACTTAAGTATTAGGTCATCTGACATGTGCCGCTCTTCATGGGCTTGGCTGTCGGTTCTTCATGGGCTGACCACTTTGCATACATTTAAATCATCGCAAAATAGGTATTAGGTCATCTGACACGTGCCGCTCTTCATGGGTTTGGCTGTCGGTTCTTCATGGGCTGACCACTTTGCATACATTTAAACCAACGCGACATAAGTATCAGGTCATCTGACACGTTCCGCTCTTCATGGGGTTGGCTGTCGGTTCTTCATGGGCTGACCACTTTGCATACATTTAAACCATTGCAAAATAGGTATTAGGTCATCTGACACGTGCCGCTCTTCATGGGCTTGGCTGTCGGTTGTCCATGGGCTGACCACTTTGCATACATTTAAACCAACGCGACATAAGTATTAGGTCATCTGACACGTGCCACTCTTCATGGGCTTGGCTGTCGGTTCTTCATGGGCTGACCACTTTGCATACATTTAAACCATCGCAAAATAGGTATTAGGTCATCTGACATGTGCCGCTCTTCATGGGCTTGGCTGTCGCTTCTTCATGGGCTGACCACTGCGTACATTTAAACCATCGCAAAATAGGCATTAGGTCATCTGACACGTGCCGCTCTTCATGGGCTTGGCTGTCGGTTCTTCATGGGCTGACCACTTTGCATACATTTAAACCAACGCGACATAAGTATTAGGTCTTTTGACACGTGCCGCTCTTCATGGGCTTGGCTGTCGGTTCTTCATGGGCTGACCACTTTGCATACATTTAAACCAACGCGACATTAGTATTAGGTCATCTGACATGTGCCGCTCTTCATGGGCTTGGCTGTCGGTTCTTCATGGGCTGACCACTTTGCATACATTTAAATCAACGCGACATAAGTATTAGGTCATCTGACACGTGCCGCTCTTCATGGTCTTGGCTGTCGGTTCTTCATGGGCTGACCACTTTGCATACATTTAAACCAATGCGACATAAGTATTAGGTCATCTGACACGTGCTGCTCTTCATGGGCTTGGCTGTCGGTTCTTCATGGGCTGACCACTTTGCATACATTTAAACCAACGCGACATTAGTATTAGGTCATCTGACACGTGCCGCTCTTCATGGGCTTGGCTGTCGGTTCTTCATGGGCTGACCACTTTGCATACATTTAAACCAACGCGACTTAAGTATTAGGTCATCTGACACGTGCCACTCTTCATGGGCTTGGCTGTCGGTTCTTCATGGGCTGACCACTTTGCGTACATTTAAACCATCGCAAAATAGGTATTAGGTCATCTGACACGTGCCGCTCTTCATGGGCTTGGCTGTCGGTTCTTCATGGGCTGACCACTTTGCATACATTTAAACCAACCCGACATAAGTATTAGGTCATCTGACACGTTCCGCTCTTCATGGGCTTGGCTGTCGGTTCTTCATGGGCTGACCACTGCATACATTTTAACCATCGCAAAATAGGCATTAGGTCATCTGACACGTGCCGCTCTTCATGGGCTTGGCTGTCGGTTCTTCATAGGCTGACCACTTTGCATACATTTAAACCAATGCGACATAAGTATTAGGTCATTTGACACGTGCCGCTCTTCATGGGCTTGGCTGTCGGTTCTTCATGGGCTGACCACTTAGCATACATTTAAACCAACGCGACATTAGTATTAGGTCATCTGACATGTGCCGCTCTTCATGGGCTTGGCTGTCGGTTCTTCATGGGCTGACCACTTTACATTTATTTAAATCAATGCGACATAAGTATTAGGTCATCTGACACGTGCCGCTCTTCATGGGCTTGGCTGTCGGTTCTTCATGGGCTGACCACTTTGCATACATTTAAACCAATGCGACATAAGTATTAGGTCATCTGACAGGTGCCGCTCTTCATGGGCTTGGCTGTCGGTTCTTCATCGGCTGACCACTTTGCAATCATTTAAATCAACGCGACATAAGTATTAGGTCATCTGACACGTGCCGCTCTTCATGGGCTTGGCTGTCGGTTCTTCATGGGCTGACCACTTTGCAATCATTTAAACCAACGCGACATAAGTATTAGGTCATCTGACACGTGCCGCTCTTCATGGGCTTGGCTGTCGGTTCTTCATGGGCTGACCACTTTGCATACATTTAAACCAACGCGACATAAGTATTAGGTCATCTGACACGTGCTGCTCTTCATGGGCTTGGCTGTCGGTTCTTCATGGGCTGACCACTTTGCGTACATTTAAACCATTGCAAAAAAGGTATTAGGTCATCTGACACGTGCCGCTCTTCATGGGCTTGGCTGTCGGTTCTTCATGGGCTGACCACTTTGCATACATTTAAACCAATGAGACATAAGTATTAGGTCATCTGACACGTGCCGCTCTTCATGGGCTTGGCTGTCGGTTCTTCATGGGCTGACCACTTTGCATACATTTAAACCATAGCAAAATAGGTATTAGGTCATCTGACACGTGCCGCTCTTCATGGGCATGGCTGTCGGTTCTTCATGGGCTGACCACTTTGCATACATTTAAACCAACGCAACATAAGTATTAGGTCATCTGACACGTGCCGCTCTTCATGGGCTTGGCTGTCGGTTCTTCATGGGCTGACCACTTTGCATACATTTAAACCAACGCGACATAAGTATTAGGTCATTTGCCACGTGCCGCTCTTCATGGGCTTGGCTGTCGGTTCTTCATGGGCTGACCACTTTGCATACATTTAAACCAATGCGACATTAGTATTAGGTCATCTGACACGTGCCGCTCTTCATGGGCTTGGCTGTCGGATCTTCATGGGCTGACCACTTTGCATACATTTAAACCAACGCGACTTAAGTATTAGGTCATCTGACACGTGCCACTCTTCATGGGCTTGGCTGTCGGTTCTTCATGGGCTGACCACTTTGCATACATTTAAATCATCGCAAAATAGGTATTAGGTCATCTGACACGTGCCACTCTTCATGGGTTTGGCTGTCGGTTCTTCATGGGCTGACCACTTTGCATACATTTAAACCAATGCGACATAAGTATCAGGTCATCTGACAAGTTCCGCTCTTCATGGGGTTGGCTGTCGGTTCTTCATGGGCTGACCACTTTGCATACATTTAAACCAACGCGACATAAGTATTAGGTCATCTGACACGTGCCGCTCTTCATGGGCATGGCTGTCGGTTCTTCATGGGCTGACCACTTTGCATACATTTAAACCAACGCGACATTAGTATTAGGTCATCTGACATGTGCCGCTCTTCATGGGCTTGGCTGTCGGTTCTTCATGGGCTGACCACTTTACATACATTTAAATCAACGCGACATAAGTATTAGGTCATCTGACACGTGCCGCTCTTCATGGGCTTGGCTGTCGGTTCTTCATGGGCTGACCACTTTGCATACATTTAAACCAATGCGACATAAGTATTAGGTCATCTGACAGGTGCCGCTCTTCATGGGCTTGGCTGTCGGTTCTTCATGGGCTGACCACTTTGCAATCATTTAAATCAACGCGACATAAGTATTAGGTCATCTGACACGTGCCGCTCTTCATGGGCTTGGCTGTCGGTTCTTCATGGGCTGACCACTTTGCAATCATTTAAACCAACGCGACATAAGTATTAGGTCATCTGACACGCGCCGCTCTTCATGGGCTTGGCTGTCGGTTCTTCATGGGCTGACCACTTTGCATACATTTAAACCAACGCGACATAAGTATTAGGTCATCTGACACGTGCCGCTCTTCATGGGCATGGCTGTCGGTTCTTCATGGGCTGACCACTTTGCATACATTTAAACCAACGCGACATAAGTATTAGGTCATCTGACACGTGCCGCTCTTCATGGGCTTGGCTGTCGGTTCTTCATGGGCTGACCACTTTGCGTACATGTAAACCATTGCAAAATAGGTATTAGGTCATCTGACACGTGCCGCTCTACATGGGCTTGGCTGTCGGTTCTTCATGGGCTGACCACTTTGCATACATTTAAACCAATGCAACATAAGTATTAGGTCATCTGACACGTGCCGCTCTTCATGGGCTTGGCTATCGGTTCTTCATGGGCTGACCACTGCATGCATTTCAACCATCGCAAAATAGGCATTAGGTCATCTGACACGTGCCGCTCTTCATGGGCTTGGCTGTCGGTTCTTCATGTGCTGACCACTTTGCATACGTTTAAACCAACGCGACATAAGTATTAGGTCATTTGACACGTGCCGCTCTTCATGGGCTTGGCTGTCGGTTCTTCATGGGCTGACCACTTTGCATACATTTAAACCAACGCGACATTAGTATTAGGTCATCTGACACGTGCCGCTCTTCATGGGCTTGGCTGTCGGTTCTTCATGGGCTGACCACTTTGCATACATTTAAACCAACGCGACTTAAGTATTAGGTCATCTGACACGTGCCGCTCTTCATGGGCTTGGCTGTCGGTTCTTCATGGGCTGACCACTTTGCATACATTTAAACCATCGCAAAATAGGTATTAGGTCATCTGACACGTGCCGCTATTCATGGGCTTGGCTGTCGGTTCTTCATGGGCTGACCACTTTGCATACATTTAAACCAACGCGACTTAAGTATTAGGTCATCTGACACGTTCCGCTCTTCATGGGCTTGGCTGTCGGTTCTTCATGGGCTGACCACTTTGCATACATTTAAACCATTGCAAAATAAGTATTAGGTCATCTGACACGTGCCGCTCTTCATGGGCTTGGCTGTCGGTTCTCCATGGGCTGACCACTTTGCATACATTTAAACCAATGCGACATATGTATTAGGTCATCTGACACGTGCCACTCTTCATGGGCTTGGCTGTCGGTTCTTCATGGGCTGACCACTTTGCATACATTTAAACCATCGCAAAATAGGTATTAGGTCATCTGACATGTGCCGCTCTTCATGGGCTTGGCTGTCGGTTTTTCATGGGCTGACCACTGCATACATTTAAACCATCGCAAAATAGGCATTAGGTCAGCTGACACGTGCCGCTCTTCATGGGGTTGGCTGTCGGTTCTTCATGGGCTGACCACTTTGCATACATTTAAACCAACGCGACATAAGTATTAGGTCATTTGACACGTGCCGCTCTTCATGGGCTTGGCTGTCGGTTCTTCATGGGCTGACCACTTTGCATACATTTAAACCAACGCGACATTAGTATTAGGTCATCTGACATGTGCCGCTCTTCATGGGCTTGGCTGTCGGTTCTTGATGGGCTGACCACTTTGCATACATTTAAATCAACGCGACATAAGTATTAGGTCATCTGACTCGTGCCGCTCTTCATGGTCTTGGCTGTCGGTTCTTCATGGGCTGACCACTTTGCATACATTTAAACCAATGCGACATAAGTATTAGGTCATCTGACACGTGCCGCTCTTCATGGGCTTGGCTGTCGGTTCTTCATGGGCTGACCACTTTGCAATCATTTAAACCAACGAGACATAGGTATTAGGTCATCTGACACGTGCCGCTCTTCATGGGCTTGGCTGTCGGTTCTTCATGGGCTGACCACTTTGCATACATTTAAACCAACGCGACATAAGTATTAGGTCATCTGACACGTGCCGCTCTTCATGGGCTTGGCTGTCGGTTCTTCATGGGCTGACCACTTTGCATACATTTAAACCAACGCGACATAAGTATTAGGTCATCTGACACGTGCTGCACTTCATGGGTTTGGCTGTCGGTTCTTCATGGCCTGACCACTAAGCATACATTTAAACCATCGCGAAATAGGTATTAGGTCATTTGACACGTGCCGTTCTTCATGGGCTTGGCTGTCGGTTCTTCATGGGCTGACCACTTTGCATACATTTAAACCAACGCGACTTAAGTATTAGGTCATCTGACACGTGCCGCTCTTCATGGGCTTGGCTGTCGGTTCTTCATGGGCTGACCATTTTGCATACATTTAAACCATAGCAAAATAGGTATTAGGTCATCTGACACGTGCCACTCTTCATGGGCATGGCTGTCGGTTCTTCATGGGCTGACCACTTTGCATACATTTAAACCAACGCGACATAAGTATTAGGTCATCTGACACGTGCCGCTCTTCATGGGCTTGGCTGTCGGTTCTTCATGGGCTGACCACTTTGCGTACATTTAAACCATTGCAAAATAGGTATTAGGTCATCTGACACGTGCCGCTCTTCATGGGCTTGGCTGTCGGTTCTTCATGGGCTGACCACTTTGCATACATTTAAACCAATGAGACATAAGTATTAGGTCATCTGACACGTGCCGCTCTTCATGGGCTTGGCTGTCGGTTCTTCATGGGCTGACCACTTTGCATACATTTAAACCAACGCGACATAAGTATTAGGTCATTTGACACGTGCCTCTCTTCATGGGCTTGGCTGTCGGTTCTTCATGGCCTGACCACTTTGCATACATTTAAACCAATGCGACATTAGTATTAGGTCATCTGACACGTGCCGCTCTTCATGGGCTTGGCTGTCGGTTCTTCATGGGCTGACCACTTTGCATACATTTAAACCAACGCGACTTAAGTATTAGGTCATCTGACACGTGCCGCTCTTCATGGGCTTGGCTGTCGGTTCTTCATGGGCTGACCACTTTGCATACATTTAAACCATCGCAAAATAGGTATTAGGTCATCTGACACGTGCCGCTCTTCATGGGTTTGGCTGTCGGTTCTTCATGGGCTGACCACTTTGCATACATTTAAACCAACGCGACATAAGTATTAGGTCATCTGACACGTTCCGCTCTTCATGGGCTTGGCTGTCGGTTCTTCATGGGCTGACCACTTTGCATACATTTAAAGCATTGCAAAATAGGTATTAGGTCATCTGACACGTGCCGCTCTTCATGGGCTTGGCTGTCGGTTCTCCATGGGCTGACCACTTTGCATACATTTAAACCAACGCGACATAAGTATTAGGTCATCTGACACATGCCACTCTTCATGGGCTTGGCTGTCGGTTCTTCATGGGCTGACCACTTTGCATACATTTAAACCATCGCAAAATAGGTATTAGGTCATCTGACATGTGCCGCTCTTCATGGGCTTGGCTGTCGGTTCTTCATGGGCTAACCACTGCATACATTTAAACCATCGCAAAATAGGCATTAGGTCATCTGACACGTGCCGCTCTTCATGGGCTTGGCTGTCGGTTCTTCATGGGCTGACCACTTTGCATACATTTAAACCAACGCGACATAAGTATTAGGTCATTTGACACGTGCTGCTCTTCATGGGCTTGGCTGTCGGTTCTTCATGGGCTGACCACTTTGCATACATTTAAACCAACGCGACATTAGTATTAGGTCATCTGACATGTGCCGCTCTTCATGGGCTTGGCTGTCGGTTCTTCATGGGCTGACCACTTTGCATACATTTAAATGAACGCGACATAAGTATTAGGTCATCTGACACGTGCCGCTCTTCATGGTCTTGGCTGTCGGTTCTTCATGGGCTGACCACTTTGCATACATTTAAACCAATGCGACATAAGTATTAGGTCATCTGACACGTGCTGCTCTTCATGGGCTTGGCTGTCGGTTCTTCATGGGCTGACCACTTTGCATACATTTAAACCAATGCGACATAAGTATTAGGTCATCTGACACGTGCCGCTCTTCATGGGCTTGGCTGTCGGTTCTTCATGGGCTGACCACTTTGCAATCATTTAAATCAACGTGACTTAAGTATTAGGTCATCTGACACGTGCCACTCTTCATGGGCTTGGCTGTCGGTTCTTCATGGGCTGACCACTTTGCAATCATTTAAACATAAGTATTAGGTCATCTGACACGCGCCGCTCTTCATGGGCTTGGCTGTCGGTTCTTCATGGGTTGACCACTTTGCATACATTTAAACCAACGCGACATAAGTATTAGGTCATCTGACACGTGCCGCTCTTCATGGGCTTGGCTGTCGGTTCTTCATGGGCTGACCACTTTGCGTACATGTAAACCATTGCAAAATAGGTATTAGGTCATCTGACACGTGCCACTCTACATGGGCTTGGCTGTCGGTTCTTCATGGGCTGACCACTTTGCATACATTTAAACCAATGCAACATAAGTATTAGGTCATCTGACACGTGCCGCTCTTCATGGGCTTGGCTATCGGTTCTTCATGTGCTGACCACTGCATACATTTCAACCATCGCAAAATAGGCATTAGGTCATCTGACACGTGCCGCTCTTCATGGGCTTGGCTGTCGGTTCTTCATGTGCTGACCACTTTGCATACGTTTAAACCAACGCGACATAAGTATTAGGTCATTTGACACGTGCCGCTCTTCATGGGCTTGGCTGTCGGTTCTTCATGGGCTGACCACTTTGCATACATTTAAACCAACGCGACATTAGTATTAGGTCATCTGACACGTGCCGCTCTTCATGGGCTTGGCTGTCGGTTCTTCATGGGCTGACCACTTTGCATACATTTAAACCAACGCGACTTAAGTATTAGGTCATCTGACACGTGCCGCTCTTCATGGGCTTGGCTGTCGGTTCTTCATGGGCTGACCACTTTGCATACATTTAAACCATCGCAAAATAGGTATTAGGTCATCTGACACGTGCCGCTCTTCATGGGCTTGGCTGTCGGTTCTTCATGGGCTGACCACTTTGCATACATTTAAACCAATGCGACATATGTATTAGGTCATCTGACACGTGCCACTCTTCATGGGCTTGGCTGTCGGTTCTTCATGGGCTGACCACTTTGCATACATTTAAACCATCGCAAAATAGGTATTAGGTCATCTGACATGTGCTGCTCTTCATGGGCTTGGCTGTCGGTTCTTCATGGGCTGACCACTGCATACATTTAAACCATCGCAAAATAGGCATTAGGTCATCTGACACGTGCCGCTCTTCATGGGCTTGGCTGTCGGTTCTTCATGGGCTGACCACTTTGCATACATTTAAACCAACGCGACATAAGTATTAGGTCATTTGACACGTGCCGCTCTTCATGGGCTTGGCTGTCGGTTCTTCATGGGCTGACCACTTTGCATACATTTAAACCAACGCAACATTAGTATTAGGTCATCTGACATGTGCCGCTCTTCATGGGCTTGGCTGTCGGTTCTTGATGGGCTGACCACTTTGCATACATTTAAATCAACGCGACATAAGTATTAGGTCATCTGACACGTGCCGCTCTTCATGGTCTTGGCTGTCGGTTCTTCATGGGCTGACCACTTTGCATACATTTAAACCAATGCGACATAAGTATTAGGTCATCTGACACGTGCCGCTCTTCATGGGCTTGGCTGTCGGTTCTTCATGGGCTGACCACTTTGCAATCATTTAAACCAACGAGACATAGGTATTAGGTCATCTGACACGTGCCGCTCTTCATGGGCTTGGCTGTCGGTTCTTCATGCGCTGACCACTTTGCATACATTTAAACCAACGCGACATAAGTATTAGGTCATCTGACACGTGCCGCTCTTCATGGGCTTGGCTGTCGGTTCTTCATGGGCTGACCACTTTGCATACATTTAAACCAACGCGACATAAGTATTAGGTCATCTGACACGTGCTGCACTTCATGGGTTTGGCTGTCGGTTCTTCATGGGCTGACCACTAAGCATACATTTAAACCATCGCGAAATAGGTATTAGGTCATTTGACACGTGGCGTTCTTCATGGGCTTGGCTGTCGGTTCTTCATGGGCTGACCACTTTGCATACATTTAAACCAACGCGACTTAAGTATTAGGTCATCTGACACGTGCCGCTCTTCATGGGCTTGGCTGTCGGTTCTTCATGGGCTCACCACTTTGCATACATTTAAACCATAGCAAAATAGGTATTAGGTCATCTGACACGTGCCACTCTTCATGGGCATGGCTGTCGGTTCTTCATGGGCTGACCACTTTGCATACATTTAAACCAACGCGACATAAGTATTAGGTCATCTGACACGTGCCGCTCTTCATGGGCTTGGCTGTCGGTTCTTCATGGGCTGACCACTTTGCGTACATTTAAACCATTGCAAAATAGGTATTAGGTCATCTGACACGTGCCGCTCTTCATGGGCTTGGCTGTCGGTTCTTCATGGGCTGACCACTTTGCATACATTTAAACCAATGAGACATAAGTATTAGGTCATCTGACACGTGCCGCTCTTCATGGGCTTGGCTGTCGGTTCTTCATGGTCTGACCACTTTGCATACATTTAAACCATAGCAAAATAGGTATTAGGTCATCTGACACGTGCCGCTCTTCATGGGCATGGCTGTCGGTTCTTCATGGGCTGACCACTTTGCATACATTTAAACCAACGCGACATAAGTATTAGGTCATCTGACACGTGCCGCTCTTCATGGGCTTGGCTGTCGGTTCTTCATGGGCTGACCACTTTGCATACATTTAAACCAACGCGAAATAAGTATTAGGTCATTTGACACGTTCCTCTCTTCATGGGCTTGGCTGTCGGTTCTTCATGGCCTGACCACTTTGCATACATTTAAACCAATGCGACATTAGTATTAGGTCATCTGACACGTGCCGCTCTTCATGGGCTTGGCTGTCGGTTCTTCATGGGCTGACCACTTTGCATACATTTAAACCAACGCGACTTAAGTATTAGGTCATCTGACACGTGCCGCTCTTCATGGGCTTGGCTGTCGGTTCTTCATGGGCTGACCACTTTGCATACATTTAAACCATCGCAAAATAGGTATTAGGTCATCTGACACGTCCCGCTCTTCATGGGTTTGGCTGTCGGTTCTTCATGGGCTGACCACTTTGCATACATTTAAACCAACGCGACATAAGTATTAGGTCATCTGACACGTTCCGCTCTTCATGGGCTTGGCTGTCGGTTCTTCATGGGCTGACCACTTTGCATACATTTAAAGCATTGCAAAATAGGTATTAGGTCATCTGACACGTGCCGCTCTTCACGAGCTTGGCTGTCGGTTCTCCATGGGCTGACCACTTTGCATACATTTAAACCAACGCGACATAAGTATTAGGTCATCTGACACATGCCACTCTTCATGGGCTTGGCTGTCGGTTCTTCATGGGCTGACCACTTTGCATACATTTAAACCATCGCAAAATAGGTATTAGGTCATCTGACATGTGCCGCTCTTCATGGGCTTGGCTGTCGGTTCTTCATGGGCTGACCACTGCATACATTTAAACCATCGCAAAATAGGCATTAGGTCATCTGACACGTGCCGCTCTTCATGGGCTTGGCTGTCGGTTCTTCATGGGCTGACCACTTTGCATACATTTAAACCAACGCGACATAAGTATTAGGTCATTTGACACGTGCCGCTCTTCATGGGCTTGGCTGTCGGTTCTTCATGGGCTGACCACTTTGCATACATTTAAACCAACGCGACATTAGTATTAGGTCATCTGACATGTGCCGCTCTTCATGGGCTTGGCTGTCGGTTCTTCATGGGCTGACCACTTTGCATACATTTAAATCAACGCGACATAAGTATTAGGTCATCTGACACGTGCCGCTCTTCATGGTCTTGGCTGTCGGTTCTTCATGGGCTGTCCACTTTGCATACATTTAAACCAATGCGACATAAGTATTAGGTCATCTGACATGTGCTGCTCTTCATGGGCTTGGCTGTCGGTTCTTCATGGGCTGACCACTTTGCAATCATTTACACCAACGCGACATAAGTATTAGGTCATCTGACACGTGCCGCTCTTCATGGGCTTGGCTGTCGGTTCTTCATGGGCTGACCACTTTGCATACATTTAAACCAACGCGACATAAGTATTAGGTCATTTGACACGTGCCGCTCTTCATGGGCTTGGCTGTCGGTTCTTCATGGGCTGACCACTTTGCATACATTTAAACCAACGCGACATTAGTATTAGGTCATCTGACATGTGCCGCTCTTCATGGGCTTGGCTGTCGGTTCTTGATGGGCTGACCACTTTGCATACATTTAAATCAACGCGACATAAGTATTAGGTCATCTGACACGTGCCGCTCTTCATGGTCTTGGCTGTCGGTTCTTCATGGGCTGACCACTTTGCATACATTTAAACCAATGCGACATAAGTATTAGGTCATCTGACACGTGCCGCTCTTCATGGGCTTGGCTGTCGGTTCTTCATGGGCTGACCACTTTGCAATCATTTAAACCAACGAGACATAGGTATTAGGTCATCTGACACGTGCCGCTCTTCATGGGCTTGGCTGTCGGTTCTTCATGCGCTGACCACTTTGCATACATTTAAACCAACGCGACATAAGTATTAGGTCATCTGACACGTGCCGCTCTTCATGGGCTTGGCTGTCGGTTCTTCATGGGCTGACCACTTTGCATACATTTAAACCAACGCGACATAAGTATTAGGTCATCTGACACGTGCTGCACTTCATGGGTTTGGCTGTCGGTTCTTCATGGGCTGACCACTAAGCATACATTTAAACCATCGCGAAATAGGTATTAGGTCATTTGACACGTGGCGTTCTTCATGGGCTTGGCTGTCGGTTCTTCATGGGCTGACCACTTTGCATACATTTAAACCAACGCGACTTAAGTATTAGGTCATCTGACACGTGCCGCTCTTCATGGGCTTGGCTGTCGGTTCTTCATGGGCTCACCACTTTGCATACATTTAAACCATAGCAAAATAGGTATTAGGTCATCTGACACGTGCCACTCTTCATGGGCATGGCTGTCGGTTCTTCATGGGCTGACCACTTTGCATACATTTAAACCAACGCGACATAAGTATTAGGTCATCTGACACGTGCCGCTCTTCATGGGCTTGGCTGTCGGTTCTTCATGGGCTGACCACTTTGCGTACATTTAAACCATTGCAAAATAGGTATTAGGTCATCTGACACGTGCCGCTCTTCATGGGCTTGGCTGTCGGTTCTTCATGGGCTGACCACTTTGCATACATTTAAACCAATGAGACATAAGTATTAGGTCATCTGACATGTGCCGCTCTTCATGGGCTTGGCTGTCGGTTCTTCATGGTCTGACCACTTTGCATACATTTAAACCATAGCAAAATAGGTATTAGGTCATCTGACACGTGCCGCTCTTCATGGGCATGGCTGTCGGTTCTTCATGGGCTGACCACTTTGCATACATTTAAACCAACGCGACATAAGTATTAGGTCATCTGACACGTGCCGCTCTTCATGGGCTTGGCTGTCGGTTCTTCATGGGCTGACCACTTTGCATACATTTAAACCAACGCGAAATAAGTATTAGGTCATTTGACACGTTCCTCTCTTCATGGGCTTGGCTGTCGGTTCTTCATGGCCTGACCACTTTGCATACATTTAAACCAATGCGACATTAGTATTAGGTCATCTGACACGTGCCGCTCTTCATGGGCTTGGCTGTCGGTTCTTCATGGGCTGACCACTTTGCATACATTTAAACCAACGCGACTTAAGTATTAGGTCATCTGACACGTGCCGCTCTTCATGGGCTTGGCTGTCGGTTCTTCATGGGCTGACCACTTTGCATACATTTAAATCAACGCGACATAAGTATTAGGTCATCTGACACACGTGCCGCTCTTCATGGTCTTGGCTGTCGGTTCTTCATGGGCTGACCACTTTGCATACATTTAAACCAATGCGACATAAGTATTAGGTCATCTGACATGTGCCGCTCTTCATGGGCTTGGCTGTCGGCTCTTCATGGGCTGACCACTTTGCAATCATTTAAACCAACGCGACATAAGTATTAGGTCATCTGACACGTGCCGCTCTTCATGGGCTTGGCTGTCGGTTCTTCATGGGCTGACCACTTTGCGTACATTTAAACCAACGCGACATAAGTATTAGGTCATCTGACACGTGCCGCTCTTCATGGGCTTGGCTGCCGGTTCTTCATGGGCTGACCACTTTGCATACATTTAAACCAACGCGACATAAGTATTAGGTCATCTGACACGTGCTGCACTTCATGGGCTTGGCTGTCGGTTCTTCATGGGCTGACCACTGCATACATTTAAACCATCGCAAAATAGGCATTAGGTCATCTGACACGTGCCGCTCTTCATGGGCTTGGCTGTCGGTTCTTCATGGGCTGACCACTTTGCATACATTTAAACCAACGCGACATAAGTATTAGGTCATTTGACACGTGCCGCTCTTCATGGGCTTGGCTGTCGGTTCTTCATGGGCTGACCACTTTGCATACATTTAAACCAACGCGACATTAGTATTAGGTCATCTGACATGTGCCGCTCTTCATGGGCTTGGCTGTCGGTTCTTCATGGGCTGACCACTTTGCATACATTTAAATCAACGCGACATAAGTATTAGGTCATCTGACACGTGCCGCTCTTCATGGTCTTGGCTGTCGGTTCTTCATGGGCTGTCCACTTTGCATACATTTAAACCAATGCGACATAAGTATTAGGTCATCTGACATGTGCTGCTCTTCATGGGCTTGGCTGTCGGTTCTTCATGGGCTGACCACTTTGCAATCATTTACACCAACGCGACATAAGTATTAGGTCATCTGACACGTGCCGCTCTTCATGGGCTTGGCTGTCGGTTCTTCATGGGCTGACCACTTTGCATACATTTAAACCAACGCGACATAAGTATTAGGTCATCTGACACGTGCCGCTTTTGATGGGCTTGGCTGTCGGTTCTTCATGGGCTGACCACTTTGCATACATTTAAACCAACGCGACATAAGTATTAGGTCATCTGACACGTGCTGCACTTCATGGGCTTGGCTGTCGGTTCTTCAAGGGCTGACCACTAAGCATACATTTAAACCATCGCAAAATAGGTATTAGGTCATCTGACACGTGCCGCTCTTCATGGGCTTGGTTGTCGGTTCTTCATGGGCTGACCACTTTGCATACATTTAAACCAACGCGACGTAAGTATTAGGTCATCTGACACGTGCCGCTCTTCATGGGCTTGGCTGTCGGTTCTTCATGGGCTGACCACTTTGCGTACATTTAAACCATTGCAAAATAGGTATTAGGTCATCTGACACGTGCCGCTCTTCATGGGCTTGGCTGTCGGTTCTTCATGGGCTGACCACTTTGCATACATTTAAACCAATGAGACTTAAGTATTAGGTCATCTGACACGTGCGCTCTTCATGGGCTTGGCTGTCGGTTCTTCATGGGCTGACCACTTTGCATACATTTAAACCATCGCAAAATAGGTATTAGGTCATCTGACACGTTCCGCTCTTCATGGGCTTGGCTGTCAGTTCTTCATGGGCTGACCACTTTGCATACATTTAAACCATCGCAAAATAGGTATTAGGTCATCTGACACGTGCCGCTCTTCATGGGCTTGGCTGTCGGTTCTTCATGGGCTGACCACTTTGCTTACATTTAAACCAACGCGACATTAGTATTAGGTCATCTGACACGTGCTGCTCTTCATGGGCTTGGCTGTCGGTTCTTCATGGGCTGACCACTTTGCATACATTTAAACCAACGCGACATAAGTATTAGGTCATCTGACACGTGCTGCTCTTCATGGTCTTGGCTGTCGGTTCTTCATGGGCTGACCACTTTGCATACATTTAAACCAATGCGACATAAGTATTAGGTCATCTGACACGTGCCGCTCTTCATGGGCTTGGCTGTCGGTTCTTCATGGGCTGACCACTTTGCATACATTTAAACCAACGCGACATTAGTATTAGGTCATCTGACATGTGCCGCTCTTCATGGGCTTGGCTGTCGGTTCTTCATGGGCTGACCACTTTGTATACATTTAAACCAACGCGACATAAGTATTAGGTCATCTGACACGTGCCGCTCTTCATGGTCTTGGCTGTCGGTTCTTCATGGGCTGACCACTTTGCATACATTTAAACCAATGCGACATAAGTATTAGGTCATCTGACACGTGCCGCTCTTCATGGGCTTGGCTGTCGGTTCTTCATGGGCTGACCACTTTGCAATCATTTAAACCAACGCGACATAAGTATTAGGTCATCTGACACGTGCCGCTCTTCATGGGCTTGGCTGTCGGTTCTTCATGGGCTGACCACTTTGCATACATTTAAACCAACGCAACATAAGTATTAGGTCATCTGACACGTGCCGCTCTTCATGGGCTTGGCTGTCGGTTCTTCATGGGCTGACCACTTTGCATACATTTAAACCAACGCGACATAAGTATTAGGTCATCTGACACGTGCTGCACTTCATGGGCTTGGCTGTCGGTTCTTCATGGGCTGACCACTAAGCATACATTTAAACCATCGCGAAATAGGTATTAAGTCATCTGACACGTGCCGCTCTTCATGGGCTTGGCTGTCGGTTCTTCATGGGCTGACCACTTTGCATACATTTAAACCAATGCGACATAAGTATTAGGTCATCTGACAGGTGCCGCTCTTCATGGGCTTGGCTGTCGGTTCTTCATGGGCTGACCACTTTGCAATCATTTAAATCAACGCGACATAAGTATTAGGTCATCTGACTCGTGCCGCTCTTCAT
This sequence comes from Pictodentalium vernedei, assembly GCA_031216915.1. Taxonomy (NCBI): domain Eukaryota; kingdom Metazoa; phylum Mollusca; class Scaphopoda; order Dentaliida; family Dentaliidae; genus Pictodentalium; species Pictodentalium vernedei. Next base: position 114,982,813 of record CM062291.1, on the reverse strand, counting down.
GGGCTTGGCTGTCGGTTCTTCATGGGCTGACCACTTTGCAATCATTTAAACCAACGCGACATAAGTATTAGGTCATCTGACACGCGCCGCTCTTCATGGGCTTGGCTGTCGGTTCTTCATGGGCTGACCACTTTGCATACATTTAAACCAACGCGACATAAGTATTAGGTCATCTGACACGTGCCGCTCTTCATGGGCATGGCTGTCGGTTCTTCATGGGCTGACCACTTTGCATACATTTAAACCAACGCGACATAAGTATTAGGTCATCTGACACGTGCCGCTCTTCATGGGCTTGGCTGTCGGTTCTTCATGGGCTGACCACTTTGCGTACATGTAAACCATTGCAAAATAGGTATTAGGTCATCTGACACGTGCCGCTCTACATGGGCTTGGCTGTCGGTTCTTCATGGGCTGACCACTTTGCATACATTTAAACCAATGCAACATAAGTATTAGGTCATCTGACACGTGCCGCTCTTCATGGGCTTGGCTATCGGTTCTTCATGTGCTGACCACTGCATACATTTCAACCATCGCAAAATAGGCATTAGGTCATCTGACACGTGCCGCTCTTCATGGGCTTGGCTGTCGGTTCTTCATGTGCTGACCACTTTGCATACGTTTAAACCAACGCGACATAAGTATTAGGTCATTTGACACGTGCCGCTCTTCATGGGCTTGGCTGTCGGTTCTTCATGGGCTGACCACTTTGCATACATTTAAACCAACGCGACATTAGTATTAGGTCATCTGACACGTGCCGCTCTTCATGGGCTTGGCTGTCGGTTCTTCATGGGCTGACCACTTTGCATACATTTAAACCATCGCAAAATAGGTATTAGGTCATCTGACACGTGCCGCTCTTCATGGGCTTGGCTGTCGGTTCTTCATGGGCTGACCACTTTGCATACATTTAAACCAACGCGACTTAAGTATTAGGTCATCTGACACGTTCCGCTCTTCATGGGCTTGGCTGTCGGTTCTTCATGGGCTGACCACTTTGCATACATTTAAACCATTGCAAAATAGGTATTAGGTCATCTGACACGTGCCGCTCTTCATGGGCTTGGCTGTCGGTTCTCCATGGGCTGACCACTTTGCATACATTTAAACCAATGCGACATATGTATTAGGTCATCTGACACGTGCCACTCTTCATGGGCTTGGATGTCGGTTCTTCATGGGCTGACCACTTTGCATACATTTAAACCATCGCAAAATAGGTATTAGGTCATCTGACATGTGCCGCTCTTCATGGGCTTGGCTGTCGGTTCTTCATGGGCTGACCACTGCATACATTTAAACCATCGCAAAATAGGCATTAGGTCATCTGACACGTGCCGCTCTTCATGGGCTTGGCTGTCGGTTCTTCATGGGCTGACCACTTTGCATACATTTAAACCAACGCGACATAAGTATTAGGTCATTTGACACGTGCCGCTCTTCATGGGCTTGGCTGTCGGTTCTTCATGGGCTGACCACTTTGCATACATTTAAACCAACGCGACATTAGTATTAGGTCATCTGACATGTGCCGCTCTTCATGGGCTTGGCTGTCGGTTCTTGATGGGCTGACCACTTTGCATACATTTAAATCAACGCGACATAAGTATTAGGTCATCTGACACGTGCCGCTCTTCATGGTCTTGGCTGTCGGTTCTTCATGGGCTGACCACTTTGCATACATTTAAACCAATGCGACATAAGTATTAGGTCATCTGACACGTGCCGCTCTTCATGGGCTTGGCTGTCGGTTCTTCATGGGCTGACCACTTTGCAATCATTTAAACCAACGAGACATAGGTATTAGGTCATCTGACACGTGCCGCTCTTCATGGGCTTGGCTGTCGGTTCTTCATGCGCTGACCACTTTGCATACATTTAAACCAACGCGACATAAGTATTAGGTCATCTGACACGTGCCGCTCTTCATGGGCTTGGCTGTCGGTTCTTCATGGGCTGACCACTTTGCATACATTTAAACCAACGCGACATAAGTATTAGGTCATCTGACACGTGCTGCACTTCATGGGTTTGGCTGTCGGTTCTTCATGGGCTGACCACTAAGCATACATTTAAACCATCGCGAAATAGGTATTAGGTCATTTGACACGTGCCGTTCTTCATGGGCTTGGCTGTCGGTTCTTCATGGGCTGACCACTTTGCATACATTTAAACCAACGCGACTTAAGTATTAGGTCATCTGACACGTGCCGCTCTTCATGGGCTTGGGTGTCGGTTCTTCATGGGCTCACCACTTTGCATACATTTAAACCATAGCAAAATAGGTATTAGGTCATCTGACACGTGCCACTCTTCATGGGCATGGCTGTCGGTTCTTCATGGGCTGACCACTTTGCATACATTTAAACCAACGCGACATAAGTATTAGGTCATCTGACACGTGCCGCTCTTCATGGGCTTGGCTGTCGGTTCTTCATGGGCTGACCACTTTGCGTACATTTAAACCATTGCAAAATAGGTATTAGGTCATCTGACACGTGCCGCTCTTCATGGGCTTGGCTGTCGGTTCTTCATGGGCTGACCACTTTGCATACATTTAAACCAATGAGACATAAGTATTAGGTCATCTGACACGTGCCGCTCTTCATGGGCTTGGCTGTCGGTTCTTCATGGTCTGACCACTTTGCATACATTTAAACCATAGCAAAATAGGTATTAGGTCATCTGACACGTGCCGCTCTTCATGGGCATGGCTGTCGGTTCTTCATGGGCTGACCACTTTGCATACATTTAAACCAACACGACATAAGTATTAGGTCATCTGACACGTGCCGCTCTTCATGGGCTTGGCTGTCGGTTCTTCATGGGCTGACCACTTTGCATACATTTAAACCAACGCGACATAAGTATTAGGTCATTTGACACGTGCCTCTCTTCATGGGCTTGGCTGTCGGTTCTTCATGGCCTGACCACTTTGCATACATTTAAACCAATGCGACATTAGTATTAGGTCATCTGACACGTGCTGCTCTTCATGGGCTTGGCTGTCGGTTCTTCATGGGCTGACCACTTTGCATACATTTAAACCAACGCGACTTAAGTATTAGGTCATCTGACACGTGCCGCTCTTCATGGGCTTGGCTGTCGGTTCTTCATGGGCTGACCACTTTGCATACATTTAAACCATCGCAAAATAGGTATTAGGTCATCTGACACGTGCCGCTCTTCATGGGTTTGGCTGTCGGTTCTTCATGGGCTGACCACTTTGCATACATTTAAACCAACGCGACATAAGTATTAGGTCATCTGACACGTTCCGCTCTTCATGGGCTTGGCTGTCGGTTCTTCATGGGCTGACCACTTTGCATACATTTAAAGCATTGCAAAATAGGTATTAGGTCATCTGACACGTGCCGCTCTTCATGGGCTTGGCTGTCGGTTCTCCATGGGCTGACCACTTTGCATACATTTAAACCAACGCGACATAAGTATTAGGTCATCTGACACATGCCGCTCTTCATGGGCTTGGCTCTCGGTTCTTCATGGGCTGACCACTTTGCATACATTTGAACCAATGCGACATAAGTATTAGGTCATCTGACACGTGCCGCTCTTCATGGGCTTGGCTGTCGGTTCTCCATGGGCTGACCACTTTGCATGCATTTAAACCATCGCAAAATAGGTATTAGGTCATCTGACATGTGCCGCTCTTCATGGGCTTGGCTGTCAGTTCTTCATGGGCTGACCACTTTGCATACATTTAATCCATCGCAAAATAGGTATTAGGTCATCTGACACGTGCCGCTCTTCATGGGCTTGGCTGTCGGTTCTTCATGGGCTGACCACTTTGCATACATTTAAACCAACGCGACATTAGTATTAGGTCATCTGACACGTGCCGCTCTTCATGGGCTTGGCTGTCGGTTCTTCATGGGCTGACCACTTTGCAATCATTTAAACCAACGCGACATAAGTATTAGGTCATCTGACACGTGCCGCTCTTCATGGGCTTGGCTGTCGGTTCTTCATGGGCTGACCACTTTGCATACATTTAAACCAACGCGACATAAGTATTAGGTCATCTGACGCCTGCTGCACTTCATGGGCTTGGCTGTCGGTTCTTCATGGGCTGACCACTAAGCATGCATTCAAACCATCGCGAAATAGGTATTAGGTCATGTGACACGTGCCGCTCTTCATGGGCTTGGCTGTCGGTTCTTCATGGGCTGACCACTTTGCATACATTTAAACCAACACGACTTAAGTATTAGGTCATCTGACACGTGCCGCTCTTCATGGGTTTGGCTGTCGGTTCTTCATGGGCTGACCACTTTGCATACATTTAAACCATAGCAAAATAGGTATTAGGTCATGTGACACTTGCCGCTCTTCATGGGCTTGGCTGTCGGTTCTTCATGGGCTGACCACTTTGCATACATTTAAACCAATGCGACATAAGTATTAGGTCATCTGACACGTGCCGCTCTTCATGGGCTTGGCTGTCGGTTCTTCATGGGCTGACCACTTTGCATACATTTAAACCAACGCGACATAAGTATTAGGTCATCTGAGACGTGCTGCACTTCATGGGCTTGGCTGTCGGTTCTTCATGGGCTGACCACTAAGCATACATTTAAACCATCGCGAAATAGGTATTAGGTCATCTGATGCGTGCCGCTCTTCATGGGCTTGGCTGTCGGTTCTTCATGGGCTGACCACTTTGCATACATTTGAACCAATGCGACATAAGTATTAGGTCATCTGACACGTGCCGCTCTTCATGGGCTTGGCTGTCGGTTCTCCATGGGCTGACCACTTTGCATGCATTTAAACCATCGCAAAATAGGTATTAGGTCATCTGACACGTGCCGCTCTTCATGGGCTTGGCTGTCGGTTCTTCATGGGCTGACCACTTTGCATACATTTAAACCAATGCGACATAAGTATTAGGTCATCTGACACGTTCCGCTCTTCAAGGGCTTGGCTGTCGGTTCTTCATGGGCTGACCAGTTTGCATACATTTAATCCATTGCAAAATAGGTATTAGGTCATCTGATGCGTGCTGCACTTCATGGGCTTGGCTGTCGGTTCTCCATGGGCTGACCACTTTGCATACACTTAAACCAACGCGACATAAGTATTAGGTCATCTGACACGTGCCGCTCTTCATGGGCTTGGCTGTCGGTTCTTCATGGGCTGACCACTTTGCATACATTTAAACCATTGCAAAATAGGTATTAGGTCATCTGACACGTGCCGCTCTTCATGGGCTTGGCTGTCGGATCTTCATGGGCTGACCACTTTGCATACATTTAAACCAACGCGACATAAGTATTAGGTCATCTGACACGTGCCGCTCTTCATGGGCTTGGCTGTCGGTTCTTCATGGGCTGACCACTTTGCATACATTTAAACCATCGCAAAAATAGGTATTAGGTCATCTGACATGTGCCGCTCTTCATGGGCTTAGCTGTCGGTTCTTCATGGGCTGACCACTTTGCGTACATTTAAACCAACGCGACATAAGTATTAGGTCATCTGACACGTGCCGCTCTTCATGGGCTTGGCTGTCGGATCTTCATGGGCTGACCACTTTGCATACATTTAAACCATTGCAAAATAGGTATTAGGTCATCTGACACGTGCCGCTCTTTATGGGCTTGGCTGTCAGTTCTTTATGGGCTGACCACTTTGCATATATTTAAACCAACGCGACATAAGTATTAGGTCATCTGACACGTGCCGCTCTTCATGGGCTTGGCTGTCGGTTCTTCATGGGCTGACCACCTTGCATACATTTAAACCATCGCAAAATAGGTATTAGGTCATCTGACATGTGCCGCTCTTCATGGGCTTGGCTGTCGGTTCTTCATGGGCTGACCACTGCATACATTTAAACCATCGCAAAATAGGCATTAGGTCATCTGACACGTGCCGCTCTTCGTGGGCTTGGCTGTCGGTTCTTCATGGGCTGACCACTTTGCATACATTTAAACCAACGCAACATTAGTATTAGGTCATCTGACATGTGCCGCTCTTCATGGTCTTGGCTGTCGGTTCTTCATGGGCTGACCACTTTGCATACATTTAAACCAACGCGACATAAGTATTAGGTCATCTGACACGTGCCGCTCTTCATGGTCTTGGCTGTCGGTTCTTCATGGGCTGACCACTAAGCATACATTTAAACCATCGCGAAATAGGTATTAGGTCATCTGACACGTGCCGCTCTTCATGGGCTTGGCTGTCGGTTCTTCATGGGCTGACCACTTTGCATACATTTAAACCAACGCGACTTAAGTATTAGGTCATCTGACACGTGCCGCTCTTCATGGGCTTGGCTGTCGGTTCTTCATGGGCTGACCACTTTGCATACATTTAAACCATAGCAAAATACGTATTAGGTCATCTGACACGTGCCGCTCTTCATGGGCTTGGCTGTCGGTTCTTCATGGGCTGACCACTTTGCATACATTTAAACCAACGCGACATAAGTATTAGGTCATCTGACACGTGCCGCTCCTCATGGGCTTGGCTGTCGGTTCTTCATGGGCTGACCACTTTGCGTACATTTAAACCATTGCAAAATAGCTATTAGGTCATCTGACACATGCCGCTCTTCATGGGCTTGGCTGTCAGTTCTTCATGGGCTGACCACTTTGCATACATTTAAACCAATGCGACATAAGTATTAGGTCATCTGACACGTGCCGCTCTTCATGGGCTTGGCTGTCGGTTCTTCATGGGCTGACCACTTTGCATACATTTAATCCATCGCAAAATAGGTATTAGGTCATCTGACACGTGCCGCTCTTCATGGGCTTGGCTGTCGGTTCTTCATGGGCTGAACACTTTGCATACATTTAAACCAACGCGACATTAGTATTAGTTCATCTGACACGTGCCGCTCTTCATGGGCTTGGCTGTCGGTTCTTCATGGGCTGACCACTTTGCATACATTTAAACCAATGCGATTTAAGTATTAGGTCATCTGACACGTGCCGCTCTTCATGGGCTTGGCTCTCGGTTCTTCATGGGCTGACCACTTTGCATACATTTAAACCATCGCAAAATAGGTATTAGGTCATCTGACACGTGCCGCTCTTCATGGGCTTGGCTGTCGGTTCTTCATGGGCTGACCACTTTGCATACATTTAAACCAATGCGACATAAGTATTAGGTCATCTGACACGTTCCGCTCTTCATGGGCTTGGCTGTCGGTTCTTCATGGGCTGACCAGTTTGCATACATTTAATCCATTGCAAAATAGGTATTAGGTCATCTGACGCGTGCTGCACTTCATGGGCTTGGCTGTCGGTTCTCCATGGGCTGACCACTTTGCATACACTTAAACCAACGCGACATAAGTATTAGGTCATCTGACACGTGCCACTCTTCATGGGCTTGGCTGTCGGTTCTTCATGGGCTGACCACTTTGCATACATTTAAACCATTGCAAAATAGGTATTAGGTCATCTGACACGTGCCGCTCTTCATGGGCTTGGCTGTCGGATCTTCATGGGCTGACCACTTTGCATACATTTAAACCAACGCGACATAAGTATTAGGTCATCTGACACGTGCCGCTCTTCATGGGCTTGGCTGTCGGTTCTTCATGGGCTGACCACTTTGCATACATTTAAACCATCGCAAAAATAGGTATTAGGTCATCTGACATGTGCCGCTCTTCATGGGCTGAGCTGTCGGTTCTTCATGGGCTGACCACTTTGCATACATTTAAACCAACGCGACATAAGTATTAGGTCATCTGACACGTGCCGCTCTTCATGGGCTTGGCTGTCGGATCTTCATGGGCTGACCACTTTGCATACATTTAAACCATTGCAAAATAGGTATTAGGTCATCTGACACGTGCCGCTCTTTATGGGCTTGGCTGTCAGTTCTTTATGGGCTGACCACTTTGCATATATTTAAACCAACGCGACATAAGTATTAGGTCATCTGACACGTGCCGCTCTTCATGGGCTTGGCTGTCGGTTCTTCATGGGCTGACCACCTTGCATACATTTAAACCATCGCAAAATAGGTATTAGGTCATCTGACATGTGCTGCTCTTCATGGGCTTGGCTGTCGGTTCTTCATGGGCTGACCACTGCATACATTTAAACCATCGCAAAATAGGCATTAGGTCATCTGACACGTGCCGCTCTTCGTGGGCTTGGCTGTCGGTTCTTCATGGGCTGACCACTTTGCATACATTTAAACCAACGCAACATTAGTATTAGGTCATCTGACATGTGCCGCTCTTCATGTTCTTGGCTGTCGGTTCTTCATGGGCTGACCACTTTGCATACATTTAAACCAACGCGACATAAGTATTAGGTCATCTGACACGTGCCGCTCTTCATGGTCTTGGCTGTCGGTTCTTCATGGGCTGACCACTAAGCATACATTTAAACCATCGCGAAATAGGTATTAGGTCATCTGACACGTGCCGCTCTTCATGGGCTTGGCTGTCGGTTCTTCATGGGCTGACCACTTTGCATACATTTAAACCAACGCGACTTAAGTATTAGGTCATCTGACACGTGCCGCTCTTCATGGGCTTGGCTGTCGGTTCTTCATGGGCTGACCACTTTGCATACATTTAAACCATAGCAAAATACGTATTAGGTCATCTGACACGTGCCGCTCTTCATGGGCTTGGCTGTCGGTTCTTCATGGGCTGACCACTTTGCATACATTTAAACCAACGCGACATAAGTATTAGGTCATCTGACACGTGCCGCTCCTCATGGGCTTGGCTGTCGGTTCTTCATGGGCTGACCACTTTGCGTACATTTAAACCATTGCAAAATAGCTATTAGGTCATCTGACACATGCCGCTCTTCATGGGCTTGGCTGTCAGTTCTTCATGGGCTGACCACTTTGCATACATTTAAACCAATGCGACATAAGTATTAGGTCATCTGACACGTGCCGCTCTTCATGGGCTTGGCTGTCGGTTCTTCATGGGCTGACCACTTTGCATACATTTAAACCATCGCAAAATAGGTATTAGGTCATCTGACACGTGCCGCTCTTCATGGGCTTGGCTGTCAGTTCTTCATGGGCTGACCACTTTGCATACATTTAAACCATTGCAAAATAGGTATTAGGTCATCTGACACGTGCCGCTTTTCATGGGCTTGGCTGTCGGTTCTTCATGGGCTGACCACTTTGCATACATTTAAACCAACGCGACATAAGTATTAGGTCATCTGACACGTGCCGCTCTTCATGGGCTTGGCTGTCGGTTCTTCATGGGCTCACCACTTTGCATACATTTAAACCATAGCAAAATAGGTATTAGGTCATCTGACACGTGCCACTCTTCATGGGCATGGCTGTCGGTTCTTCATGGGCTGACCACTTTGCATACATTTAAACCAACGCGACATAAGTATTAGGTCATCTGACACGTGCCGCTCTTCATGGGCTTGGCTGTCGGTTCTTCATGGGCTGACCACTTTGCGTACATTTAAACCATTGCAAAATAGGTATTAGGTCATCTGACACGTGCCGCTCTTCATGGGGTTGGCTGTCGGTTCTTCATGGGCTGACCACTTTGCATACATTTAAACCAATGAGACATAAGTATTAGGTCATCTGACACGTGCCGCTCTTCATGGGCTTGGCTGTCGGTTCTTCATGGTCTGACCACTTTGCATACATTTAAACCATAGCAAAATAGGTATTAGGTCATCTGACACGTGCCGCTCTTCATGGGCATGGCTGTCGGTTCTTCATGGGCTGACCACTTTGCATACATTTAAACCAACGCGACATAAGTATTAGGTCATTTGACACGTTCCTCTCTTCATGGGCTTGGCGGTCGGTTCTTCATGGCCTGACCACTTTGCATACATTTAAACCAATGCGACATTAGTATTAGGTCATCTGACACGTGCCGCTCTTCATGGGCTTGGCTGTCGGTTCTTCATGGGCTGACCACTTTGCATACATTTAAACCAACGCGACTTAAGTATTAGGTCATCTGACACGTGCCGCTCTTCATGGGCTTGGCTGTCGGTTCTTCATGGGCTGACCACTTTGCATACATTTAAACCATCGCAAAATAGGTATTAGGTCATCTGACACGTGCCGCTCTTCATGGGTTTGGCTGTCGGTTCTTCATGGGCTGACCACTTTGCATACATTTAAACCAACGCGACATAAGTATTAGGTCATCTGACACGTTCCGCTCTTCATGGGCTTGGCTGTCGGTTCTTCATGGGCTGACCACTTTGCATACATTTAAAGCATTGCAAAATAGGTATTAGGTCATCTGACACGTGCCGCTCTTCACGAGCTTGGCTGTCGGTTCTCCATGGGCTGACCACTTTGCATACATTTAAACCAACGCGACATAAGTATTAGGTCATCTGACACATGCCACTCTTCATGGGCTTGGCTGTCGGTTCTTCATGGGCTGACCACTTTGCATACATTTAAACCATTGCAAAATAGGTATTAGGTCATCTGACATGTGCCGCTCTTCATGGGCTTGGCTGTCGGTTCTTCATGGGCTGACCACTGCATACATTTAAACCATCGCAAAATAGGCATTAGGTCATCTGACACGTGCCGCTCTTCATGGGCTTGGCTGTCGGTTCTTCATGGGCTGACCACTTTGCATACATTTAAACCAACGCGACATAAGTATTAGGTCATTTGACACGTGCCGCTCTTCATGGGCTTGGCTGTCGGTTCTTCATGGGCTGACCACTTTGCATACATTTAAACCAACGCGACATTAGTATTAGGTCATCTGACATGTGCCGCTCTTCATGGGCTTGGCTGTCGGTTCTTCATGGGCTGACCACTTTGCATACATTTAAATCAACGCGACATAAGTATTAGGTCATCTGACACGTGCCGCTCTTCATGGTCTTGGCTGTCGGTTCTTCATGGGCTGTCCACTTTGCATACATTTAAACCAATGCGACATAAGTATTAGGTCATCTGACATGTGCTGCTCTTCATGGGCTTGGCTGTCGGTTCTTCATGGGCTGACCACTTTGCAATCATTTACACCAACGCGACATAAGTATTAGGTCATCTGACACGTGCCGCTCTTCATGGGCTTGGCTGTCGGTTCTTCATGGGCTGACCACTTTGCATACATTTAAACCAACGCGACATAAGTATTAGGTCATCTGACACGTGCCGCTTTTGATGGGCTTGGCTGTCGGTTCTTCATGGGCTGACCACTTTGCATACATTTAAACCAACGCGACATAAGTATTAGGTCATCTGACACGTGCTGCACTTCATGGGCTTGGCTGTCGGTTCTTCAAGGGCTGACCACTAAGCATACATTTAAACCATCGCAAAATAGGTATTAGGTCATCTGACACGTGCCGCTCTTCATGGGCTTGGTTGTCGGTTCTTCATGGGCTGACCACTTTGCATACATTTAAACCAACGCGACGTAAGTATTAGGTCATCTGACACGTACCGCTCTTCATGGGCTTGGCTGACAGTTCTTCATGGGCTGACCACTTTGCGTACATTTAAACCATTGCAAAATAGGTATTAGGTCATCTGACACGTGCCGCTCTTCATGGGCTTGGCTGTCGGTTCTTCATGGGCTGACCACTTTGCATACATTTAAACCAATGAGACTTAAGTATTAGGTCATCTGACACGTGCGCTCTTCATGGGCTTGGCTGTCGGTTCTTCATGGGCTGACCACTTTGCATACATTTAAACCATCGCAAAATAGGTATTAGGTCATCTGACACGTTCCGCTCTTCATGGGCTTGGCTGTCAGTTCTTCATGGGCTGACCACTTTGCATACATTTAAACCATCGCAAAATAGGTATTAGGTCATCTGACACGTGCCGCTCTTCATGGGCTTGGCTGTCGGTTCTTCATGGGCTGACCACTTTGCTTACATTTAAACCAACGCGACATTAGTATTAGGTCATCTGACACGTGCTGCTCTTCATGGGCTTGGCTGTCGGTTCTTCATGGGCTGACCACTTTGCATACATTTAAACCAACGCGACATAAGTATTAGGTCATCTGACACGTGCTGCTCTTCATGGTCTTGGCTGTCGGTTCTTCATGGGCTGACCACTTTGCATACATTTAAACCAATGCGACATAAGTATTAGGTCATCTGACACGTGCCGCTCTTCATGGGCTTGGCTGTCGGTTCTTCATGGGCTGACCACTTTGCATACATTTAAACCAACGCGACATTAGTATTAGGTCATCTGACATGTGCCGCTCTTCATGGGCTTGGCTGTCGGTTCTTCATGGGCTGACCACTTTGTATACATTTAAACCAACGCGACATATGTATTAGGTCATCTGACACGTGCCGCTCTTCATGGTCTTGGCTGTCGGTTCTTCATGGGCTGACCACTTTGCATACATTTAAACCAATGCGACATAAGTATTAGGTCATCTGACACGTGCCGCTCTTCATGGGCTTGGCTGTCGGTTCTTCATGGGCTGACCACTTTGCAATCATTTAAACCAACGCGACATAAGTATTAGGTCATCTGACACGTGCCGCTCTTCATGGGCTTGGCTGTCGGTTCTTCATGGGCTGACCACTTTGCATACATTTAAACCAACGCAACATAAGTATTAGGTCATCTGACACGTGCCGCTCTTCATGGGCTTGGCTGTCGGTTCTTCATGGGCTGACCACTTTGCATACATTTAAACCAACGCGACATAAGTATTAGGTCATCTGACACGTGCTGCACATCATGGGCTTGGCTGTCGGTTCTTCATGGGCTGACCACTAAGCATACATTTAAACCATCGCGAAATAGGTATTAGGTCATCTGACACGTGCCGCTCTTCATGGGCTTGGCTGTCGGTTCTTCATGTGCTGACCACTTTGCATACATTTAAACCAATGCGACATAAGTATTAGGTCATCTGACAGGTGCCGCTCTTCATGGGCTTGGCTGTCGGTTCTTCATGGGCTGACCACTTTGCAATCATTTAAATCAACGCGACATAAGTATTAGGTCATCTGACTCGTGCCGCTCTTCATGGGCTTGGCTGTCGGTTCTTCATGGGCTGACCACTTTGCAATCATTTAAACCAACGCGACATAAGTATTAGGTCATCTGACACGCGCCGCTCTTCATGGGCTTGGCTGTCGGTTCTTCATGGGCTGACCACTTTGCATACATTTAAACCAACGCGACATAAGTATTAGGTCATCTGACACGTGCCGCTCTTCATGGGCATGGCTGTCGGTTCTTCATGGGCTGACCACTTTGCATACATTTAAACCAACGCGACATAAGTATTAGGTCATCTGACACGTGCCGCTCTTCATGGGCTTGGCTGTCGGTTCTTCATGGGCTGACCACTTCGCGTACATGTAAACCATTGCAAAATAGGTATTAGGTCATCTGACACGTGCCGCTCTACATGGGCTTGGCTGTCGGTTCTTCATGGGCTGACCACTTTGCATACATTTAAACCAATGCAACATAAGTATTAGGTCATCTGACACGTGCCGCTCTTCATGGGCTTGGCTATCGGTTCTTCATGTGCTGACCACTGCATACATTTCAACCATCGCAAAATAGGCATTAGGTCATCTGACACGTGCCGCTCTTCATGGGCTTGGCTGTCGGTTCTTCATGTGCTGACCACTTTGCATACGTTTAAACCAACGCGACATAAGTATTAGGTCATTTGACACGTGCCGCTCTTCATGGGCTTGGCTGTCGGTTCTTCATGGGCTGACCACTTTGCATACATTTAAACCAACGCGACATTAGTATTAGGTCATCTGACACGTGCCGCTCTTCATGGGCTTGGCTGTCGGTTCTTCATGGGCTGACCACTTTGCATACATTTAAACCATCGCAAAATAGGTATTAGGTCATCTGACACGTGCCGCTCTTCATGGGCTTGGCTGTCGGTTCTTCATGGGCTGACCACTTTGCATACATTTAAACCAACGCGACTTAAGTATTAGGTCATCTGACACGTTCCGCTCTTCATGGGCTTGGCTGTCGGTTCTTCATGGGCTGACCACTTTGCATACATTTAAACCAACGCGACATAAGTATTAGGTCATCTGACACGTTCCGCTCTTCATGGGCTTGGCTGTCGGTTCTTCATGGGCTGACCACTTTGCATACATTTAAAGCATTGCAAAATAGGTATTAGGTCATCTGACACGTGCCGCTCTTCACGAGCTTGGCTGTCGGTTCTCCATGGGCTGACCACTTTGCATACATTTAAACCAACGCGACATAAGTATTAGGTCATCTGACACATGCCACTCTTCATGGGCTTGGCTGTCGGTTCTTCATGGGCTGACCACTTTGCATACATTTAAACCATCGCAAAATAGGTATTAGGTCATCTGACATGTGCCGCTCTTCATGGGCTTGGCTGTCGGTTCTTCATGGGCTGACCACTGCATACATTTAAACCATCGCAAAATAGGCATTAGGTCATCTGACACGTGCCGCTCTTCATGGGCTTGGCTGTCGGTTCTTCATGGGCTGACCACTTTGCATACATTTAAACCAACGCGACATAAGTATTAGGTCATTTGACACGTGCCGCTCTTCATGGGCTTGGCTGTCGGTTCTTCATGGGCTGACCACTTTGCATACATTTAAACCAACGCGACATTAGTATTAGGTCATCTGACATGTGCCGCTCTTCATGGGCTTGGCTGTCGGTTCTTCATGGGCTGACCACTTTGCATACATTTAAATCAACGCGACATAAGTATTAGGTCATCTGACACGTGCCGCTCTTCATGGTCTTGGCTGTCGGTTCTTCATGGGCTGTCCACTTTGCATACATTTAAACCAATGCGACATAAGTATTAGGTCATCTGACATGTGCTGCTCTTCATGGGCTTGGCTGTCGGTTCTTCATGGGCTGACCACTTTGCAATCATTTACACCAACGCGACATAAGTATTAGGTCATCTGACACGTGCCGCTCTTCATGGGCTTGGCTGTCGGTTCTTCATGGGCTGACCACTTTGCATACATTTAAACCAACGCGACATAAGTATTAGGTCATCTGACACGTGCCGCTTTTGATGGGCTTGGCTGTCGGTTCTTCATGGGCTGACCACTTTGCATACATTTAAACCAACGCGACATAAGTATTAGGTCATCTGACACGTGCTGCACTTCATGGGCTTGGCTGTCGGTTCTTCAAGGGCTGACCACTAAGCATACATTTAAACCATCGCAAAATAGGTATTAGGTCATCTGACACGTGCCGCTCTTCATGGGCTTGGTTGTCGGTTCTTCATGGGCTGACCACTTTGCATACATTTAAACCAACGCGACATAAGTATTAGGTCATCTGACACGTGCCGCTCTTCATGGGCTTGGCTGACGGTTCTTCATGGGCTGACCACTTTGCGTACATTTAAACCATTGCAAAATAGGTATTAGGTCATCTGACACGTGCCGCTCTTCATGGGCTTGGCTGTCGGTTCTTCATGGGCTGACCACTTTGCATACATTTAAACCAATGAGACTTAAGTATTAGGTCATCTGACACGTGCGCTCTTCATGGGCTTGGCTGTCGGTTCTTCATGGGCTGACCACTTTGCATACATTTAAACCATCGCAAAATAGGTATTAGGTCATCTGACACGTTCCGCTCTTCATGGGCTTGGCTGTCAGTTCTTCATGGGCTGACCACTTTGCATACATTTAAACCATCGCAAAATAGGTATTAGGTCATCTGACACGTGCCGCTCTTCATGGGCTTGGCTGTCGGTTCTTCATGGGCTGACCACTTTGCTTACATTTAAACCAACGCGACATTAGTATTAGGTCATCTGACACGTGCTGCTCTTCATGGGCTTGGCTGTCGGTTCTTCATGGGCTGACCACTTTGCATACATTTAAACCAACGCGACATAAGTATTAGGTCATCTGACACGTGCTGCTCTTCATGGTCTTGGCTGTCGGTTCTTCATGGGCTGACCACTTTGCATACATTTAAACCAATGCGACATAAGTATTAGGTCATCTGACACGTGCCGCTCTTCATGGGCTTGGCTGTCGGTTCTTCATGGGCTGACCACTTTGCATACATTTAAACCAACGCGACATTAGTATTAGGTCATCTGACATGTGCCGCTCTTCATGGGCTTGGCTGTCGGTTCTTCATGGGCTGACCACTTTGTATACATTTAAACCAACGCGACATATGTATTAGGTCATCTGACACGTGCCGCTCTTCATGGTCTTGGCTGTCGGTTCTTCATGGGCTGACCACTTTGCATACATTTAAACCAATGCGACATAAGTATTAGGTCATCTGACACGTGCCGCTCTTCATGGGCTTGGCTGTCGGTTCTTCATGGGCTGACCACTTTGCATACATTTAAACCAATGCGACATAAGTATTAGGTCATCTGACAGGTGCCGCTCTTCATGGGCTTGGCTGTCGGTTCTTCATGGGCTGACCGCTTTGCAATCATTTAAATCAACGCGACATAAGTATTAGGTCATCTGACTCGTGCCGCTCTTCATGGGCTTGGCTGTCGGTTCTTCATGGGCTGACCACTTTGCAATCATTTAAACCAACGCGACATAAGTATTAGGTCATCTGACACGTGCCGCTCTTCATGGGCTTGGCTGTCGGTTCTTCATGGGCTGACCACTTTGCATACATTTAAACCAACGCGACATAAGTATTAGGTCATCTGACACGTGCCGCTCTTCATGGGCATGGCTGTCGGTTCTTCATGGGCTGACCACTTTGCATACATTTAAACCAACGCGACATAAGTATTAGGTCATCTGACACGTGCCGCTCTTCATGGGCTTGGCTGTCGGTTCTTCATGGGCTCACCACTTTGCATACATTTAAACCATAGCAAAATAGGTATTAGGTCATCTGACACGTGCCACTCTTCATGGGCATGGCTGTCGGTTCTTCATGGGCTGACCACTTTGCATACATTTAAACCAACGCGACATAAGTATTAGGTCATCTGACACGTGCCGCTCTTCATGGGCTTGGCTGTCGGTTCTTCATGGGCTGACCACTTTGCGTACATTTAAACCATTGCAAAATAGGTATTAGGTCATCTGACACGTGCCGCTCTTCATGGGCTTGGCTGTCGGTTCTTCATGGGCTGACCACTTTGCATACATTTAAACCAATGAGACATAAGTATTAGGTCATCTGACACGTGCCGCTCTTCATGGGCTTGGCTGTCGGTTCTTCATGGTCTGACCACTTTGCATACATTTAAACCATAGCAAAATAGGTATTAGGTCATCTGACACGTGCCGCTCTTCATGGGCATGGCTGTCGGTTCTTCATGGGCTGACCACTTTGCATACATTTAAACCAACGCGACCTAAGTATTAGGTCATCTGACACGTGCCGCTCTTCATGGGCTTGGCTGTCGGTTCTTCATGGGCTGACCACTTTGCATACATTTAAACCAACGCGACATAAGTATTAGGTCATTTGACACGTTCCTCTCTTCATGGGCTTGGCTGTCGGTTCTTCATGGCCTGACCACTTTGCATACATTTAAACCAATGCGACATTAGTATTAGGTCATCTGACACGTGCCGCTCTTCATGGGCTTGGCTGTCGGTTCTTCATGGGCTGACCACTTTGCATACATTTAAACCAACGCGACTTAAGTATTAGGTCATCTGACACGTGCCGCTCTTCATGGGCTTGGCTGTCGGTTCTTCATGGGCTGACCACTTTGCATACATTTAAACCATCGCAAAATAGGTATTAGGTCATCTGACACGTGCCGCTCTTCATGGGTTTGGCTGTCGGTTCTTCATGGGCTGACCACTTTGCATACATTTAAACCAACGCGACATAAGTATTAGGTCATCTGACACGTTCCGCTCTTCATGGGCTTGGCTGTCGGTTCTTCATGGGCTGACCACTTTGCATACATTTAAAGCATTGCAAAATAGGTATTAGGTCATCTGACACGTGCCGCTCTTCACGAGCTTGGCTGTCGGTTCTCCATGGGCTGACCACTTTGCATACATTTAAACCAACGCGACATAAGTATTAGGTCATCTGACACATGCCACTCTTCATGGGCTTGGCTGTCGGTTCTTCATGGGCTGACCACTTTGCATACATTTAAACCATCGCAAAATAGGTATTAGGTCATCTGACATGTGCCGCTCTTCATGGGCTTGGCTGTCGGTTCTTCATGGGCTGACCACTGCATACATTTAAACCATCGCAAAATAGGCATTAGGTCATCTGACACGTGCCGCTCTTCATGGGCTTGGCTGTCGGTTCTTCATGGGCTGACCACTTTGCATACATTTAAACCAACGCGACATAAGTATTAGGTCATTTGACACGTGCCGCTCTTCATGGGCTTGGCTGTCGGTTCTTCATGGGCTGACCACTTTGCATACATTTAAACCAACGCGACATTAGTATTAGGTCATCTGACATGTGCCGCTCTTCATGGGCTTGGCTGTCGGTTCTTCATGGGCTGACCACTTTGCATACATTTAAATCAACGCGACATAAGTATTAGGTCATCTGACACGTGCCGCTCTTCATGTTCTTGGCTGTCGGTTCTTCATGGGCTGTCCACTTTGCATACATTTAAACCAATGCGACATAAGTATTAGGTCATCTGACATGTGCTGCTCTTCATGGGCTTGGCTGTCGGTTCTTCATGGGCTGACCACTTTGCAATCATTTACACCAACGCGACATAAGTATTAGGTCATCTGACACGTGCCGCTCTTCATGGGCTTGGCTGTCGGTTCTTCATGGGCTGACCACTTTGCATACATTTAAACCAACGCGACATAAGTATTAGGTCATCTGACACGTGCCGCTTTTGATGGGCTTGGCTGTCGGTTCTTCATGGGCTGACCACTTTGCATACATTTAAACCAACGCGACATAAGTATTAGGTCATCTGACACGTGCTGCACTTCATGGGCTTGGCTGTCGGTTCTTCAAGGGCTGACCACTAAGCATACATTTAAACCATCGCAAAATAGGTATTAGGTCATCTGACACGTGCCGCTCTTCATGGGCTTGGTTGTCGGTTCTTCATGGGCTGACCACTTTGCATACATTTAAACCAACGCGACGTAAGTATTAGGTCATCTGACACGTGCCGCTCTTCATGGGCTTGGCTGACGGTTCTTCATGGGCTGACCACTTTGCATACATTTAAACCATTGCAAAATAGGTATTAGGTCATCTGACACGTGCCGCTCTTCATGGGCTTGGCTGTCGGTTCTTCATGGGCTGACCACTTTGCATACATTTAAACCAATGAGACTTAAGTATTAGGTCATCTGACACGTGCGCTCTTCATGGGCTTGGCTGTCGGTTCTTCATGGGCTGACCACTTTGCATACATTTAAACCATCGCAAAATAGGTATTAGGTCATCTGACACGTTCCGCTCTTCATGGGCTTGGCTGTCAGTTCTTCATGGGCTGACCACTTTGCATACATTTAAACCATCGCAAAATAGGTATTAGGTCATCTGACACGTGCCGCTCTTCATGGGCTTGGCTGTCGGTTCTTCATGGGCTGACCACTTTGCTTACATTTAAACCAACGCGACATTAGTATTAGGTCATCTGACACGTGCTGCTCTTCATGGGCTTGGCTGTCGGTTCTTCATGGGCTGACCACTTTGCATACATTTAAACCAACGCGACATAAGTATTAGGTCATCTGACACGTGCTGCTCTTCATGGTCTTGGCTGTCGGTTCTTCATGGGCTGACCACTTTGCATACATTTAAACCAATGCGACATAAGTATTAGGTCATCTGACACGTGCCGCTCTTCATGGGCTTGGCTGTCGGTTCTTCATGGGCTGACCACTTTGCATACATTTAAACCAACGCGACATTAGTATTAGGTCATCTGACATGTGCCGCTCTTCATGGGCTTGGCTGTCGGTTCTTCATGGGCTGACCACTTTGTATACATTTAAACCAACGCGACATATGTATTAGGTCATCTGACACGTGCCGCTCTTCATGGTCTTGGCTGTCGGTTCTTCATGGGCTGACCACTTTGCATACATTTAAACCAATGCGACATAAGTATTAGGTCATCTGACACGTGCCGCTCTAAATGGGCTTGGCTGTCGGTTCTTCATGGGCTGACCACTTTGCAATCATTTAAACCAACGCGACATAAGTATTAGGTCATCTGACACGTGCCGCTCTTCATGGGCTTGGCTGTCGGTTCTTCATGGGCTGACCACTTTGCATACATTTAAACCAACGCAACATAAGTATTAGGTCATCTGACACGTGCCGCTCTTCATGGGCTTGGCTGTCGGTTCTTCATGGGCTGACCACTTTGCATACATTTAAACCAACACTACATAAGTATTAGGTCATCTGACACGTGCTGCACTTCATG
This sequence comes from Pictodentalium vernedei, assembly GCA_031216915.1. Classification (NCBI taxonomy): domain Eukaryota; kingdom Metazoa; phylum Mollusca; class Scaphopoda; order Dentaliida; family Dentaliidae; genus Pictodentalium; species Pictodentalium vernedei. Next base: position 114,962,459 of record CM062291.1, on the reverse strand, counting down.
GGCTTGGCTGTCGGTTCTTCATGGGCTGACCACTAAGCATACATTTAAACCATCGCGAAATAGGTATTAGGTCATCTGACACGTGCCGCTCTTCATGGGCTTGGCTGTCGGTTCTTCATGGGCTGACCACTTTGCATACATTTAAACCAATGCGACATAAGTATTAGGTCATCTGACAGGTGCCGCTCTTCATGGGCTTGGCTGTCGGTTCTTCATGGGCTGACCACTTTGCAATCATTTAAATCAACGCGACATAAGTATTAGGTCATCTGACTCGTGCCGCTCTTCATGGGCTTGGCTGTCGGTTCTTCATGGGCTGACCACTTTGCAATCATTTAAACCAATGCGACATAAGTATTAGGTCATCTGACACGCGCCGCTCTTCATGGGCTTGGCTGTCGGTTCTTCATGGGCTGACCACTTTGCATACATTTAAACCAACGCGACATAAGTATTAGGTCATCTGACACGTGCCGCTCTTCATGGGCATGGCTGTCGGTTCTTCATGGGCTGACCACTTTCCATACATTTAAACCAACGCGACATAAGTATTAGGTCATCTGACACGTGCCGCTCTTCATGGGCTTGGCTGTCGGTTCTTCATGGGCTGACCACTTTGCGTACATGTAAACCATTGCAAAATAGGTATTAGGTCATCTGACACGTGCCGCTCTACATGGGCTTGGCTGTCGGTTCTTCATGGGCTGACCACTTTGCATACATTTAAACCAATGCAACATAAGTATTAGGTCATCTGACACGTGCCGCTCTTCATGGGCTTGGCTATCGGTTCTTCATGTGCTGACCACTGCATACATTTCAACCATCGCAAAATAGGCATTAGGTCATCTGACACGTGCCGCTCTTCATGGGCTTGGCTGTCGGTTCTTCATGTGCTGACCACTTTGCATACGTTTAAACCAACGCGACATAAGTATTAGGTCATTTGACACGTGCCGCTCTTCATGGGCTTGGCTGTCGGTTCTTCATGGGCTGACCACTTTGCATACATTTAAACCAACGCGACATTAGTATTAGGTCATCTGACACGTGCCGCTCTTCATGGGCTTGGCTGTCGGTTCTTCATGGGCTGACCACTTTGCATACATTTAAACCATCGCAAAATAGGTATTAGGTCATCTGACACGTGCCGCTCTTCATGGGCTTGGCTGTCGGTTCTTCATGGGCTGACCACTTTGCATACATTTAAACCAACGCGACTTAAGTATTAGGTCATCTGACACGTTCCGCTCTTCATGGGCTTGGCTGTCGGTTCTTCATGGGCTGACCACTTTGCATACATTTAAACCAACGCGACATAAGTATTAGGTCATCTGACACGTTCCGCTCTTCATGGGCTTGGCTGTCGGTTCTTCATGGGCTGACCACTTTGCATACATTTAAAGCATTGCAAAATAGGTATTAGGTCATCTGACACGTGCCGCTCTTCACGAGCTTGGCTGTCGGTTCTCCATGGGCTGACCACTTTGCATACATTTAAACCAACGCGACATAAGTATTAGGTCATCTGACACATGCCACTCTTCATGGGCTTGGCTGTCGGTTCTTCATGGGCTGACCACTTTGCATACATTTAAACCATCACAAAATAGGTATTAGGTCATCTGACATGTGCCGCTCTTCATGGGCTTGGCTGTCGGTTCTTCATGGGCTGACCACTGCATACATTTAAACCATCGCAAAATAGGCATTAGGTCATCTGACACGTGCCGCTCTTCATGGGCTTGGCTGTCGGTTCTTCATGGGCTGACCACTTTGCATACATTTAAACCAACGCGACATAAGTATTAGGTCATTTGACACGTGCCGCTCTTCATGGGCTTGGCTGTCGGTTCTTCATGGGCTGACCACTTTGCATACATTTAAACCAACGCGACATTAGTATTAGGTCATCTGACATGTGCCGCTCTTCATGGGCTTGGCTGTCGGTTCTTCATGGGCTGACCACTTTGCATACATTTAAATCAACGCGACATAAGTATTAGGTCATCTGACACGTGCCGCTCTTCATGGTCTTGGCTGTCGGTTCTTCATGGGCTGTCCACTTTGCATACATTTAAACCAATGCGACATAAGTATTAGGTCATCTGACATGTGCTGCTCTTCATGGGCTTGGCTGTCGGTTCTTCATGGGCTGACCACTTTGCAATCATTTACACCAACGCGACATAAGTATTAGGTCATCTGACACGTGCCGCTCTTCATGGGCTTGGCTGTCGGTTCTTCATGGGCTGACCACTTTGCATACATTTAAACCAACGCGACATAAGTATTAGGTCATCTGACACGTGCCGCTTTTGATGGGCTTGGCTGTCGGTTCTTCATGGGCTGACCACTTTGCATACATTTAAACCAACGCGACATAAGTATTAGGTCATCTGACACGTGCTGCACTTCATGGGCTTGGCTGTCGGTTCTTCAAGGGCTGACCACTAAGCATACATTTAAACCATCGCAAAATAGGTATTAGGTCATCTGACACGTGCCGCTCTTCATGGGCTTGGTTGTCGGTTCTTCATGGGCTGACCACTTTGCATACATTTAAACCAACGCGACGTAAGTATTAGGTCATCTGACACGTGCCGCTCTTCATGGGCTTGGCTGACGGTTCTTCATGGGCTGACCACTTTGCGTACATTTAAACCATTGCAAAATAGGTATTAGGTCATCTGACACGTGCCGCTCTTCATGGGCTTGGCTGTCGGTTCTTCATGGGCTGACCACTTTGCATACATTTAAACCAATGAGACTTAAGTATTAGGTCATCTGACACGTGCGCTCTTCATGGGCTTGGCTGTCGGTTCTTCATGGGCTGACCACTTTGCATACATTTAAACCATCGCAAAATAGGTATTAGGTCATCTGACACGTTCCGCTCTTCATGGGCTTGGCTGTCAGTTCTTCATGGGCTGACCACTTTGCATACATTTAAACCATCGCAAAATAGGTATTAGGTCATCTGACACGTGCCGCTCTTCATGGGCTTGGCTGTCGGTTCTTCATGGGCTGACCACTTTGCTTACATTTAAACCAACGCGACATTAGTATTAGGTCATCTGACACGTGCTGCTCTTCATGGGCTTGGCTGTCGGTTCTTCATGGGCTGACCACTTTGCATACATTTAAACCAACGCGACATAAGTATTAGGTCATCTGACACGTGCTGCTCTTCATGGTCTTGGCTGTCGGTTCTTCATGGGCTGACCACTTTGCATACATTTAAACCAATGCGACATAAGTATTAGGTCATCTGACACGTGCCGCTCTTCATGGGCTTGGCTGTCGGTTCTTCATGGGCTGACCACTTTGCATACATTTAAACCAACGCGACATTAGTATTAGGTCATCTGACATGTGCCGCTCTTCATGGGCTTGGCTGTCGGTTCTTCATGGGCTGACCACTTTGTATACATTTAAACCAACGCGACATATGTATTAGGTCATCTGACACGTGCCGCTCTTCATGGTCTTGGCTGTCGGTTCTTCATGGGCTGACCACTTTGCATACATTTAAACCAATGCGACATAAGTATTAGGTCATCTGACACGTGCCGCTCTTCATGGGCTTGGCTGTCGGTTCTTCATGGGCTGACCACTTTGCAATCATTTAAACCAACGCGACATAAGTATTAGGTCATCTGACACGTGCCGCTCTTCATGGGCTTGGCTGTCGGTTCTTCATGGGCTGACCACTTTGCATACATTTAAACCAACGCAACATAAGTATTAGGTCATCTGACACGTGCCGCTCTTCATGGGCTTGGCTGTCGGTTCTTCATGGGCTGACCACTTTGCATACATTTAAACCAACGCGACATAAGTATTAGGTCATCTGACACGTGCTGCACTTCATGGGCTTGGCTGTCGGTTCTTCATGGGCTGACCACTAAGCATACATTTAAACCATCGCGAAATAGGTATTAGGTCATCTGACACGTGCCGCTCTTCATGGGCTTGGCTGTCGGTTCTTCATGGGCTGACCACTTTGCATACATTTAAACCAATGCGACATAAGTATTAGGTCATCTGACAGGTGCCGCTCTTCATGGGCTTGGCTGTCGGTTCTTCATGGGCTGACCACTTTGCAATCATTTAAATCAACGCGACATAAGTATTAGGTCATCTGACTCGTGCCGCTCTTCATGGGCTTGGCTGTCGGTTCTTCATGGGCTGACCACTTTGCAATCATTTAAACCAACGCGACATAAGTATTAGGTCATCTGACACGCGCCGCTCTTCATGGGCTTGGCTGTCGGTTCTTCATGGGCTGACCACTTTGCATACATTTAAACCAACGCGACATAAGTATTAGGTCATCTGACACGTGCCGCTCTTCATGGGCATGGCTGTCGGTTCTTCATGGGCTGACCACTTTGCATACATTTAAACCAACGCGACATAAGTATTAGGTCATCTGACACGTGCCGCTCTTCATGGGCTTGGCTGTCGGTTCTTCATGGGCTGACCACTTTGCGTACATGTAAACCATTGCAAAATAGGTATTAGGTCATCTGACACGTGCCGCTCTACATGGGCTTGGCTGTCGGTTCTTCATGGGCTGACCACTTTGCATACATTTAAACCAATGCAACATAAGTATTAGGTCATCTGACACGTGCCGCTCTTCATGGGCTTGGCTATCGGTTCTTCATGTGCTGACCACTGCATACATTTCAACCATCGCAAAATAGGCATTAGGTCATCTGACACGTGCCGCTCTTCATGGGCTTGGCTGTCGGTTCTTCATGTGCTGACCACTTTGCATACGTTTAAACCAACGCGACATAAGTATTAGGTCATTTGACACGTGCCGCTCTTCATGGGCTTGGCTGTCGGTTCTTCATGGGCTGACCACTTTGCATACATTTAAACCAACGCGACATTAGTATTAGGTCATCTGACACGTGCCGCTCTTCATGGGCTTGGCTGTCGGTTCTTCATGGGCTGACCACTTTGCATACATTTAAACCATCGCAAAATAGGTATTAGGTCATCTGACACGTGCCGCTCTTCATGGGCTTGGCTGTCGGTTCTTCATGGGCTGACCACTTTGCATACATTTAAACCAACGCGACTTAAGTATTAGGTCATCTGACACGTTCCGCTCTTCATGGGCTTGGCTGTCGGTTCTTCATGGGCTGACCACTTTGCATACATTTAAACCATTGCAAAATAGGTATTAGGTCATCTGACACGTGCCGCTCTTCATGGGCTTGGCTGTCGGTTCTCCATGGGCTGACCACTTTGCATACATTTAAACCAATGCGACATATGTATTAGGTCATCTGACACGTTCCGCTCTTCATGGGCTTGGCTGTCGGTTCTTCATGGGCTGACCACTTTGCATACATTTAAACCATTGCAAAATAGGTATTAGGTCATCTGACACGTGCCGCTCTTCATGGGCTTGGCTGTCGGTTCTTCATGGGCTGACCACTTTGCATACATTTAAACCATTGCAAAATAGGTATTAGGTCATCTGACACGTGCCGCTCTTCATGGGCTTGGCTGTCGGTTCTTCATGGGCTGACCACTTTGCATACATTTAAACCATCGCAAAATAGGTATTAGGTCATCTGACATGTACCGCTCTTCATGGGCTTGGCTGTCGGTTCTTCATGGGCTGACCACTGCATACATTTAAACCATCGCAAAATAGGCATTAGGTCATCTGACACGTGCCGCTCTTCATGGGCTTGGCTGTCGGTTCTTCATGGGCTGACCACTTTGCATACATTTAAACCAACGCGACATAAGTATTAGGTCATTTGACACGTGCCGCTCTTCATGGGCTTGGCTGTCGGTTCTTCATGGGCTGACCACTTTGCATACATTTAAACCAACGCGACATTAGTATTAGGTCATCTGACATATGCCGCTCTTCATGGGCTTGGCTGTCGGTTCTTGATGGGCTGACCACTTTGCATACATTTAAATCAACGCGACATAAGTATTAGGTCATCTGACACGTGCCGCTCTTCATGGTCTTGGCTGTCGGTTCTTCATGGGCTGACCACTTTGCATACATTTAAACCAATGCGACATAAGTATTAGGTCATCTGACACGTGCCGCTCTTCATGGGCTTGGCTGTCGGTTCTTCATGGGCTGACCACTTTGCAATCATTTAAACCAACGAGACATAGGTATTAGGTCATCTGACACGTGCCGCTCTTCATGGGCTTGGCTGTCGGTTCTTCATGCGCTGACCACTTTGCATACATTTAAACCAACGCGACATAAGTATTAGGTCATCTGACACGTGCCGCTCTTCATGGGCTTGGCTGTCGGTTCTTCATGGGCTGACCACTTTGCATACATTTAAACCAACGCGACATAAGTATTAGGTCATCTGACACGTGCTGCACTTCATGGGTTTGGCTGTCGGTTCTTCATGGGCTGACCACTAAGCATACATTTAAACCATCGCGAAATAGGTATTAGGTCATTTGACACGTGCCGTTCTTCATGGGCTTGGCTGTCGGTTCTTCATGGGCTGACCACTTTGCATACATTTAAACCAACGCGACTTAAGTATTAGGTCATCTGACACGTGCCGCTCTTCATGGGCTTGGGTGTCGGTTCTTCATGGGCTCACCACTTTGCATACATTTAAACCATAGCAAAATAGGTATTAGGTCATCTGACACGTGCCACTCTTCATGGGCATGGCTGTCGGTTCTTCATGGGCTGACCACTTTGCATACATTTAAACCAACGCGACATAAGTATTAGGTCATCTGACACGTGCCGCTCTTCATGGGCTTGGCTGTCGGTTCTTCATGGGCTGACCACTTTGCGTACATTTAAACCATTGCAAAATAGGTATTAGGTCATCTGACACGTGCCGCTCTTCATGGGCTTGGCTGTCGGTTCTTCATGGGCTGACCACTTTGCATACATTTAAACCAATGAGACATAAGTATTAGGTCATCTGACACGTGCCACTCTTCATGGGCTTGGCTGTCGGTTCTTCATGGTCTGACCACTTTGCATACATTTAAACCATAGCAAAATAGGTATTAGGTCATCTGACACGTGCCGCTCTTCATGGGCATGGCTGTCGGTTCTTCATGGGCTGACCACTTTGCATACATTTAAACCAACACGACATAAGTATTAGGTCATCTGACACGTGCCGCTCTTCATGGGCTTGGCTGTCGGTTCTTCATGGGCTGACCACTTTGCATACATTTAAACCAACGCGACATAAGTATTAGGTCATTTGACACGTGCCTCTCTTCATGGGCTTGGCTGTCGGTTCTTCATGGCCTGACCACTTTGCATACATTTAAACCAATGCGACATTAGTATTAGGTCATCTGACACGTGCCGCTCTTCATGGGCTTGGCTGTCGGTTCTTCATGGGCTGACCACTTTGCATACATTTAAACCAACGCGACTTAAGTATTAGGTCATCTGACACGTGCCGCTCTTCATGGGCTTGGCTGTCGGTTCTTCATGGGCTGACCACTTTGCATACATTTAAACCATCGCAAAATAGGTATTAGGTCATCTGACACGTGCCGCTCTTCATGGGTTTGGCTGTCGGTTCTTCATGGGCTGACCACTTTGCATACATTTAAACCAACGCGACATAAGTATTAGGTCATCTGACACGTTCCGCTCTTCATGGGCTTGGCTGTCGGTTCTTCATGGGCTGACCACTTTGCATACATTTAAAGCATTGCAAAATAGGTATTAGGTCATCTGACACGTGCCGCTCTTCATGGGCTTGGCTGTCGGTTCTCCATGGGCTGACCACTTTGCATACATTTAAACCAACGCGACATAAGTATTAGGTCATCTGACACATGCCGCTCTTCATGGGCTTGGCTCTCGGTTCTTCATGGGCTGACCACTTTGCATACATTTGAACCAATGCGACATAAGTATTAGGTCATCTGACACGTGCCGCTCTTCATGGGCTTGGCTGTCGGTTCTCCATGGGCTGACCACTTTGCATGCATTTAAACCATCGCAAAATAGGTATTAGGTCATCTGACATGTGCCGCTCTTCATGGGCTTGGCTGTCAGTTCTTCATGGGCTGACCACTTTGCATACATTTAATCCATCGCAAAATAGGTATTAGGTCATCTGACACGTGCCGCTCTTCATGGGCTTGGCTGTCGGTTCTTCATGGGCTGACCACTTTGCATACATTTAAACCAACGCGACATTAGTATTAGGTCATCTGACACGTGCCGCTCTTCATGGGCTTGGCTGTCGGTTCTTCATGGGCTGACCACTTTGCAATCATTTAAACCAACGCGACATAAGTATTAGGTCATCTGACACGTCCCGCTCTTCATGGGCTTGGCTGTCGGTTCTTCATGGGCTGACCACTTTGCATACATTTAAACCAACGCGACATAAGTATTAGGTCATCTGACGCCTGCTGCACTTCATGGGCTTGGCTGTCGGTTCTTCATGGGCTGACCACTAAGCATGCATTCAAACCATCGCGAAATAGGTATTAGGTCATGTGACACGTGCCGCTCTTCATGGGCTTGGCTGTCGGTTCTTCATGGGCTGACCACTTTGCATACATTTAAACCAACACGACTTAAGTATTAGGTCATCTGACACGTGCCGCTCTTCATGGGCTTGGCTGTCGGTTCTTCATGGGCTGACCACTTTGCATACATTTAAACCAACGCGACATAAGTATTAGGTCATCTGACACGTGCCGCTCCTCATGGGCTTGGCTGTCGGTTCTTCATGGGCTGACCACTTTGCGTACATTTAAACCATTGCAAAATAGCTATTAGGTCATCTGACACATGCCGCTCTTCATGGGCTTGGCTGTCAGTTCTTCATGGGCTGACCACTTTGCATACATTTAAACCAATGCGACATAAGTATTAGGTCATCTGACACGTGCCGCTCTTCATGGGCTTGGCTGTCGGTTCTTCATGGGCTGACCACTTTGCATACATTTAAACCATCGCAAAATAGGTATTAGGTCATCTGACACGTGCCGCTCTTCATGGGCTTGGCTGTCAGTTCTTCATGGGCTGACCACTTTGCATACATTTAAACCATTGCAAAATAGGTATTAGGTCATCTGACACGTGCCGCTTTTCATGGGCTTGGCTGTCGGTTCTTCATGGGCTGACCACTTTGCATACATTTAAACCAACGCGACATTAGTATTAGGTCATCTGACACGTGCCGCTCTTCATGGGCTTGGCTGTCGGTTCTTCATGGGCTGACCGCTTTGCATACATTTAAACCAACGCGACTTAAGTATTAGGTCATCTGACACGTGCCGCTCTTCATGGGCTTGGCTGTCAGTTCTTCATGGGCTGACCACTTTGCATACATTTAAACCATCGCAAAATAGGTATTAGGTCATCTGACACGTGCCACTCTTCATGGGCTTGGCTGTCGGTTCTTCATGGGCTGACCACTTTGCATACATTTAAACCAACGCGACATAAGTATTAGGTCATCTGACACGTGCCGCTCTTCATGGGCTTTGCTGTCGGTTCTTCATGGGCTGACCACTTTGCATACATTTAAACCAACGCGACATAAGTATTAGGTCATCTGACACGTTCCGCTCTTCATGGGCTTGGCTGTCGGTTCTTCATGGGCTGACCACTTTGCATACATTTAAACCATTTCAAAATAGGTATTAGGTCATCTGACACGTGCCGCTCTTCATGGGCTTGGCTGTCGGTTCTTCATGGGCTGACCACTTTGCATACATTTAAACCAACGCGACATAAGTATTAGGTCATCTGACACGTGCCGCTCTTCATGGGCTTGGCTGTCGGTTCTTCATGGGCTGACCACTTTGCATACATTTAAACCATCGCAAAATAGGTATTAGGTCATCTGACATGTGCCGCTCTTCATGGGCTCGGCTGTCGGTTCTTCATGGGCTGACCACTGCATACATTTAAACCATCGCAAAATAGGCATTATGTCATCTGACACGTGCCGCTCTTCATGGGCTTAGCTGTCGGTTTTTCATGGGCTGACCACTTTGCATACATTTAAACCAACGCGACATAAGTATTAGGTCATCTGACACGTGCCGCTCTTCATGGGCTTGGCTGTCGGTTCTTCATGGGCTGACCACTTTGCATACATTTAAACCAACGCGACATAAGTATTAGGTCATCTGACACGTGCTGCACTTCATGGGCTTAGCTGTTGGTTCTTCATGGGCTGACCACTAAGCATACATTTAAACCATCACGAAATAGGTATTAGGTCATCTGACACGTGCCGCTCTTCATGGGCTTGGCTGTCAGTTCTTCATGGGCTGACCACTTTGCATACATTTAAACCAACGCGACTTTAGTATTAGGTCATCTGACACGTGCCGCTCTTCATGGGCTTGGCTGTCGGTTCTTCATGGGCTGACCACTTTGCATACATTTCAACCATAGGAAAATAGGTATTAGGTCATCTGACACGTGCCGCTCTTCATGGGCTTGGCTGTCGGTTCTTCATGGGCTGACCACTTTGCGTACATTTAAACCATTGCAAAATAGGTATTAGGTCATCTGACACGTGCCGCTCTTCATGGGCTTGGCTGTCGGTTCTTCATGGGCTGACCACTTTGCATACATTTAAACCAACGCAACATAAGTATTAGGTCATTTGACACGTGCCGCTCTTCATGGGCTTGGCTGTCGGTTCTTCATGGGCTGACCACTTTGCATACATTTAAACCAATGCGACATTAGTATTAGGTCATCTGACATGTGCCGCTCTTCATGGGCTTGGCTGTCGGTTCTTCATGGGCTGACCACTTTGCATACATTTAAACCAACGCGACATAAGTATTAGGTCATCTGACACGTGCCACTCTTCATGGTCTTGGCTGTCGGTTCTTCATGGGCTGACCACTTTGCATACATTTAAACCAATGCGACATAAGTATTAGGTCATCTGACACGTGCCGCTCTTCATGGGCTTGGCTGTCGGTTCTTCATGGGCTGACCACTTTGCAATCATTTAAACCAACGCGACATAAGTATTAGGTCATCTGACACGTGCCGCTCTTCATGGGCTTGGCTGTCGGTTCTTCATGGGCTGACCACTTTGCATACATTTAAACCAACGCGACATAAGTATTAGGTCATCTGACGCGTGCTGCACTTCATGGGCTTGGCTGTCGGTTCTTCATGGGCTGACCACTAAGCATGCATTCAAACCATCGCGAAATAGGTATTAGGTCATGTGACACGTGCCGCTCTTCATGGGCTTGGCTGTCGGTTCTTCATGGGCTGACCACTTTGCATACATTTAAACCAACACGACTTAAGTATTAGGTCATCTGACACGTGCCGCTCTTCATGGGTTTGGCTGTCGGTTCTTCATGGGCTGACCACTTTGCATACATTTAAACCATAGCAAAATAGGTATTAGGTCATGTGACACTTGCCGCTCTTCATGGGCTTAGCTGTCGGTTCTTCATGGGCTGACCACTTTGCATACATTTAAACCAACGCGACATAAGTATTAGGTCATCTGACACGTGCCGCTCTTCATGGGCTTGGCTGTCGGTTCTTCATGGGCTGACCACTTTGCATACATTTAAACCAACGCGACATAAGTATTAGGTCATCTGAGACGTGCTGCACTTCATGGGCTTGGCTGTCAGTTCTTCATGGGCTGACCACTAAGCATACATTTAAACCATCGCGAAATAGGTATTAGGTCATCTGATGCGTGCCGCTCTTCATGGGCTTGGCTGTCGGTTCTTCATGGGCTGACCACTTTGCGAATATTTAAACCATTGCAAAATAGGTATTAGGTCAGCTGACACATGCCGCTCTTCATGGGCTTGGCTCTCGGTTCTTCATGGGCTGACCACTTTGCATACATTTGATCCAATGCGACATAAGTATTAGGTCATCTGACACGTGCCGCTCTTCATGGGCTTGGCTGTCGGTTCTCCATGGGCTGACCACTTTGCATGCATTTAAACCATCGCAAAATAGGTATTAGGTCATCTGACATGTGCCGCTCTTCATGGGCTTGGCTGTCAGTTCTTCATGTGCTGACCACTTTGCATACATTTAATCCATCGCAAAATAGGTATTAGGTCATCTGACACGTGCCGCTCTTCATGGGCTTGGCTGTCGGTTCTTCATGGGCTGACCACTTTGCATACATTTAAACCAATGCGACATTAGTATTAGTTCATCTGACACGTGCCGCTCTTGATGGGCTTGGCTGTCGGTTCTTCATGGGCTGACCACTTTGCATACATTTAAACCAATGCGATTTAAGTATTAGGTCATCTGACACGTGCCGCTCTTCATGGGCTTGGCTGTCGGTTCTTCATGGGCTGACCACTTTGCATACATTTAAACCATCGCAAAATAGGTATTAGGTCATCTGACACATGCCGCTCTTCATGGGCTTGGCTGTCGGTTCTTCATGGGCTGACCACTTTGCATACATTTAAACCAACGCGACATAAGTATTAGGTCATCTGACACGTTCCGCTCTTCATGGGCTTGGCTGTCGGTTCTTCATGGGCTGACCAGTTTGCATACATTTAATCCATTGCAAAATAGGTATTAGGTCATCTGACGCGTGCTGCACTTCATGGGCTTGGCTGTCGGTTCTCCATGGGCTGACCACTTTGCATACACTTAAACCAACGCGACATAAGTATTAGGTCATCTGACACGTGCCGCTCTTCATGGGCTTGGCTGTCGGTTCTTCATGGGCTGACCACTTTGCATACATTTAAACCATTGCAAAATAGGTATTAGGTCATCTGACACGTGCCGCTCTTCATGGGCTTGGCTGTCGGATCTTCATGGGCTGACCACTTTGCATACATTTAAACCAACGCGACATAAGTATTAGGTCATCTGACACGTGCCGCTCTTCATGGGCTTGGCTGTCGGTTCTTCATGGGCTGACCACTTTGCATACATTTAATCCATCGCAAAAATAGGTATTAGGTCATCTGACATGTGCCGCTCTTCATGGGCTTAGCTGTCGGTTCTTCATGGGCTGACCACTTTGCATACATTTAAACCAACGCGACATAAGTATTAGGTCACCTGACACGTGCCGCTCTTCATGGGCTTGGCTGTCGGATCTTCATGGGCTGACCACTTTGCATACATTTAAACCATTGCAAAATAGGTATTAGGTCATCTGACACGTGCCGCTCTTTATGGGCTTGGCTGTCAGTTCTTTATGGGCTGACCACTTTGCATATATTTAAACCAACGCGACATAAGTATTAGGTCATCTGACACGTGCCGCTCTTCATGGGCTTGGCTGTCGGTTCTTCATGGGCTGACCACCTTGCATACATTTAAACCATCGCAAAATAGGTATTAGGTCATCTGACATGTGCCGCTCTTCATGGGCTTGGCTGTCGGTTCTTCATGGGCTGACCACTGCATACATTTCAACCATTGCAAAATAGGCATTAGGTCATCTGACACGTGCCGCTCTTCGTGGGCTTGGCTGTCGGTTCTTCATGGGCTGACCACTTTGCATACATTTAAACCAACGCGACATTAGTATTAGGTCATCTGACATGTGCCGCTCTTCATGGTCTTGGCTGTCGGTTCTTCATGGGCTGACCACTTTGCATACATTTAAACCAACGCGACATAAGTATTAGATCATCTGACACGTGCCGCTCTTCATGGTCTTGGCTGTCGGTTCTTCATGGGCTGACCACTAAGCATACATTTAAACCATCGCGAAATAGGTATTAGGTCATCTGACACGTGCCGCTCTTCATGGGCTTGGCTGTCGGTTCTTCATGGGCTGACCACTTTGCATACATTTAAACCAACGCGACTTAAGTATTAGGTCATCTGACACGTGCCGCTCTTCATGGGCTTGGCTGTCGGTTCTTCATGGGCTGACCACTTTGCATACATTTAAACCATAGCAAAATACGTATTAGGTCATCTGACACGTGCCGCTCTTCATGGGCTTGGCTGTCGGTTCTTCATGGGCTGACCACTTTGCATACATTTAAACCAACGCGACATAAGTATTAGGTCATCTGACACGTGCCGCTCCTCATGGGCTTGGCTGTCGGTTCTTCATGGGCTGACCACTTTGCGTACATTTAAACCATTGCAAAATAGCTATTAGGTCATCTGACACATGCCGCTCTTCATGGGCTTGGCTGTCAGTTCTTCATGGGCTGACCACTTTGCATACATTTAAACCAATGCGACATAAGTATTAGGTCATCTGACACGTGCCGCTCTTCATGGGCTTGGCTGTCGGTTCTTCATGGGCTGACCACTTTGCATACATTTAAACCATCGCAAAATAGGTATTAGGTCATCTGACACGTGCCGCTCTTCATGGGCTTGGCTGTCAGTTCTTCATGGGCTGACCACTTTGCATACATTTAAACCATTGCAAAATAGGTATTAGGTCATCTGACACGTGCCGCTTTTCATGGGCTTGGCTGTCGGTTCTTCATGGGCTGACCACTTTGCATACATTTAAACCAACGCGACATTAGTATTAGGTCATCTGACACGTGCCGCTCTTCATGGGCTTGGCTGTCGGTTCTTCATAGGCTGACCGCTTTGCATACATTTAAACCAACGCGACTTAAGTATTAGGTCATCTGACACGTGCCGCTCTTCATGGGCTTGGCTGTCGGTTCTTCATGGGCTGACCACTTTGCATACATTTAAACCATCGCAAAATAGGTATTAGGTCATCTGACACGTGCCACTCTTCATGGGCTTGGCTGTCGGTTCTTCATGGGCTGACCACTTTGCATACATTTAAACCAACGCGACATAAGTATTAGGTCATCTGACACGTGCCGCTCTTCATGGGCTTTGCTGTCGGTTCTTCATGGGCTGACCACTTTGCATACATTTAAACCAACGCGACATAAGTATTAGGTCATCTGACACGTTCCGCTCTTCATGGGCTTGGCTGTCGGTTCTTCATGGGCTGACCACTTTGCATACATTTAAACCATTGCAAAATAGGTATTAGGTCATCTGACACGTGCCGCTCTTCATGGGCTTGGCTGTCGGTTCTTCATGGGCTGACCACTTTGCATACATTTAAACCAACGCGACATAAGTATTAGGTCATCTGACACGTGCCGCTCTTCATGGGCTTGGCTGTCGGTTCTTCATGGGCTGACCACTTTGCATACATTTAAACCATCGCAAAATAGGTATTAGGTCATCTGACATGTGCCGCTCTTCATGGGCTCGGCTGTCGGTTCTTCATGGGCTGACCACTGCATACATTTAAACCATCGCAAAATAGGCATTAGGTCATCTGACACGTGCCGCTCTTCATGGGCTTGGCTGTCGGTTCTTCATGGGCTGACCACTTTGCATACATTTAAACCAACGCGACATAAGTATTAGGTCATTTGACACATGCCGCTCTTCATGGGCTTGGCTGTCGGTTCTTCATGGGCTGACCACTTTGCATACATTTAAACCAACGCGACATTAGTATTAGGTCATCTGACACGTGCCGCTCTTCATGGGCTTGGCTGTCGGTTCTTCATGGGCTGACCGCTTTGCATACATTTAAACCAACGCGACTTAAGTATTAGGTCATCTGACACGTGCCGCTCTTCATGGGCTTGGCTGTCGGTTCTTCATGGGCTGACCACTTTGCATACATTTAAACCATCGCAAAATAGGGATTAGGTCATCTGACACGTGCCACTCTTCATGGGCTTGGCTGTCGGTTCTTCATGGGCTGACCACTTTGCATACATTTAAACCAACGCGACATAAGTATTAGGTCATTTGACACATGCCGCTCTTCATGGGCTTTGCTGTCGGTTCTTCATGGGCTGACCACTTTGCATACATTTAAACCAACGTGACATAAGTATTAGGTCATTTGACACGTTCCGCTCTTCATGGGCTTGGCTGTCGGTTCTTCATGGGCTGACCACTTTGCATACATTTAAACCATTGCAAAATAGGTATTAGGTCATCTGACACGTGTCGCTCTTCATGGGCTTGGCTGTCGGTTCTTCATGGGCTGACCACTTTGCATACATTTAAACAAATGCGACATAAGTATTAGGTCATCTGACACGTTCCGCTCTTCATGGGGTTGGCTGTCGGTTCTTCATGGGCTGACCACTTTGCATACATTTAAACCATTGCAAAATAGGTATTAGGTCATCTGACACGTGCCACTCTTCATGGGCTTGGCTGTCGATTCTTCATGGGCTGACCACTTTGCATACATTTAAACCAACGCGACATAAGTATTAGGTCATCTGACATGTGCCGCTCTTCATGGACTTGGCTGTCGGTTCTTCATGGGCTGACCACTTTGCATACATTTAAACCATCGCAAAATAGGTATTAGGTCATCTGACATGTGCCGCTCTTCATGGGCTCGGCTGTCGGTTCTTCATGGGCTGACCACTGCATACATTTAAACCATCGCAAAATAGGCATTAGGTCATCTGACACGTGCCGCTCTTCATGGGCTTGGCTGTCGGTTCTTCATGGGCTGACCACTTTGCATACATTTAAACCAACGCGACATAAGTATTAGGTCATTTGACACGTGCCGCTCTTCATGGGCTTGGCTGTCAGTTCTTCATGGGCTGACCACTTTGCATACATTTAAACCAACGCGACATAAGTATTAGGTCATCTGACACGTGCCGCTTTTCATGGGCTTGGCTGTCGGATCTTCATGGGCTGACCACTTTGCATACATTTAAACCATTGCAAAATAGGTATTAGGTCATCTGACACGTGCCGCTCTTTATGGGCTTGGCTGTCGGTTCTTTATGGGCTGACCACTTTGCATATATTTAAACCAACGCGACATAAGTATTAGGTCATCTGACACGTGCCGCTCTTCATGGGCTTGGCTGTCGGTTCTTCATGGGCTGACCACCTTGCATACATTTAATCCATCGAAAAATAGGTATTAGGTCATCTGACATGTGCCGCTCTTCATGGGCTTGGCTGTCGGTTCTTCATGGGCTGACCACTGCATACATTTAAACCATCGCAAAATAGGCATTAGGTCATCTGACACGTGCTGCTCTTCATGGGCTTGGCTGTCGGTTCTTCATGGGCTGACCACTTTGCATACATTTAAACCAACGCGACATTAGTATTAGGTCATCTGACATGTGCCGCTCTTCATGGGCTTGGCTGTCGGTTCTTCATGGGCTGACCACTTTGCATACATTTAAACCAACGCGACATAAGTATTAGGTCATCTGACACGTGCCGCTCTTCATGGTCTTGGCTGTCGGTTCTTCATGGGCTGACCACTAAGCATACATTTAAACCATCGCGAAATAGGTATTAGGTCATCTGACATGTGCCGCTCTTCATGGGCATGGCTGTCAGTTCTTCATGGCCTGACCACTTTGCATACATTTAAACCAACGCGACTTAAGTATTAGGTCATCTGACACGTGCCGCTCTTCATGGGCTTGGCTGTCGGTTCTTCATGGGCTGACCACTTTGCATACATTTAAACCATAGCAAAATAGGTATTAGGTCATCTGACACGTGCCGCTCTTCATGGGCTTGGCTGTCGGTTCTTCATGGGCTGACCACTTTGCATACATTTAAACCAACGCGACATAAGTATTAGGTCATCTGACACGTGCCGCTCCTCATGGGCTTGGCTGTCAGTTCTTCATGGGCTGACCACTTTGCGTACATTTGAACCATTGCAAAATAGCTATTAGGTCATCTGACACGTGCCGCTCTTCATGGGCTTGGCTGTCAGTTCTTCATGGGCTGACCACTTTGCATACATTTAAACCAATGCGACATAAGTATTAGGTCATCTGACACGTGCCGCTCTTCATGGGCTTGGCTGTCGGTTCTTCATGGGCTGACCACTTTGCATACATTTAAACCATCGCAAAATAGGTATTAGGTCATCTGACACGTGCCGCTCTTCATGGGCTTGGCTGTCAGTTCTTCATGGGCTGACCACTTTGCATACATTTAAACCATCGCAAAATAGGTATTAGGTCATCTGACACGTGCCGCTCTTCAATGGCTTGGCTGTCGGTTCTTCATGGGCTGACCACTTTGCATACATTTAGACCAACGCGACATTAGTATTAGGTCATCTGACACGTGCTGCTCTTCATGGGCTTGGCTGTCGGTTCTTCATGGGCTGACCGCTTTGCATACATTTAAACCAACGCGACTTAAGTATTAGGTCATCTGACACGTGCCGCTCTTCATGGGCTTGGCTGTCGGTTCTTCATGGGCTGACCACTTTGCATACATTTAAACCATCGCAAAATAGGTATTAGGTCATCTGACATGTGCCGCTATTCATGGGCTTGGCTGTCGGTTCTTCATGGGCTGACCACTTTGCATACATTTAAACCATCGCAAAATAGGTATTAGGTCATCTGACACGTGCCGCTCTTCATGGGCTTGGCTGTCGGTTCTTCATGGGCTGACCACTTTGCATACATTTAAACCAACGCGACATTAGTATTAGGTCATCTGACACGTGCCACTCTTCATGGGCTTGGCTGTCGGTTCTTCATGGGCTGACCGCTTTGCATACATTTAAACCAACGCGACTTAAGTATTAGGTCATCTGACACGTGCCGCTCTTCATGGGCTTGGCTGTCGGTTCTTCATGGGCTGACCACTTTGCATACATTTAAACCATCGCAAAATAGGTATTAGGTCATCTGACACGTGCCGCTCTTCATGGGCTTGGCTGTCGGTTCTTCATGGGCTGACCACTTTGCATACATTTAAACCAACGCGACATAAGTATTAGGTCATCTGACACGTGCCGCTCTTCATGGGCTTGGCTGTCGGTTCTTCATGGGCTGACCACTTTGCATACATTTAAACCAACGCGACATAAGTATTAGGTCATCTGACACGTTCCGCTCTTCATGGGCTTGGCTGTCGGTTCTTCATGGGCTGACCACTTTGCATACATTTAAACCATTGCAAAATAGGTATTAGGTCATCTGACACGTGCCGCTCTTCATGGGCTTGGCTGTCGGTTCTTCATGGGCTGACCACTTTGCATACATTTAAACAAACGCGACATTAGTATTAGGTCATCTGACACGTGCTGCTCTTCATGGGCTTGGCTGTCGGTTCTTCATGGGCTGACCGCTTTGCATACATTTAAACCAACGCGACTTAAGTATTAGGTCATCTGACACGTGCCGCTCTTCATGGGCTTGGCTGTCGGTTCTTCATGGGCTGACCACTTTGCATACATTTAAACCATCGCAAAATAGGTATTAGGTCATCTGACATGTGCCGCTCTTCATGGGCTTGGCTGTCGGTTCTTCATGGGCTGACCACTTTGCATACATTTAAACCATCGCAAAATAGGTATTAGGTCATCTGACACGTGCCGCTCTTCATGGGCTTGGCTGTCGGTTCTTCATGGGCTGACCACTTTGCATACATTTAAACCAACGCGACATTAGTATTAGGTCATCTGACACGTGCCGCTCTTCATGGGCTTGGCTGTCGGTTCTTCATGGGCTGACCGCTTTGCATACATTTAAACCAACGCGACTTAAGTATTAGGTCATCTGACACGTGCCGCTCTTCATGGGCTTGGCTGTCGGTTCTTCATGGGCTGACCACTTTGCATACATTTAAACCAACGCGACATAAGTATTAGGTCATCTGACACGTGCCGCTCTTCATGGGCTTGGCTGTCGGTTCTTCATGGGCTGACCACTTTGCGTACATTTAAACCATAGCAAAATAGGTATTAGGTCATCTGACACGTGCCGCTCTTCATGGGCTTGGCTGTCGTTTCTTCATGGGCTGACCACTTTGCATACATTTAAACCAACGCGACATAAGTATTAGGTCATCTGACACGTTCCTCGCTTCATGGGCTTGGCTGTCGGTTCTTCATGGGCTGACCACTTTGCATACATTTAAACCATTGCAAAATAGGTATTAGGTCATCTGACACGTGCCGCTCTTCATGGGCTTGGCTGTCGGTTCTTCATGGGCTGACCACTTTGCATACATTTAAACAAACGCGACATAAGTATTAGGTCATCTGACACGTTCCGCTCTTCATGGGCTTGGCTGTCGGTTCTTCATGGGCTGACCACTTTGCATACATTTAAACCATTGCAAAATAGGTATTAGGTCATCTGACACGTGCCGCTCTTCATGGGCTTGGCTGTCGGTTCTTCATGGGCTGACCACTTTGCATACATTTAAACCAACGCGACATAAGTATTAGGTCATCTGACACGTGCCGCTCTTCATGGGCTTGGCTGTCGGTTCTTCATGGGCTGACCACTTTGCATACATTTAAACCATCGCAAAATAGGTATTAGGTCATCTGACATGTGCTGCTCTTCATGGGCTTGGCTGTCGGTTCTTCATGGGCTGACCACTGCATACATTTAAACCATCGCAAAATAGGCATTAGGTCATCTGACACGTGCCGCTCTTCATGGGCTTGGCTGTCGGTTCTTCATGGGCTGACCACTTTGCATACATTTAAACCAACGCGTCATAAGTATTAGGTCATTTGACACGTGCCGCTCTTCATGGGCTTGGCTGTCGGTTCTTCATGGGCTGACCACTTTGCATACATTTAAACCAACGCGACATTAGTATTAGGTCATCTGACATGTGCCGCTCTTCATGGGCTTGGCTGTCGGTTCTTCATGGGCTGACCACTTTGCATACATTTAAACCAACGCGACATTAGTATTAGGTCATCTGACATGTGCCGCTCTTCATGGGCTTGGCTGTCGGTTCTTCATGGGCTGACCACTTTGCATACATTTAAACCAACGCGACATAAGTATTAGGTCATCTGACACATGCCGCTCTTCATGGTCTTGGCTGTCGGTTCTTCATGGGCTGACCACTTTGCATACATTTAAACCAATGCGACATAAGTATTAGGTCATCTGACTCGTGCCACTCTTCATGGGCTTGGCTGTCGGTTCTTCATGGGCTGACCACTTTGCAATCATTTAAACCAACACGACATAAGTATTAGGTCATCTGACACGTGCCGCTCTTCATGGGCTTGGCTGTCGGTTCTTCATGGGCTGACCACTTTGCATACATTTAAACAAACGCGACATAAGTATTAGGTCATCTGACACGTGCCGCTCTTCATGGTCTTGGCTGTCGGTTCTTCATGGGCTGACCACTTTGCATACATTTAAACTAATGCGACATAAGTATTAGGTCATCTGACTCGTGCCACTCTTCATGGGCTTGGCTGTCGGTTCTTCATGGGCTGACCACTTTGCAATCATTTAAATCAACATGACATAAGTATTAGGTCATCTGACACGTGCCGCTCTTCATGGGCTTGGCTGTCGGTTCTTCATGGGCTGACCACTTTGCATACATTTAAACCATCGCAAAATAGGTATTAGGTCATCTGACATGTGCCGCTCTTCATGGGCTTGGCTGTCGGTTCTTCATGGGCTGACCACTTTGCATACATTTAAACCATCGCAAAATAGGTATTAGGTCATCTGACACGTGCCGCTCTTCATGGGCTTGGCTGTCGGTTCTTCATGGGCTGACCACTTTGCATACATTTAAACCAACGCGACATTAGTATTAGGTCATCTGACACGTGCCACTCTTCATGGGCTTGGCTGTCGGTTCTTCATGGGCTGACCGCTTTGCATACATTTAAACCAACGCGACTTAAGTATTAGGTCATCTGACACGTGCCGCTCTTCATGGGCTTGGCTGTCGGTTCTTCATGGGCTGACCACTTTGCATACATTTAAACCATCGCAAAATAGGTATTAGGTCATCTGACACGTGCCGCTCTTCATGGGCTTGGCTGTCGGTTCTTCATGGGCTGACCACTTTGCATACATTTAAACCAACGCGACATAAGTATTAGGTCATCTGACACGTGCCGCTCTTCATGGGCTTGGCTGTCGGTTCTTCATGGGCTGACCACTTTGCATACATTTAAACCAACGCGACATAAGTATTAGGTCATCTGACACGTTCCGCTCTTCATGGGCTTGGCTGTCGGTTCTTCATGGGCTGACCACTTTGCATACATTTAAACCATTGCAAAATAGGTATTAGGTCATCTGACACGTGCCGCTCTTCATGGGCTTGGCTGTCGGTTCTTCATGGGCTGACCACTTTGCATACATTTAAACAAACGCGACATTAGTATTAGGTCATCTGACACGTGCTGCTCTTCATGGGCTTGGCTGTCGGTTCTTCATGGGCTGACCGCTTTGCATACATTTAAACCAACGCGACTTAAGTATTAGGTCATCTGACACGTGCCGCTCTTCATGGGCTTGGCTGTCGGTTCTTCATGGGCTGACCACTTTGCATACATTTAAACCATCGCAAAATAGGTATTAGGTCATCTGACATGTGCCGCTCTTCATGGGCTTGGCTGTCGGTTCTTCATGGGCTGACCACTTTGCATACATTTAAACCATCGCAAAATAGGTATTAGGTCATCTGACACGTGCCGCTCTTCATGGGCTTGGCTGTCGGTTCTTCATGGGCTGACCACTTTGCATACATTTAAACCAACGCGACATTAGTATTAGGTCATCTGACACGTGCCGCTCTTCATGGGCTTGGCTGTCGGTTCTTCATGGGCTGACCGCTTTGCATACATTTAAACCAACGCGACTTAAGTATTAGGTCATCTGACACGTGCCGCTCTTCATGGGCTTGGCTGTCGGTTCTTCATGGGCTGACCACTTTGCATACATTTAAACCAACGCGACATAAGTATTAGGTCATCTGACACGTGCCGCTCTTCAT
Organism: Pictodentalium vernedei; assembly: GCA_031216915.1. Taxonomy (NCBI): domain Eukaryota; kingdom Metazoa; phylum Mollusca; class Scaphopoda; order Dentaliida; family Dentaliidae; genus Pictodentalium; species Pictodentalium vernedei. Next base: position 114,939,685 of record CM062291.1, on the reverse strand, counting down.
GGGCTTGGCTGTCGGTTCTTCATGGGCTGACCACTTTGCGTACATTTAAACCATAGCAAAATAGGTATTAGGTCATCTGACACGTGCCGCTCTTCATGGGCTTGGCTGTCGTTTCTTCATGGGCTGACCACTTTGCATACATTTAAACCAACGCGACATAAGTATTAGGTCATCTGACACGTTCCTCGCTTCATGGGCTTGGCTGTCGGTTCTTCATGGGCTGACCACTTTGCATACATTTAAACCATTGCAAAATAGGTATTAGGTCATCTGACACGTGCCGCTCTTCATGGGCTTGGCTGTCGGTTCTTCATGGGCTGACCACTTTGCATACATTTAAACAAACGCGACATAAGTATTAGGTCATCTGACACGTTCCGCTCTTCATGGGCTTGGCTGTCGGTTCTTCATGGGCTGACCACTTTGCATACATTTAAACCATTGCAAAATAGGTATTAGGTCATCTGACACGTGCCGCTCTTCATGGGCTTGGCTGTCGGTTCTTCATGGGCTGACCACTTTGCATACATTTAAACCAACGCGACATAAGTATTAGGTCATCTGACACGTGCCGCTCTTCATGGGCTTGGCTGTCGGTTCTTCATGGGCTGACCACTTTGCATACATTTAAACCATCGCAAAATAGGTATTAGGTCATCTGACATGTGCTGCTCTTCATGGGCTTGGCTGTCGGTTCTTCATGGGCTGACCACTGCATACATTTAAACCATCGCAAAATAGGCATTAGGTCATCTGACACGTGCCGCTCTTCATGGGCTTGGCTGTCGGTTCTTCATGGGCTGACCACTTTGCATACATTTAAACCAACGCGTCATAAGTATTAGGTCATTTGACACGTGCCGCTCTTCATGGGCTTGGCTGTCGGTTCTTCATGGGCTGACCACTTTGCATACATTTAAACCAACGCGACATTAGTATTAGGTCATCTGACATGTGCCGCTCTTCATGGGCTTGGCTGTCGGTTCTTCATGGGCTGACCACTTTGCATACATTTAAACCAACGCGACATTAGTATTAGGTCATCTGACATGTGCCGCTCTTCATGGGCTTGGCTGTCGGTTCTTCATGGGCTGACCACTTTGCATACATTTTAACCAACGCGACATAAGTATTAGGTCATCTGACACATGCCGCTCTTCATGGTCTTGGCTGTCGGTTCTTCATGGGCTGACCACTTTGCATACATTTAAACCAATGCGACATAAGTATTAGGTCATCTGACTCGTGCCACTCTTCATGGGCTTGGCTGTCGGTTCTTCATGGGCTGACCACTTTGCAATCATTTAAACCAACACGACATAAGTATTAGGTCATCTGACACGTGCCGCTCTTCATGGGCTTGGCTGTCGGTTCTTCATGGGCTGACCACTTTGCATACATTTAAACAAACGCGACATAAGTATTAGGTCATCTGACACGTGCCGCTCTTCATGGTCTTGGCTGTCGGTTCTTCATGGGCTGACCACTTTGCATACATTTAAACTAATGCGACATAAGTATTAGGTCATCTGACTCGTGCCACTCTTCATGGGCTTGGCTGTCGGTTCTTCATGGGCTGACCACTTTGCAATCATTTAAATCAACATGACATAAGTATTAGGTCATCTGACATGTGCCGCTCTTCATGGGCTTTGCTGTCGGTTCTTCATGGGCTGACCACTAAGCATACATTTAAACCATCGCGAGATAGGTATTAGGTCATCTGACACGTGCCGCTCTTCATGGGCTTGGCTGTCGGTTCTTCATGGGCTGACCACTTTGCATACATTTAAACCAATGCGACTTAAGTATTAGGTCATCTGACACATGCTGCTCTTCATGGGCTTGGATATCGGTTCTTCATGGGCTGACCACTTTGCGTACATTTAAACCATTGCAAAATAGCTATTAGGTCATCTGACACGTGCCGCTCTTTATGGGTTTGGCTGTCGGTTCTTCATGGGCTGACCACTTTGCATACATTTAAACCAATGCGACATAAGTATTAGGTCATCTGACACGTGCCGCTCTTCATGGGCTTGGCTGTCGGTTCTTCATGGGCTGACCACTTTGCATACATTTAAACCATCGCAAAATAGGTATTAGGTCATCTGACACGTGCCACTCTTCATGGGCTTGGCTGTCGGTTCTTCATGGGCTGACCACTTTGCATACATTTAAACCAACGCGACATAAGTATTAGGTCATCTGACACGTGCCGCTCTTCATGGGCTTTGCTGTCGGTTCTTCATGGGCTGACCACTTTGCATACATTTAAACCAACGCGACATAAGTATTAGGTCATCTGACACGTTCCGCTCTTCATGGGCTTGGCTGTCGGTTCTTCATGGGCTGACCACTTTGCATACATTTAAACCAACGCGACTTAAGTATTAGGTCATCTTACACGTGCCGCTCTTCATGGGCTTGGCTGTCGGTTCTTCATGGGCTGACCACTTTGCATACATTTAAACCATCGCAAAATAGGTATTAGGTCATCTGACATGTGCCGCTCTTCATGGGCTTGGCTGTCGGTTCTTCATGGGCTGACCACTTTGCATACATTTAAACCAACGCGACATAAGTATTAGGTCATCTGACACGTGCCGCTCTTCATGGGCTTGGCTGTCGGTTCTTCATGGGCTGACCACTTTGCATACATTTAAACCAACGCGACATAAGTATTAGGTCATCTGACACGTTCCGCTCTTCATGGGCTTGGCTGTCGGTTCTTCATGGGCTGACCACTTTGCATACATTTAAACCATTGCAAAATAGGTATTAGGTCATCTGACACGTGCCGCTCTTCATGGGCTTGGCTGTCGGTTCTTCATGGGCTGACCACTTTGCATACATTTAAACAAACGCGACATTAGTATTAGGTCATCTGACACGTGCTGCTCTTCATGGGCTTGGCTGTCGGTTCTTCATGGGCTGACCGCTTTGCATACATTTAAACCAACGCGACTTAAGTATTAGGTCATCTGACACGTGCCGCTCTTCATGGGCTTGGCTGTCGGTTCTTCATGGGCTGACCACTTTGCATACATTTAAACCATCGCAAAATAGGTATTAGGTCATCTGACATGTGCCGCTCTTCATGGGCTTGGCTGTCGGTTCTTCATGGGCTGACCACTTTGCATACATTTAAACCATCGCAAAATAGGTATTAGGTCATCTGACACGTGCCGCTCTTCATGGGCTTGGCTGTCGGTTCTTCATGGGCTGACCACTTTGCATACATTTAAACCAACGCGACATTAGTATTAGGTCATCTGACACGTGCCGCTCTTCATGGGCTTGGCTGTCGGTTCTTCATGGGCTGACCGCTTTGCATACATTTAAACCAACGCGACTTAAGTATTAGGTCATCTGACACGTGCCGCTCTTCATGGGCTTGGCTGTCGGTTCTTCATGGGCTGACCACTTTGCATACATTTAAACCAACGCGACATAAGTATTAGGTCATCTGACACGTGCCGCTCTTCATGGGCTTGGCTGTCGGTTCTTCATGGGCTGACCACTTTGCGTACATTTAAACCATAGCAAAATAGGTATTAGGTCATCTGACACGTGCCGCTCTTCATGGGCTTGGCTGTCGTTTCTTCATGGGCTGACCACTTTGCATACATTTAAACCAACGCGACATAAGTATTAGGTCATCTGACACGTTCCTCGCTTCATGGGCTTGGCTGTCGGTTCTTCATGGGCTGACCACTTTGCATACATTTAAACCATTGCAAAATAGGTATTAGGTCATCTGACACGTGCCGCTCTTCATGGGCTTGGCTGTCGGTTCTTCATGGGCTGACCACTTTGCATACATTTAAACAAACGCGACATAAGTATTAGGTCATCTGACACGTTCCGCTCTTCATGGGCTTGGCTGTCGGTTCTTCATGGGCTGACCACTTTGCATACATTTAAACCATTGCAAAATAGGTATTAGGTCATCTGACACGTGCCGCTCTTCATGGGCTTGGCTGTCGGTTCTTCATGGGCTGACCACTTTGCATACATTTAAACCAACGCGACATAAGTATTAGGTCATCTGACACGTGCCGCTCTTCATGGGCTTGGCTGTCGGTTCTTCATGGGCTGACCACTTTGCATACATTTAAACCATCGCAAAATAGGTATTAGGTCATCTGACATGTGCTGCTCTTCATGGGCTTGGCTGTCGGTTCTTCATGGGCTGACCACTGCATACATTTAAACCATCGCAAAATAGGCATTAGGTCATCTGACACGTGCCGCTCTTCATGGGCTTGGCTGTCGGTTCTTCATGGGCTGACCACTTTGCATACATTTAAACCAACGCGTCATAAGTATTAGGTCATTTGACACGTGCCACTCTTCATGGGCTTGGCTGTCGGTTCTTCATGGGCTGACCACTTTGCATACATTTAAACCAACGCGACATTAGTATTAGGTCATCTGACATGTGCCGCTCTTCATGGGCTTGGCTGTCGGTTCTTCATGGGCTGACCACTTTGCATACATTTAAACCAACGCGACATTAGTATTAGGTCATCTGACATGTGCCGCTCTTCATGGGCTTGGCTGTCGGTTCTTCATGGGCTGACCACTTTGCATACATTTAAACCAACGCGACATAAGTATTAGGTCATCTGACACATGCCGCTCTTCATGGTCTTGGCTGTCGGTTCTTCATGGGCTGACCACTTTGCATACATTTAAACCAATGCGACATAAGTATTAGGTCATCTGACTCGTGCCACTCTTCATGGGCTTGGCTGTCGGTTCTTTATGGGCTGACCACTTTGCAATCATTTAAACCAACACGACATAAGTATTAGGTCATCTGACACGTGCCGCTCTTCATGGGCTTGGCTGTCGGTTCTTCATGGGCTGACCACTTTGCATACATTTAAACAAACGCGACATAAGTATTAGGTCATCTGACACGTGCCGCTCTTCATGGTCTTGGCTGTCGGTTCTTCATGGGCTGACCACTTTGCATACATTTAAACTAATGCGACATAAGTATTAGGTCATCTGACTCGTGCCACTCTTCATGGGCTTGGCTGTCGGTTCTTCATGGGCTGACCACTTTGCAATCATTTAAATCAACATGACATAAGTATTAGGTCATCTGACATGTGCCGCTCTTCATGGGCTTTGCTGTCGGTTCTTCATGGGCTGACCACTAAGCATACATTTAAACCATCGCGAGATAGGTATTAGGTCATCTGACACGTGCCGCTCTTCATGGGCTTGGCTGTCGGTTCTTCATGGGCTGACCACTTTGCATACATTTAAACCAATGCGACTTAAGTATTAGGTCATCTGACACATGCTGCTCTTCATGGGCTTGGATATCGGTTCTTCATGGGCTGACCACTTTGCGTACATTTAAACCATTGCAAAATAGCTATTAGGTCATCTGACACGTGCCGCTCTTTATGGGTTTGGCTGTCGGTTCTTCATGGGCTGACCACTTTGCATACATTTAAACCAATGCGACATAAGTATTAGGTCATCTGACACGTGCCGCTCTTCATGGGCTTGGCTGTCGGTTCTTCATGGGCTGACCACTTTGCATACATTTAAACCATCGCAAAATAGGTATTAGGTCATCTGACACGTGCCGCTCTTCATGGGCTTGGCTGTCAGTTCTTCATGGGCTGACCACTTTGCATACATTTAAACCAGCGCAAAATAGGTATTAGGTCATCTGACACGTGCCGCTCTTCATGGGCTTGGCTGTCGGTTCTTCATGCGCTGACCACTTTGCATACATTTAAACCAACGCGACATTAGTATTAGGTCATCTGACACGTGCCGCTCTTCATGGGCTTGGCTGTCGGTTCTTCATGGGCTGACCGCTTTGCATACATTTAAACCAACGTGACTTAAGTATTAGGTCATCTGACACGTGCCGCTCTTCATGGGCTTGGCTGACGGTTCTTCATGGGCTGACCACTTTGCATACATTTAAACCATCGCAAAATAGGTATTAGGTCATCTGACACGTGCCGCTCTTCACGGGCTTGGCTGTCGGTTCTTCATGGGCTGACCACTTTGCATACATTTAAGCCAACACGACATAAGTATTAGGTCATCTGACACGTTCCGCTCTTCATGGGCTTGGCTGTCGGTTCGTCATGGGCTGACCACTTTGCATACATTTAAACCATTGCAAAATAGGTATTAGGTCATCTGACACGTGCCGCTCTTCATGGGCTTGGCTGTCGGTTTTCCATGGGCTGACCACTTTGCATACATTTAAACCAACGCGACATAAGTATTAGGTCATCTGACACGTGCCGCTCTTCATGGGCTTCGCTGTCGGTTCTTCATGGGCTGACCACTTTGCATACATTTAAACCATTGCAAAATAGGTATTAGTTCATCTGACACGTGCCGCTCTTCATGGGCTTGGCTGTCGGTTCTTTATGGGCTGACCACTTTGCATACATTTAAACCAACACGACATAAGTATTAGGTCACCTGACACGTGCCACTCTTCATGGGCTTGGCTGTCGGTTCTTTATGGGCTGGCCACTTTGCATACATTTAAACCATCGCAAAAATAGGTATTAGGTCATCTGACATGTGCCGCTCTTCATGGGCTTAGCTGTCGGTTCTTCATGGGCTGACCACTTTGCATACATTTAAACCAACGCGACATAAGTATTAGGTCATCTGACACTTGCCGCTCTTCATGGGCTTGGCTGTCGGTTCTTCATGGGCTGACCACTTTGTATACATTTAAACCATTGCAAAATAGGTATTAGGTCATCTGACACGTGCCGCTCTTCATGGGCTTGGCTGTCGGTTCTTTATGGGCTGACCACTTTGCATATATTTAAACCAACGCGACATAAGTATTAGGTCATCTGACACGTGCCGCTCTTCATGGGCTTGGCTGTCGGTTCTTCATGGGATGACCACTTTGCATACATTTAAACCAACGCGACATTAGTATTAGGTCATCTGACATGTGCCGCTCTTCTTGGGCTTGGCTGTCGGTTCTTCATGGGCTGACCACTTTGCATACATTTAAACCAACGCGACATAAGTATTAGGTCATCTGACACGTGCCGCTCTTCATGGTCTTGGCTGTCGGTTCTTCATGGGCTGACCACTTTGCATACATTTAAACCAATGCGACATAAGTATTAGGTCATCTGACACGTGCCACTCTTCATGGGCTTGGCTGTCGGTTCTTCATGGGCTGACCACTTTGCAATCATTTAAACCAACATGACATAAGTATTAGGTCATCTGACACATGCCACTCTTCATGGGCTTGACTGTCGGTTCTTCATGGGCTGACCACTTTGCATACATTTAAACCAACGCGACATAGGTATTAGGTCATCTGACACGTGCCGCTCTTCATGGGCTTGGCTGTCGGTTCTTCATGGGCTGATCACTTTGCATACATTTAAACCAACGCGACATAAGTATTAGGTCATCTGACACGTGCTGCACTTCATGGGCTTGGCTGTCGGTTCTTCATGGGCTGACCACTAAGCATACATTTAAACCATCGCGAAATAGGTATTAGGTCATCTGACACGTGCCGCTCTTCATGGGCTTGGCTGTCGGTTCTTCATGGGCTGACCACTTTGCATACATTTAAACCAACGCGACTTAAGTATTAGGTCATCTGACACGTGCCGCTCTTCATGGGCTTGGCTGTCGGTTCTTCATGGGCTGACCACTTTGCATATATTTAAACCATAGCAAAATAGGTATTAGGTCATCTGACACTTGCCGCTCTTCATGGGCTTGGCTGTTGGTTATTCATGGGCTGACCACTTTGCATACATTTAAACCAACGCGACATAAGTATTAGGTCATCTGACACGTGCCGCTCCTCATGGGCTTGGCTGTCGGTTCTTCATGGGCTGACCACTTTGCGTACATTTAAACCATTGCAAAATAGCTATTAGGTCATCTGACACGTGCCGCTCTTCATGGGCTTGGCTGTCGGTTCTTCATGGGCTGACCACTTTGCATACATTTAAACCAATGCGACATAAGTATTAGGTCATCTGACACGTGCCGCTCTTCATGGGCTTGGCTGTCGGTTCTTCATGGGCTGACCACTTTGCATACATTTAAACCATCGCAAAATAGGTATTAGGTCATCTGACACGTGCCGCTCTTCATGGGCTTCGCTGTCGGTTCTTCATGGGCTGACTGACCACTGCATACATTTAAACCAACGCGACATAAGTATTAGGTCATTTGACTCGTGCCGCTCTTCATGGGCTTGGCTGTCGGTTCTTCATGGGCTGACTGACCACTTTGCATACATTTAAACCAACGCGACATTAGTATTAGGTCATCTGACACGTGCCGCTCTTCATGGTCTTGGCTGTCAGTTCTTCATGGGCTGACTACTTTGCATACATTTAAACCATCGCAAAATAGGTATTAGGTCATCTGACAAGTGCCGCTCTTCATGGGCTTGGCTGTTGGTTCTACATGGGCTGACCACTTTGCATACATTTAAACCATCGCAAAAAAGGTATTAGGTCATGTGTCCCGTGCCCCTCTTCATGGGCTTGGCTGTCCGTTCTTCATGGGCTGACCACTTTGCATACATTTAAACCATCGCAAAATAGGTATTAGGTCATCTGACAGGTGCCGCTCTTCATGGGCTTGGCTGTCGGTTCTTCATGGGCTGACCACTTTGCATACATTTAAACCAACGCGACATTAGTATTAGGTCATCTGACACGTGCCCCTCTTCATGGGCTTTGCTGGCTGTTCTTCATGGGCTGACGACTTTGCATACATTTAAACCAACGCGACTTAAGTATTAGGTCATCTGCCACATGCCGCTCTTTATGGGCTTGGCTGTCGGTTCTTCGTGGGCTGACTACTTTGCATACATTTAAACCATCGCAAAATAGGTATTAGGTCATCTGACACGTGCCGCTCTTCATGGGCTTGGCTGTCGGTTCTTCATGGGCTGACCACTTTGCATACATTTAAACCAACGCAACAGAAGTATTAGGTCACGTGACATGTACCGCTCTTCATGGGCTTGGCTGTCGGTTCTTCATGGGCTGACCACTTTGCATACATTTAAACCATTGCAAAATAGGTATTAGGTCATCTGACACGTGCCGCTCTTCATGGGCTTGGCTGTCGGTTCTTCATGGGCTGACCACTTTGCATACACTTAAACCAACGCGACCTAAGTATTAGGTCATCTAACACGTGCTGCTCTTCATGGGCTTGGCTGTCGGTTCTTCATGGGCTGACCACTTCGCATACATTTAAACCATCACAAAATAGGTATTAGGTCATCTGACAGGTGCTGCTCTTCATGGGCTTGGTTGTCGGTTCTTCATGGGCTGACCACTTTGCATACATTTAAACCAACGCGACATAAGTATTAGGTCATCTCACACGTGCTGCACTTCATGGGCTTGGCTGTCGGTTCTTCATGGGCTGACCACTTTGCATACATTTAAACCATCGCAAAATAGGTATTAGGTCATCTGACATGTGCCACTCTTCATGGGCTTGGCTGTCGGTTCTTCATGGGCTGACCACTTTGCATACATTTAAACCATCGCAAAATACGTATTAGGTCATCTGACACGTGCCGCTCTTCATGGGCTTGGCAGTCGGTTCTTCATGGGCTGACCACTTTGCACACATTTCAACCAACGCGACTTAAGTATTAGGTCATTTGACTCGTGCCGCTCTTCATGGGCTTGGCTGTCGGTTCTTCATGGGCTGACTGACCACTTTGCATACATTTAAACCAACGCGACATTAGTATTAGGTCATCTGACACGTTCCGCTCTTCATGGTCTTGGCTGTCAGTTCTTCATGGGCTGACGACTTTGCATACATTTAAACCAACGCGACTTAAGTATTAGGTCATCTGACACGTGCCGCTCTTCATTGGCTTGGCTGTCGGTTCTTCATGGGCTGACTACTTTGCATACATTTAAACCATCGCAAAATAGGTATTAGGTCATCTGACACGTGCCGCTCTTCATGGGCTTGGCTGTCGGTTCTTCATGGGCTGACCACTTTGCATACATTTAAACCATCGCAAAAAAGGTATTAGGTCATCTGACACGTGCCGGTCTTCATGGGCTTGGCTGTCGGTTCTTCATGGGCTGACCACTTTGCATACATTTAAACCATCGCAAAATATGTATTAGGTCATCTGACACGTGCCGCTCTTCACGGGCTTGGCAGTCGGTTCTTCATGGGCTGACCACTTTGCATACATTTAAACCAACGCGACATAAGTATTAGGTCATTTGACTCGTGCCGCTCTTCATGGGCTTGGCTGTCGGTTTTTCATGGGCTGACTGACCACTTTGCATACATTTAAACCAACGCGACATTAGTATTAGGTCACCTGACACGTGCCGCTCTTCATGGTCTTGGCTGTCAGTTCTTCATGGGCTGACGACTTTGCATACATTTAAACCAACACGACTTAAGTATTAGGTCATCTGACATGTGCCGCTCTTCATGGGCTTGGCTGTCGGTTCTTCATGGGCTGACTACTTTGCATACATTTAAACCATCGAAAAAAGGTATTAGGTCATGTGTCCCGTGCCGCTCTTCATGGGCTTGGCTGTCGGTTCTTCATGGGCTGACCACTTTGCATACATTTAAACCAACGCGAGATAAGTATTAGGTCATTTGACACGTGCCGCTCTTCATGGGCTTGGCTGTCGGTTCTTCATGGGCTGACCACTTTGCATATATTTAAACCATCGCAAAATAGGTATTTGGTCATCTGACACGTGCCGCTCTTCATGGGCTTGGCTGTCGGTTCTTCACGGGCTGACCACTTTGCATACATTTAAACCAACGCGACATTAGTATTAGGTCATCTGACACGTGCCGCTCTTCATGGGCTTGGCTGTCAGTTCTTCATGGGCTGACCACTTTGCATACATTTAAACCAACGTGACATAAGTATTAGGTCATCTGACACGTGCTGCACTTCATGGGCTTGGCTGTCGGTTCTTCATGGGCTGACCACTTTGCATACATTTAAACCATCGCAAAATAGGTATTAGGTCATCTGACACGTGCCGCTCTTCATGGGCTTGGCTGTCGGTTCTTCATGGGCTGACCACTTTGCATACATTTAAACCAACGCGACATAAGTATTAGGTCATCTTACACGTGCCGCTCTTCATGGGCTTGGCTGTCGGTTCTTCATGGGCTGAGCACTTTGCATACATTTAAACCATTGCAAAATAGGTATCAGGTCATCTGACACGTGCCGCTCTTCATGGGCTTGGCTGTCGGTTCTTCATGGGCTGACCACTTTGCATACATTTAAACCAACGCGACATAAGTATTAGGTCATCTGACACATGCCGCTCTTCATGGGCTTGGCTGTCGGTTCTTCATGGGCTGACCACTTTGCATACATTTAAACCATTGCAAAATAGGTATTAGGTCATCTGACACGTGCCGCTCTTCATGGGCTTGGCTGTCGGTTCTTCATGGGCTGACCAATTTGCATACATTTAAACCATCGCAAAATAGGTATTAGGTCATCTGACAGGTGCCCCTCTTCATGGGCTTGGCTGTCGGTTCTTCATGGGCTGACCACTTTGCATACATTTAAGCCAACGCGACATTAGTATTAGGTCACCTGACACGTGCCCCTCTTCATGGGCTTGGCTGGCGGTTCTTCATGGGCTGACAACTTTGCATACATTTAAACCAACGCGAATTAAGTATTAGGTCATCTGACACATGCCGCTCTTTATGGGCTTGGCTGTCGGTTCTTCATGGGCTGACTACTTTGCGTACATTTAAACCATCGCAAAATAGGTATTAGTTCATCTGACACGTGCCGCTCTTCATGAGCTTGGCTGTCGGTTCTTCATGGGCTGACCACTTTGCATACATCTAAACCAACGCAACATAAGTATTAGGTCATGTGACATGTACCACTCTTCATGGGCTTGGCTGTCGGTTCTTCATGGGCTGACCACTTTGCATACATTTAAACCATTGCAAAATAGGTATTAGGTCATCTGACACGTGCCACTCTTCATGGGCTTGGCTGTCGGTTCTTCATGGGCTGACCACTTTGCATACACTTAAACCAACGCGACCTAAGTATTAGGTCATCTGACACATGCTGCTCTTCATGGGCTTGGCTGTCGGTTCTTCATGGGCTGACCACTTTACATACATTTAAACCATCGCAAAATAGGTATTAGGTCATCTGACAGGTGCCGCTCTTCATGGGCTTGGTTGTCGCTTCTTCATGGGCTGACCACTTTGCATACATTTAAACCAACGCGACATAAGTATTAGGTCATCAGACACGTGCTGCACTTCATGGGCATGGCTGTCGGTTCTTCATGGGCCGACCACTTTGCATACATTTAAACCATCGCAAAATAGGTATTATGTCATCTGACATGTGCCGCTCTTCATGGGCTTGGCTGTCGGTTCTTCATGGGCTGACCACTTTGCATACATTTAAACCATCGCAAAATACGTATTAGGTCATCTGACACGTGCCGCTCTTCATGGGCTTGGCAGTCGTTTCTTCATGGGCTGACCACTTTGCATACATTTAAACCAACGCGACATAAGTATTAGGTCATTTGACTCGTGCCGCTCTTCATGGGCTTGGCTGTCGGTTCTTCATGGGCTGACTGACCACTTTGCATACATTTAAACCAACGCGACATTAGTATTAGGTCATCTGACACGTGCCGCTCTTCATGGTCTTGGCTGTCAGTTCTTCATGGGCTGACGACTTTGCATACATTTAAACCAACACGACTTAAGTATTAGGTCATCTGGCATGTGCCGCTCTTCATGGGCTTGGCTGTCGGTTCTTCATGGGCTGACTACTTTGCATACATTTAAACCATCGCAAAAAAAGTATTAGGTCATGTGTCCCGTGCCGCTCTTCATGGGCTTGGCTGTCGCTTCTTCATTGGCTGACCACTTTGCATACATTTAAACCAACGCGACATAAGTATTAGGTCATTTGACATGTGCCGCTCTTCATGGGCTTGGCTGTCGGTTCTTCATGGGCTGACCACTTTGCATATATTTAAACCATCGCAAAATAGGTATTTGGTCATCTGACACGTGCCGCTCTTCATGGGCTTGGCTGTCGGTTCTTCACGGGCTGACCACTTTGCATACATTTAAACCAACGCGACATTAGTATTAGGTCATCTGACACGTGGCGCTCTTCATGGGCTTGGCTGTCAGTTCTTCATGGGCTGACCACTTTGCATACATTTAAACCAACGCGACATAAGTATTAGGTCATCTGACACGTACTGCACTTCATGGGCTTGGCTGTCGGTTCTTCATGGGCTGACCACTTTGCATACATTTAAACCATCGCAAAATAGGTATTAGGTCATCTGACACGTGCCGCTCTTCATGGGCTTGGCTGTCGGTTCTTCATGGGCTGACCACTTTGCATACATTTAAACCAACGCGACATAAGTATTAGGTCACCTTACACGTGCCGCTCTTCATGGGCTTGGCTGTCGGTTCTTCATGGGCTGAGCAGTTTGCATACATTTAAACCATTGCAAAATAGGTATTAGGTCATCTGACACGTGCCGCTCTTCATGGGCTTGGCTGTCGGTACTTCATGGGCTGACCACTTTTCATACATTTAAACCAACGCGACATAAGTATTAGGTCATCTGACACGTGCCGCTCTTCATGGGCTTGGCTGTCGGTTCTTCATGGGCTGACCAATTTGCATACATTTAAACCAACGCGACTTAAGTATTAGGTCATCTGACACATGCCGCTCTTTATGGGCTTGGCTGTCGGTTCTTCATGGGCTGACTACTTTGCATACATTTAAACCATCGCAAAATAGGTATTAGGTCATCTGACACGTGCCGCTCTTCATGAGCTTGGCTGTCGGTTCTTCATGGGCTGACCACTTTGCATACATTTAAACCAACGCAACATAAGTATTAGGTCATGTGACATGTACCGCTCTTCATGGGCTTGGCTGTCGGTTCTTCATGGGCTGACCACTTTGCATACATTTAAACCATTGCAAAATAGGTATTAGGTCATCTGACACGTGCCACTCTTCATGGGCTTGGCTGTCGGTTCTTCATGGGCTGACCACTTTGCATACACTTAAACCAACGCGACCTAAGTATTAGGTCATCTGACACGTGCTGCTCTTCATGGGCTTGGCTGTCGGTTCTTCATGGGATGACCACTTTACATACATTTAAACCATCGCAAAATAGGTATTAGGTCATCTGACAGGTGCCGCTCTTCATGGGCTTGGTTGTCGGTTCTTCATGGGCTGACCACTTTGCATACATTTAAACCAACGCGACATAAGTATTAGGTCATCTGACACGTGCTGCACTTCATGGGCTTGGCTGTCGGTTCTTCATGGGCTGACCACTTTGCATACATTTAAACCAACGCGACATTAGTATTAGGTCATCTGACACGTGCTGCACTTCATGGGCTTGGCTGTCGGTTCTTCATGGGCTGACCACTTTGCATACATTTAAACCTACGCGACATAAGTATTAGGTCATCTGACACGTGCTGCACTTCATGGGCTTGGCTGTCAGTTCTTCATGGGCTGACCACTTTGCATACATTTAAACCATCGCAAAATAGGTATTAGGTCATATGACACGTGCCGCTCTTCATGGGCTTGGCTGTCGGTTCTTCATGGGCTGACCACTTTGCATACATTTAAACCAACGCGACATAAGTATTAGGTCATCTTACACGTGCCGCTCTTCATGGGCTTGGCTGTCGGTTCTTCATGGGCTGAGCACTTTGCATACATTTAAACCATTGCAAAATAGGTATTAGGTCATCTGACACGTGCTGCTCTTCATGGGCTTGGCTGTCGGTTCTTCATGGGCTGACCACTTTGCATACATTTAAACCAACGCGACATAAGTATTAGGTCATCTGACACGTGCCGCTCTTCATGGGCTTGGCTGTCGGTTCTTCATGGGCTGACCACTTTGCATACATTTAAACCATTGCAAAATAGGTATTAGGTCATCTGACACTTGCCGCTCTTCATGGGCTTGGCTGTCGGTTCTTCATGGGCTGACCACTTTGCATACATTTAAACCAACGCGACATAAGTATTAAGTCATCTGTCACGTGCCGCTCTTCATGGGCTTGGCTGTCGGTTCTTCATGGGCTGACCACTTTCCATACATTTAAACCATTGCAAAATAGGTATTAGGTCATCTGACAGGTGCCGCTCTTCATGGGCTTGGCTGTCAGTTCTTCATGGGCTGACTACTTTGCATACATTTAAACCATCGAAAAATAGGTATTAGGTCATCTGACATGTGCCGCTCTTCATGGGCTTGGCTGTCGGTTCTTCATGGGCTGACCACGTTGCATACATTTAAACCAATGCGACATAAGTATTAGGTCATCTTACACATGGCGCTCTTCCTGGGCTTGGCTGTTGGTTCTTCATGGGCTGACCACTTTGCATACATTAAAACCAACGCGACATAAGTATTAGGTCATCTGACATGTGCCGCTCTTCATGGGCTTGGCTGTCGGTTCTTCATGGGCTGACCACTTTGCATACATTTAAACCAACGCGACATAAGTATTAGGTCATCTGACACGTGCCGCTCTTCATGGGCTTGGCTGTCGGTTCTTCATGGGCTGACTACTTTGCGTACATTTAAACCATCGCAAAATAGGTATTAGGTCATCTGACACGTGCCGCTCTTCATGAGCTTGGCTGTCGGTTCTTCATGGGCTGACCACTTTGCATACATCTAAACCAACGCAACATAAGTATTAGGTCATGTGACATGTACCACTCTTCATGGGCTTGGCTGTCGGTTCTTCATGGGCTGACCACTTTGCATACATTTAAACCATTGCAAAATAGGTATTAGGTCATCTGACACGTGCCACTCTTCATGGGCTTGGCTGTCGGTTCTTCATGGGCTGACCACTTTGCATACACTTAAACCAACGCGACCTAAGTATTAGGTCATCTGACACATGCTGCTCTTCATGGGCTTGGCTGTCGGTTCTTCATGGGCTGACCACTTTACATACATTTAAACCATCGCAAAATAGGTATTAGGTCATCTGACAGGTGCCGCTCTTCATGGGCTTGGTTGTCGGTTCTTCATGGGCTGACCACTTTGCATACATTTAAACCAACGCGACATAAGTATTAGGTCATCAGACACGTGCTGCACTTCATGGGCATGGCTGTCGGTTCTTCATGGGCCGACCACTTTGCATACATTTAAACCATCGCAAAATAGGTATTATGTCATCTGACATGTGCCGCTCTTCATGGGCTTGGCTGTCGGTTCTTCATGGGCTGACCACTTTGCATACATTTAAACCATCGCAAAATACGTATTAGGTCATCTGACACGTGCTGCTCTTCATGGGCTTGGCAGTCGTTTCTTCATGGGCTGACCACTTTGCATACATTTAAACCAACGCGACATAAGTATTAGGTCATTTGACTCGTGCCGCTCTTCATGGGCTTGGCTGTCGGTTCTTCATGGGCTGACTGACCACTTTGCATACATTTAAACCAACGCGACATTAGTATTAGGTCATCTGACACGTGCCGCTCTTCATGGTCTTGGCTGTCAGTTCTTCATGGGCTGACGACTTTGCATACATTTAAACCAACACGACTTAAGTATTAGGTCATCTGGCATGTGCCGCTCTTCATGGGCTTGGCTGTCGGTTCTTCATGGGCTGACTACTTTGCATACATTTAAACCATCGCAAAAAAAGTATTAGGTCATGTGTCCCGTGCCGCTCTTCATGGGCTTGGCTGTCGCTTCTTCATTGGCTGACCACTTTGCATACATTTAAACCAACGCGACATAAGTATTAGGTCATTTGACATGTGCCGCTCTTCATGGGCTTGGCTGTCGGTTCTTCATGGGCTGACCACTTTGCATATATTTAAACCATCGCAAAATAGGTATTTGGTCATCTGACACGTGCCGCTCTTCATGGGCTTGGCTGTCGGTTCTTCACGGGCTGACCACTTTGCATACATTTAAACCAACGCGACATTAGTATTAGGTCATCTGACACGTGGCGCTCTTCATGGGCTTGGCTGTCAGTTCTTCATGGGCTGACCACTTTGCATACATTTAAACCAACGCGACATAAGTATTAGGTCATCTGACACGTACTGCACTTCATGGGCTTGGCTGTCGGTTCTTCATGGGCTGACCACTTTGCATACATTTAAACCATCGCAAAATAGGTATTAGGTCATCTGACACGTGCCGCTCTTCATGGGCTTGGCTGTCGGTTCTTCATGGGCTGACCACTTTGCATACATTTAAACCAACGCGACATAAGTATTAGGTCACCTTACACGTGCCGCTCTTCATGGGCTTGGCTGTCGGTTCTTCATGGGCTGAGCAGTTTGCATACATTTAAACCATTGCAAAATAGGTATTAGGTCATCTGACACGTGCCGCTCTTCATGGGCTTGGCTGTCGGTACTTCATGGGCTGACCACTTTGCATACATTTAAACCAACGCGACATAAGTATTAGGTCATCTGACACGTGCCGCTCTTCATGGGCTTGGCTGTCGGTTCTTCATGGGCTGACCAATTTGCATACATTTAAACCAACGCGACTTAAGTATTAGGTCATCTGACACATGCCGCTCTTTATGGGCTTGGCTGTCGGTTCTTCATGGGCTGACTACTTTGCATACATTTAAACCATCGCAAAATAGGTATTAGGTCATCTGACACGTGCCGCTCTTCATGAGCTTGGCTGTCGGTTCTTCATGGGCTGACCACTTTGCATACATTTAAACCAACGCAACATAAGTATTAGGTCATGTGACATGTACCGCTCTTCATGGGCTTGGCTGTCGGTTCTTCATGGGCTGACCACTTTGCATACATTTAAACCATTGCAAAATAGGTATTAGGTCATCTGACACGTGCCACTCTTCATGGGCTTGGCTGTCGGTTCTTCATGGGCTGACCACTTTGCATACACTTAAACCAACGCGACCTAAGTATTAGGTCATCTGACATGTGCTGCTCTTCATGGGCTTGGCTGTCGGTTCTTCATGGGCTGACCACTTTACATACATTTAAACCATCGCAAAATAGGTATTAGGTCATCTGACAGGTGCCGCTCTTCATGGGCTTGGTTGTCGGTTCTTCATGGGCTGACCACTTTGCATACATTTAAACCAACGCGACATAAGTATTAGGTCATCTGACACGTGCTGCACTTCATGGGCTTGGCTGTCGGTTCTTCATGGGCTGACCACTTTGCATACATTTAAACCAACGCGACATTAGTATTAGGTCATCTGACACGTGCTGCACTTCATGGGCTTGGCTGTCGGTTCTTCATGGGCTGACCACTTTGCATACATTTAAACCAACGCGACATAAGTATTAGGTCATCTGACACGTGCTGCACTTCATGGGCTTGGCTGTCAGTTCTTCATGGGCTGACCACTTTGCATACATTTAAACCATCGCAAAATAGGTATTAGGTCATATGACACGTGCCGCTCTTCATGGGCTTGGCTGTCGGTTCTTCATGGGCTGACCACTTTGCATACATTTAAACCAACGCGACATAAGTATTAGGTCATCTTACACGTGCCGCTCTTCATGGGCTTGGCTGTCGGTTCTTCATGGGCTGAGCACTTTGCATACATTTAAACCATTGCAAAATAGGTATTAGGTCATCTGACACGTGCTGCTCTTCATGGGCTTGGCTGTCGGTTCTTCATGGGCTGACCACTTTGCATACATTTAAACCAACGCGACATAAGTATTAGGTCATCTGACACGTGCCGCTCTTCATGGGCTTGGCTGTCGGTTCTTCATGGGCTGACCACTTTGCATACATTTAAACCATTGCAAAATAGGTATTAGGTCATCTGACACTTGCCGCTCTTCATGGGCTTGGCTGTCGGTTCTTCATGGGCTGACCACTTTGCATACATTTAAACCAACGCGACATAAGTATTAAGTCATCTGTCACGTGCCGCTCTTCATGGGCTTGGCTGTCGGTTCTTCATGGGCTGACCACTTTCCATACATTTAAACCATTGCAAAATAGGTATTAGGTCATCTGACAGGTGCCGCTCTTCATGGGCTTGGCTGTCAGTTCTTCATGGGCTGACTACTTTGCATACATTTAAACCATCGAAAAATAGGTATTAGGTCATCTGACATGTGCCGCTCTTCATGGGCTTGGCTGTCGGTTCTTCATGGGCTGACCACGTTGCATACATTTAAACCAATGCGACATAAGTATTAGGTCATCTTACACATGGCGCTCTTCCTGGGCTTGGCTGTTGGTTCTTCATGGGCTGACCACTTTGCATACATTAAAACCAACGCGACATAAGTATTAGGTCATCTGACATGTGCCGCTCTTCATGGGCTTGGCTGTCGGTTCTTCATGGGCTGACCACTTTGCATACATTTAAACCAACGCGACATAAGTATTAGGTCATCTGACACGTGCCGCTCTTCATGGGCTTGGCTGTCGGTTCTTCATGGGCTGACCACTTTGCATACATTTAAACCATCGCAAAATAGGTATTAGGTCATCTGACATGTGCCGCTCTTCATGGGCTCGGCTGTCGGTTCTTCATGGGCTGACCACTGCATACATTTAAACCATCGCAAAATAGGCATTAGGTCATCTGACACGTGCCGCTCTTCATGGGCTTGGCTGTCGGTTCTTCATGGGCTGACCACTTTGCATACATTTAAACCAACGCGACATAAGTATTAGGTCATTTGACACGTGCCGCTCTTCATGGGCTTGGCTGTCGGTTCTTCATGGGCTGACCACTTTGCATACATTTAAACCAACGCGACATAAGTATTAGGTCATCTGACACGTGCCGCTCTTCATGGGCTTGGCTGTCGGATCTTCATGGGCTGACCACTTTGCATACATTTAAACCATTGCAAAATAGGTATTAGGTCATCTGACACGTGCCGCTCTTTATGGGCTTGGCTGTCGGTTCTTTATGGGCTGACCACTTTGCATATATTTAAACCAACGCGACATAAGTATTAGGTCATCTGACATGTGCCGCTCTTCATGGGCTTGGCTGTCGGTTCTTCATGGGCTGACCACCTTGCATACATTTAAACCATTGCAAAATAGGTATTAGGTCATCTGACATGTGCCGCTCTTCATGGGCTTTGCTGTCGGTTCTTCATGGGCTGACCACTGCATACATTTAAACCATCGCAAAATAGGCATTAGGTCATCTGACACGTGCTGCTCTTCATGGGCTTGGCTGTCGGTTCTTCATGGGCTGACCACTTTGCATACATTTAAACCAACGCGACATTAGTATTAGGTCATCTGACATGTGCCGCTCTTCATGGGCTTGGCTGTCGGTTCTTCATGGGCTGACCACTTTGCATACATTTAAACCAACGCGACATAAGTATTAGGTCATCTGACACGTGCCGCTCTTCATGGTCTTGGCTGTCGGTTCTTTATGGGCTGACCACTAAGCATACATTTAAACCATCGCGAAATAGGTATTAGGTCATCTGACACGTGCCGCTCTTCATGGGCATGGCTGTCGGTTCTTCATGGGCTGACCACTTTGCATACATTTAAACCAACGCGACTTAAGTATTAGGTCATCTGACACGTGCCGCTCTTCATGGGCTTGGCTGTCGGTTCTTCATGGGCTGACCACTTTGCATACATTTAAACCATAGCAAAATAGGTATTAGGTCATCTGACACGTGCCGCTCTTCATGGGCTTGGCTGTCGGTTCTTCATGGGCTGACCACTTTGCATACATTTAAACCAACACGACATAAGTATTAGGTCATCTGACACGTGCCGCTCCTCATGGGCTTGGCTGTCGGTTCTTCATGGGCTGACCACTTTGCGTACATTTGAACCATTGCAAAATAGCTATTAGGTCATCTGACACGTGCCGCTCTTCATGGGCTTGGCTGTCAGTTCTTCATGGGCTGACCACTTTGCATACATTTAAACCAATGCGACATAAGTATTAGGTCATCTGACACGTGCCGCTCTTCATGGGCTTGGCTGTCGGTTCTTCATGGGCTGACCACTTTGCATACATTTAAACCATCGCAAAATAGGTATTAGGTCATCTGACACGTGCCGCTCTTCATGGGCTTGGCTGTCAGTTCTTCATGGGCTGACCACTTTGCATACATTTAAACCATCGCAAAATAGGTATTAGGTCATCTGACACGTGCCGCTCTTCATGGGCTTGGCTGTCGGTTCTTCATGGGCTGACCACTTTGCATACATTTAAACCAACGCGACATTAGTATTAGGTCATCTGACACGTGCTGCTCTTCATGGGCTTGGCTGTCGGTTCTTCATGGGCTGACCGCTTTGCATACATTTAAACCAACGCGACTTAAGTATTAGGTCATCTGACACGTGCCGCTCTTCATGGGCTTGGCTGTCGGTTCTTCATGGGCTGACCACTTTGCATACATTTAAACCATCGCAAAATAGGTATTAGGTCATCTGACATGTGCCGCTCTTCATGGGCTTGGCTGTCGGTTCTTCATGGGCTGACCACTTTGCATACATTTAAACCATCGCAAAATAGGTATTAGGTCATCTGACACGTGCCGCTCTTCATGGGCTTGGCTGTCGGTTCTTCATGGGCTGACCACTTTGGATACATTTAAACCAACGCGACATTAGTATTAGGTCATCTGACATGTGCCGCTCTTCATGGGCTTGGCTGTCGGTTCTTCATGGGCTGACAGCTTTGCATACATTTAAACCAACGCGACTTAAGTATTAGGTCATCTGACACGTGCCGCTCTTCATGGGCTTGGCTGTCGGTTCTTCATGGGCTGACCACTTTGCATACATTTAAACCAACGCGTCATAAGTATTAGGTCATTTGACAGGTGCCGCTCTTCATGGGCTTGGCTGTCGGTTCTTCATGGGCTGACCACTTTGCATACATTTAAACCAACGCGACATTAGTATTAGGTCATCTGACATGTGCCGCTCTTCATGGGCTTGGCTGTCGGTTCTTCATGGGCTGACCACTTTGCATACATTTAATCCAACGCGACATTAGTATTAGGTCATCTGACATGTGCCGCTCTTCATGGGCTTGGCTGTCGGTTCTTCATGGGCTGACCACTTTGCATACATTTAAACCAACGCGACATAAGTATTAGGTCATCTGACACATGCCGCTCTTCATGGTCTTGGCTGTCGGTTCTTCATGGGCTGACCACTTTGCATACATTTAAACCAATGCGACATAAGTATTAGGTCATCTGACTCGTGCCACTCTTCATAGGCTTGGCTGTCGGTTCTTCATGGGCTGACCACTTTGCAATCATTTAAACCAACACGACATAAGTATTAGGTCATCTGACACGTGCCGCTCTTCATGGGCTTGGCTGTCGGTTCTTCATGGGCTGACCACTTTGCATACATTTAAACAAACGCGACATAAGTATTAGGTCATCTGACACGTGCCGCTCTTCATGGTCTTGGCTGTCGGTTCTTCATGGGCTGACCACTTTGCATACATTTAAACCAATGCGACATAAGTATTAGGTCATCTGACTCGTGCCACTCTTCATGGGCTTGGCTGTCGGTTCTTCATGGGCTGACCACTTTGCAATCATATAAACCAACATGACATAAGTATTAGGTCATCTGACATGTGCCGCTCTTCATGGGCTTGGCTGTCGGTTCTTCATGGGCTGACCACTAAGCATACATTTAAACCATCGCGAAATAGGTATTAGGTCATCTGACACGTGCTGCTCTTCATGGGCTTGGCTGTCGGTTCTTCATGGGCTGACCACTTTGCATACATTTAAACCAATGCGACTTAAGTATTAGGTCATCTGACACATGCCGCTCTTCATGGGCTTGGATGTCGGTTCTTCATGGGCTGACCACTTTGCGTACATTTAAACCATTGCAAAATAGCTATTAGGTCATCTGACACGTGCCGCTCTTTATGGGCTTGGCTGTCGGTTCTTCATGGGCTGACCACTTTGCATACATTTAAACCAATGCGACATAAGTATTAGGTCATCTGACACGTGCCGCTCTTCATGGGCTTGGCTGTCGGTTCTTCATGGGCTGACCACTTTGCATACATTTAAACCATCGCAAAATAGGTATTAGGTCATCTGACACGTGCCGCTCTACATGGGCTTGGCTGTCATTTCTTCATGGGCTGACCACTTTGCATACATTTAAACCATCGCAAAATAGGTATTAGGTCATCTGACACGTGCCGCTCTTCATGGGCTTGGCTGTCGGTTCTTCATGCGCTGACCACTTTGCATACATTTAAACCAACGCGACATTAGTATTAGGTCATCTGACACGTGCTGCTCTTCATGGGCTTGGCTGTCGGTTCGTCATGGGCTGACCACTTTGCATACATTTAAACCATTGCAAAATAGGTATTAGGTCATCTGACACGTGCCGCTCTTCATGGGCTTGGCTGTCGGTTCTCCATGGGCTGACCACTTTGCATACATTTAAACCAACGCGACATAAGTATTAGGTCATCTGACACGTGCCGCTCTTCATGGGCTTGGCTGACGGTTCTTCATGGGCTGACCACTTTGCATCCATTTAAACCATCGCAAAATAGGTATTAGGTCATCTGACACGTGCCGCTCTTCACGGGCTTGGCTGTCGGTTCTTCATGGGCTGACCACTTTGCATACATTTAAGCCAACACGACATAAGTATTAGGTCATCTGACACGTTCCGCTCTTCATGGGCTTGGCTGTCGGTTCGTCATGGGCTGACCACTTTGCATACATTTAAACCATTGCAAAATAGGTATTAGGTCATCTGACACGTGCCGCTCTTCATGGGCTTGGCTGTCGGTTCTCCATGGGCTGACCACTTTGCATACATTTAAACCAACGCGACATAAGTATTAGGTCATCTGACACGTGCCGCTCTTCATGGGCTTGGCTGTCGGTTCTTCATGGGCTGACCACTTTGCATACATTTAAACCATTGCAAAATAGGTATTAGTTCATCTGACACGTGCCGCTCTTCATGGGCTTGGCTGTCGGTTCTTTATGGGCTGACCACTTTGCATACATTTAAACCAACACGACATAAGTATTAGGTCACCTGACACGTGCCACTCTTCATGGGCTTGGCTGTCGGTTCTTTATGGACTGGCCACTTTGCATACATTTAAACCATCGCAAAAATAGGTATTAGGTCATCTGACATGTGCCGCTCTTCATGGGCTTAGCTGTCGGTTCTTCATGGGCTGACCACTTTGCATACATTTAAACCAACGCGACATAAGTATTAGGTCATCTGACACTTGCCGCTCTTCATGGGCTTGGCTGTCGGTTCTTCATGGGCTGACCACTTTGCATACATTTAAACCATTGCAAAATAGGTATTAGGTCATCTGACACGTGCCGCTCTTCATGGGCTTGGCTGTCGGTTCTTTATGGGCTGACCACTTTGCATATATTTAAACCAACGCGACATAAGTATTAGGTCATCTGACACGTGCCGCTCTTCATGGGCTTGGCTGTCGGTTCTTCATGGGCTGACCACTTTGCATACATTTAAACAAACGCGACATAAGTATTAGGTCATCTGACACGTGCCGCTCTTCATGGTCTTGGCTGTCGGTTCTTCATGGGCTGACCACTTTGCATACATTTAAACCAATGCGACATAAGTATTAGGTCATCTGACTCGTGCCACTCTTCATGGGCTTGGCTGTCGGTTCTTCATGGGCTGACCACTTTGCAATCATATAAACCAACATGACATAAGTATTAGGTCATCTGACATGTGCCGCTCTTCATGGGCTTGGCTGTCGGTTCTTCATGGGCTGACCACTAAGCATACATTTAAACCATCGCGAAATAGGTATTAGGTCATCTGACACGTGCTGCTCTTCATGGGCTTGGCTGTCGGTTCTTCATGGGCTGACCACTTTGCATACATTTAAACCAATGCGACTTAAGTATTAGGTCATCTGACACATGCCGCTCTTCATGGGCTTGGATGTCGGTTCTTCATGGGCTGACCACTTTGCGTACATTTAAACCATTGCAAAATAGCTATTAGGTCATCTGACACGTGCCGCTCTTTATGGGCTTGGCTGTCGGTTCTTCATGGGCTGACCACTTTGCATACATTTAAACCAATGCGACATAAGTATTAGGTCATCTGACACGTGCCGCTCTTCATGGGCTTGGCTGTCGGTTCTTCATGGGCTGACCACTTTGCATACATTTAAACCATCGCAAAATAGGTATTAGGTCATCTGACACGTGCCGCTCTACATGGGCTTGGCTGTCATTTCTTCATGGGCTGACCACTTTGCATACATTTAAACCATCGCAAAATAGGTATTAGGTCATCTGACACGTGCCGCTCTTCATGGGCTTGGCTGTCGGTTCTTCATGCGCTGACCACTTTGCATACATTTAAACCAACGCGACATTAGTATTAGGTCATCTGACACGTGCTGCTCTTCATGGGCTTGGCTGTCGGTTCGTCATGGGCTGACCACTTTGCATACATTTAAACCGTTGCAAAATAGGTATTAGGTCATCTGACACGTGCCGCTCTTCATGGGCTTGGCTGTCGGTTCTCCATGGGCTGACCACTTTGCATACATTTAAACCAACGCGACATAAGTATTAGGTCATCTGACACGTGCCGCTCTTCATGGGCTTGGCTGACGGTTCTTCATGGGCTGACCACTTTGCATCCATTTAAACCATCGCAAAATAGGTATTAGGTCATCTGACACGTGCCGCTCTTCACGGGCTTGGCTGTCGGTTCTTCATGGGCTGACCACTTTGCATACATTTAAGCCAACACGACATAAGTATTAGGTCATCTGACACGTTCCGCTCTTCATGGGCTTGGCTGTCGGTTCGTCATGGGCTGACCACTTTGCATACATTTAAACCATTGCAAAATAGGTATTAGGTCATCTGACACGTGCCGCTCTTCATGGGCTTGGCTGTCGGTTCTCCATGGGCTGACCACTTTGCATACATTTAAACCAACGCGACATAAGTATTAGGTCATCTGACACGTGCCGCTCTTCATGGGCTTGGCTGTCGGTTCTTCATGGGCTGACCACTTTGCATACATTTAAACCATTGCAAAATAGGTATTAGTTCATCTGACACGTGCCGCTCTTCATGGGCTTGGCTGTCGGTTCTTTATGGGCTGACCACTTTGCATACATTTAAACCAACACGACATAAGTATTAGGTCACCTGACACGTGCCACTCTTCATGGGCTTGGCTGTCGGTTCTTTATGGACTGGCCACTTTGCATACATTTAAACCATCGCAAAAATAGGTATTAGGTCATCTGACATGTGCCGCTCTTCATGGGCTTAGCTGTCGGTTCTTCATGGGCTGACCACTTTGCATACATTTAAACCAACGCGACATAAGTATTAGGTCATCTGACACTTGCCGCTCTTCATGGGCTTGGCTGTCGGTTCTTCATGGGCTGACCACTTTGCATACATTTAAACCATTGCAAAATAGGTATTAGGTCATCTGACACGTGCCGCTCTTCATGGGCTTGGCTGTCGGTTCTTTATGGGCTGACCACTTTGCATATATTTAAACCAACGCGACATAAGTATTAGGTCATCTGACACGTGCCGCTCTTCATGGGCTTGGCTGTCGGTTCTTCATGGGATGACCACTTTGCATACATTTAAACCAACGCGACATTAGTATTAGGTCATCTGACATGTGCCGCTCTTCTTGGGCTTGGCTGTCGGTTCTTCATGGGCTGACCACTTTGCATACATTTAAACCAACGCGACATAAGTATTAGGTCATCTGACACGTGCCGCTCTTCATGGTCTTGGCTGTCGGTTCTTCATGGGCTGACCACTTTGCATACATTTAAACCAATGCGACATAAGTATTAGGTCATCTGACACGTGCCACTCTTCATGGCCTTGGCTGTCGGTTCTTCATGGGCTGACCACTTTGCAATCATTTAAACCAACATGACATAAGTATTAGGTCATCTGACACATGCCACTCTTCATGGGCTTGACTGTCGGTTCTTCATGGGCTGACCACTTTGCATACATTTAAACCAACGCGACATAGGTATTAGGTCATCTGACACGTGCCGCTCTTCATGGGCTTGGCTGTCGGTTCTTCATGGGCTGATCACTTTGCATACATTTAAACCAACGCGACATAAGTATTAGGTCATCTGACACGTGCTGCACTTCATGGGCTTGGCTGTCGGTTCTTCATGGGCTGACCACTAAGCATACATTTAAACCATCGCGAAATAGGTATTAGGTCATCTGACACGTGCCGCTCTTCATGGGCTTGGCTGTCGGTTCTTCATGGGCTGACCACTTTGCATACATTTAAACCAACGCGACTTAAGTATTAGGTCATCTGACACGTGCCGCTCTTCATGGGCTTGGCTGTCGGTTCTTCATGGGCTGACCACTTTGCATATATTTAAACCATAGCAAAATAGGTATTAGGTCATCTGACACTTGCCGCTCTTCATGGGCTTGGCTGTTGGTTATTCATGGGCTGACCACTTTGCATACATTTAAACCAACGCGACATAAGTATTAGGTCATCTGACACGTGCCGCTCCTCATGGGCTTGGCTGTCGGTTCTTCATGGGCTGACCACTTTGCATACATTTAAACCAATGCGACATAAGTATTAGGTCATCTGACACGTGCCACTCTTCATGGGCTTGGCTGTCGGTTCTTCATGGGCTGACCACTTTGCATACATTTAAACCATCGCAAAATAGGTATTAGGTCATCTGACTCGTGCCGATCTTCATGGGCTTGGCTGTCGGTTCTTCATGGGCTGACTGACCACTTTGCATACATTTAAACCAACGCGACATAAGTATTAGGTCATTTGTCTCGTGCCGCTCTTCATGGGCTTGGCTGTCGGTTCTTCATGGGCTGACTGACCACTTTGCATACATTTAAACCAACGCGACATTAGTATTAGGTCATCTGACACGTGCCGCTCTTCATGGTCTTGGCTGTCAGTTCTTCATGGGCTGACTACTTTGCATACATTTAAACCATCGCAAAATAGGTATTAGGTCATCTGACAAGTGCCGCTCTTCATGGGCTTGGCTGTCGGTTCTTCATGGGCTGACCACTTTGCATACATTTAAACCATCGCAAAAAAGGTATTAGGTCATGTGTCCCGTGCCGCTCTTCATGGGCTTGGCTGTCCGTTCTTCATGGGCTGACCACTTTGCATACATTTAAACCATCGCAAAATAGGTATTAGGTCATCTGACAGGTGCCGCTCTTCATGGGCTTGGCTGTCGGTTCTTCATGGGCTGACCACTTTGCATACATTTAAACCAACGCGACATTAGTATTAGGTCATCTGACACGTGCCCCTCTTCATGGGCTTTGCTGGCGGTTCTTCATGGGCTGACGACTTTGCATACATTTAAACCAACGCGACTTAAGTATTAGGTCATCTGCCACATGCCGCTCTTTATGGGCTTGGCTGTCGGTTCTTCATGGGCTGACTACTTTGCATACATTTAAACCATCGCAAAATAGGTATTAGGTCATCTGACACGTGCCGCTCTTCATGGGCTTGGCTGTCGGTTCTTCATGGGCTGACCACTTTGCATACATTTAAACCAACGCAACATAAGTATTAGGTCACGTGACATGTACCGCTCTTCATGGGCTTGGCTGTCGGTTCTTCATGGGCTGACCACTTTGCATACATTTAAACCATTGCAAAATAGGTATTAGGTCATCTGACACGTGCCGCTCTTCATGGGCTTGGCTGTCGGTTCTTCATGGGCTGACCACTTTGCATACACTTAAACCAACGCGACCTAAGTATTAGGTCATCTAACACGTGCTGCTCTTCATGGGCTTGGCTGTCGGTTCTTCATGGGCTGACCACTTCGCATACATTTAAACCATCGCAAAATAGGTATTAGGTCATCTGACAGGTGCTGCTCTTCATGGGCTTGGTTGTCGGTTCTTCATGGGCTGACCACTTTGCATACATTTAAACCAACGCGACATAAGTATTAGGTCATCTCACACGTGCTGCACTTCATGGGCTTGGCTGTCGGTTCTTCATGGGCTGACCACTTTGCATACATTTATGCCATCGCAAAATAGGTATTAGGTCATCTGACATGTGCCACTCTTCATGGGCTTGGCTGTCGGTTCTTCATGGGCTGACCACTTTGCATACATTTAAACCATCGCAAAATACGTATTAGGTCATCTGACACGTGCCGCTCTTCATGGGCTTGGCAGTCGGTTCTTCATGGGCTGACCACTTTGCACACATTTCAACCAACGCGACATAAGTATTAGGTCATTTGACTCGTGCCGCTCTTCATGGGCTTGGCTGTCGGTTCTTCATGGGCTGACTGACCACTTTGCATACATTTAAACCAACGCGACATTAGTATTAGGTCATCTGACACGTTCTGCTCTTCATGGTCTTGGCTGTCAGTTCTTCATGGGCTGACGACTTTGCATACATTTAAACCAACGCGACTTAAGTATTAGGTCATCTGACACGTGCCGCTCTTCATGGGCTTGGCTGTCGGTTCTTCATGGGCTGACTACTTTGCATACATTTAAACCATCGCAAAATAGGTATTAGGTCATCTGACACATGCCGCTCTTCATGGGCTTGGCTGTCGGTTCTTCATGGGCTGACCACTTTGCATACATTTAAACCATCGCAAAAAACGTATTAGGTCATCTGACACGTGCCGGTCTTCATGGGCTTGGCTGTCGGTTCTTCATGGGCTGACCACTTTGCATACATTTAAACCAACGCGACATAAGTATTAGGTCATCTGACACGTGCCGCTCTTCATGGGCTTGGCTGTCAGTTCTTCATGGGCTGAACACTTTGCATACATTTAAACCAACGCGACATAAGTATTAGGTCATCTGACACGTGCTGCACTTCATGGGCTTGGCTGTCGGTTCTTCATGGGCTGACCACTTTGCATACATTTAAACCATTGCAAAATAGGTATTAGGTCATCTGACACGTGCCGCTCTTCATGGGCTTGGCTGTCAGTTCTTCATGGGCTGACCACTTTGCATACATTTAAACCAACGCGACATAAGTATTAGGTCATCTGACATGTGCCGCTCTTCATGGGCTTGGCTGTCGGTTCTTCATGGGCTGACCACTTTGCATATATTTAAACCATCGCAAAATAGGTATTAGGTCATCTGACAGGAGCCGCTCTTCATGGGCTTGGCTGTCGGTTCTTCATGGGCTGACCACTTTGCATACATTTAAACCATCGCAAAATACGTATTAGGTCATCTGACACGTGCCGCTCTTCATGGGCTTGGCAGTCGGTTCTTCATGGGCTGACCACTTTGCATACATTTAAACCAACGCAACATAAGTATTAGGTCATTTGACTCGTGCCGCTCTTCATGGGCTTGGCTGTCGGTTTTTCATGGGCTGACTGACCACTTTGCATACATTTAAACCAACGCGACATTAGTATTAGGTCATCTGACACGTGCCGCTCTTCATGGTCTTGGCTGTCAGTTCTTCATGGGCTGACGACTTTGCATACATTTAAACCAACACGACTTAAGTATTAGGTCATCTGACATGTGCCGCTCTTCATGGGCTTGGCTGTCGGTTCTTCATGGGCTGACTACTTTGCATACATTTAAACCATCGAAAAAAGGTATTAGGTCATGTGTCCCGTGCCACTCTTCATGGGCTTGGCTGTCGGTTCTTCATGGGCTGACCACTTTGCATACATTTAAACCAACGCGAGATAAGTATTAGGTCATTTGACACGTGCCGCTCTTCATGGGCTTGGCTGTCGGTTCTTCATGGGCTGACCACTTTGCATATATTTAAACCATCGCAAAATAGGTATTTGGTCATCTGACACGTGCCGCTCTTCATGGGCTTGGCTGTCGGTTCTTCACGGGCTGACCACTTTGCATACATTTAAACCAACGCGACATTAGTATTAGGTCATCTGACACGTGCCGCTCTTCATGGGCTTGGCTGTCAGTTCTTCATGGGCTGACCACTTTGCATACATTTAAACCAACGCGACATAAGTATTAGGTCATCTGACACGTGCTGCACTTCATGGGCTTGGCTGTCGGTTCTTCATGGGCTGACCACTTTGCATACATTTAAAACAATGCGACATAAGTATTAGGTCATCTGACTCGTGCCACTCTTCATAGGCTTGGCTGTCGGTTCTTCATGGGCTGACCACTTTGCAATCATTTAAACCAACACGACATAAGTATTAGGTCATCTGACACGTGCCGCTCTTCATGGGCTTGGCTGTCGGTTCTTCATGGGCTGACCACTTTGCATACATTTAAACAAACGCGACATAAGTATTAGGTCATCTGACACGTGCCGCTCTTCATGGTCTTGGCTGTCGGTTCTTCATGGGCTGACCACTTTGCATACATTTAAACCAATGCGACATAAGTATTAGGTCATCTGACTCGTGCCACTCTTCATGGGCTTGGCTGTCGGTTCTTCATGGGCTGACCACTTTGCAATCATATAAACCAACATGACATAAGTATTAGGTCATCTGACATGTTCCGCTCTTCATGGGCTTGGCTGTCGGTTCTTCATGGGCTGACCACTAAGCATACATTTAAACCATCGCGAAATAGGTATTAGGTCATCTGACACGTGCCGCTCTTCATGGGCTTGGCTGTCGGTTCTTCATGGGCTGACCACTTTGCATACATTTAAACCAATGCGACTTAAGTATTAGGTCATCTGACACATGCCGCTCTTCATGGGCTTGGATGTCGGTTGTTCATGGGCTGACCACTTTGCGTACATTTAAACCATTGCAAAATAGCTATTAGGTCATCTGACACGTGCCGCTCTTTATGGGCTTGGCTGTCGGTTCTTCATGGGCTGACCACTTTGCATACATTTAAACCAATGCGACATAAGTATTAGGTCATCTGACACGTGCCGCTCTTCATGGGCTTGGCTGTCGGTTCTTCATGGGCTGACCACTTTGCATACATTTAAACCATCGCAAAATAGGTATTAGGTCATCTGACACGTGCCGCTCTACATGGGCTTGGCTGTCATTTCTTCATGGGCTGACCACTTTGCATACATTTAAACCATCGCAAAATAGGTATTAGGTCATCTGACACGTGCCGCTCTTCATGGGCTTGGCTGTCGGTTCTTCATGCGCTGACCACTTTGCATACATTTAAACCAACGCGACATTAGTATTAGGTCATCTGACACGTGCTGCTCTTCATGGGCTTGGCTGTCGGTTCTTCATGGGCTGACCGCTTTGCATACATTTAAACCAACGTGACTTAAGTATTAGGTCATCTGACACGTGCCGCTCTTCATGGGCTTGGCTGACGGTTCTTCATGGGCTGACCACTTTGCATCCATTTAAACCATCGCAAAATAGGTATTAGGTCATCTGACACGTGCCGCTCTTCACGGGCTTGGCTGTCGGTTCTTCATGGGCTGACCACTTTGCATACATTTAAGCCAACACGACATAAGTATTAGGTCATCTGACACGTTCCGCTCTTCATGGGCTTGGCTGTCGGTTCGTCATGGGCTGACCACTTTGCATACATTTAAACCATTGCAAAATAGGTATTAGGTCATCTGACACGTGCCGCTCTTCATGGGCTTGGCTGTCGGTTCTCCATGGGCTGACCACTTTGCATACATTTAAACCAACGCGACATAAGTATTAGGTCATCTGACACGTGCCGCTCTTCATGGGCTTGGCTGTCGGTTCTTCATGGGCTGACCACTTTGCATACATTTAAACCATTGCAAAATAGGTATTAGTTCATCTGACACGTGCCGCTCTTCATGGGCTTGGCTGTCGGTTCTTTATGGGCTGACCACTTTGCATACATTTAAACCAACACGACATAAGTATTAGGTCACCTGACACGTGCCACTCTTCATGGGCTTGGCTGTCGGTTCTTTATGGACTGGCCACTTTGCATACATTTAAACCATCGCAAAAATAGGTATTAGGTCATCTGACATGTGCCGCTCTTCATGGGCTTAGCTGTCGGTTCTTCATGGGCTGACCACTTTGCATACATTTAAACCAACGCGACATAAGTATTAGGTCATCTGACACTTGCCGCTCTTCATGGGCTTGGCTGTCGGTTCTTCATGGGCTGACCACTTTGCATACATTTAAACCATTGCAAAATAGGTATTAGGTCATCTGACACGTGCCGCTCTTCATGGGCTTGGCTGTCGGTTCTTTATGGGCTGACCACTTTGCATATATTTAAACCAACGCGACATAAGTATTAGGTCATCTGACACGTGCCGCTCTTCATGGGCTTGGCTGTCGGTTCTTCATGGGATGACCACTTTGCATACATTTAAGCCAACGCGACATTAGTATTAGGTCATCTGACATGTGCCGCTCTTCTTGGGCTTGGCTGTCGGTTCTTCATGGGCTGACCACTTTGCATACATTTAAACCAACGCGACATAAGTATTAGGTCATCTGACACGTGCCGCTCTTCATGGTCTTGGCTGTCGGTTCTTCATGGGCTGACCACTTTGCATACATTTAAACCAATGCGACATAAGTATTAGGTCATCTGACACGTGCCACTCTTCATGGCCTTGGCTGTCGGTTCTTCATGGGCTGACCACTTTGCAATCATTTAAACCAACATGACATAAGTATTAGGTCATCTGACACATGCCACTCTTCATGGGCTTGACTGTCGGTTCTTCATGGGCTGACCACTTTGCATACATTTAAACCAACGCGACATAGGTATTAGGTCATCTGACACGTGCCGCTCTTCATGGGCTTGGCTGTCGGTTCTTCATGGGCTGATCACTTTGCATACATTTAAACCAACGCGACATAAGTATTAGGTCATCTGACACGTGCTGCACTTCATGGGCTTGGCTGTCGGTTCTTCATGGGCTGACCACTAAGCATACATTTAAACCATCGCGAAATAGGTATGAGGTCATCTGACACGTGCCGCTCTTCATGGGCTTGGCTGTCGGGTCTTCATGGGCTGACCACTTTGCATACATTTAAACCAACGCGACTTAAGTATTAGGTCATCTGACACGTGCCCCTCTTCATGGGCTTGGCTGTCGGTTCTTCATGGGCTGACCACTTTGCATATATTTAAACCATAGCAAAATAGGTATTAGGTCATCTGACACTTGCCGCTCTTCATGGGCTTGGCTGTTGGTTATTCATGGGCTGACCACTTTGCATACATTTAAACCAACGCGACATAAGTATTAGGTCATCTGACACGTGCCGCTCCTCATGGGCTTGGCTGTCGGTTCTTCATGGGCTGACCACTTTGCGTACATTTAAACCATTGCAAAATAGCTATTAGGTCATCTGACACGTGCCGCTCTTCATGGGCTTGGCTGTCGGTTCTTCATGGGCTGACCACTTTGCATACATTTAAACCAATGCGACATAAGTATTAGGTCATCTGACACGTGCCACTCTTCATGGGCTTGGCTGTCGGTTCTTCATGGGCTGACCACTTTGCATACATTTAAACCATCGCAAAATAGGTATTAGGTCATCTGACACGTGCCGCTCTTCATGGGCTTGGCTGCCGGTTCTTCATGGGCTGACTGACCACTTTGCATACATTTAAACCAACGCGACATAAGTATTAGGTCATTTGACTCGTGCCGCTCTTCATGGGCTTGGCTGTCGGTTCTTCATGGGCTGACTGACCACTTTGCATACATTTAAACCAACGCGACATTAGTATTAGGTCATCTGACACGTGCCGCTCTTCATGGTCTTGGCTGTCAGTTCTTCATGGGCTGACTACTTTGCATACATTTAAACCATCGCAAAATAGGTATTAGGTCATCTGACAAGTGCCGCTCTTCATGGGCTTGGCTGTCCGTTCTTCATGGGCTGACCACTTTGCATACATTTAAACCATCGCAAAATAGGTATTAGGTCATCTGACAGGTGCCGCTCTTCATGGGCTTGGCTGTCGGTTCTTCATGGGCTGACCACTTTGCATACATTTAAACCAACGCGACATTAGTATTAGGTCATCTGACACGTGCCCCTCTTCATGGGCTTTGCTGGCGGTTCTTCATGGGCTGACGACTTTGCATACATTTAAACCAACGCGACTTAAGTATTAGGTCATCTGCCACATGCCGCTCTTTATGGGCTTGGCTGTCGGTTCTTCATGGGCTGACTACTTTGCATACATTTAAACCATCGCAAAATAGGTATTAGGTCATCTGACACGTGCCGCTCTTCATGGGCTTGGCTGTCGGTTCTTCATGGGCTGACCACTTTGCATACATTTAAACCAACGCACCATAAGTATTAGGTCACGTGACATGTACCGCTCTTCATGGGCTTGGCTGTCGGTTCTTCATGGGCTGACCACTTTGCATACATTTAAACCATTGCAAAATAGGTATTAGGTCATCTGACACGTGCCGCTCTTCATGGGCTTGGCTGTCGGTTCTTCATGGGCTGACCACTTTGCATACACTTAAACCAATGCGACCTAAGTATTAGGTCATCTAACACGTGCTGCTCTTCATGGGCTTGGCTGTCGGTTCTTCATGGGCTGACCACTTCGCATACATTTAAACCATCGCAAAATAGGTATTAGGTCATCTGACAGGTGCCGCTCTTCATGGGCTTGGTTGTCGGTTCTTCATGGGCTGACCACTTTGCATACATTTAAACCAACGCGACATAAGTATTAGGTCATCTCACACGTGCTGCACTTCATGGGCTTGGCTGTCGGTTCTTCATGGGCTGACCACTTTGCATACATTTATACCATCGCAAAATAGGTATTAGGTCATCTGACATGTGCCACTCTTCATGGGCTTGGCTGTCGGTTCTTCATGGGCTGACCACTTTGCATACATTTAAACCATCGCAAAATACGTATTAGGTCATCTGACACGTGCCGCTCTTCATGGGCTTGGCAGTCGGTTCTTCATGGGCTGACCACTTTGCACACATTTCAACCAACGCGACATAAGTATTAGGTCATTTGACTCGTGCCGCTCTTCATGGGCTTGGCTGTCGGTTCTTCATGGGCTGACTGACCACTTTGCATACATTTAAACCAACGCGACATTAGTATTAGGTCATCTGACACGTTCTGCTCTTCATGGTCTTGGCTGTCAGTTCTTCATGGGCTGACGACTTTGCATACATTTAAACCAACGCGACTTAAGTATTAGGTCATCTGACACGTGCCGCTCTTCATGGGCTTGGCTGTCGGTTCTTCATGGGCTGACTACTTTGCATACATTTAAACCATCGCAAAATAGGTATTAGGTCATCTGACAGGAGCCGCTCTTCATGGGCTTGGCTGTCGGTTCTTCATGGGCTGACCACTTTGCATACATTTAAACCATCGCAAAATACGTATTAGGTCATCTGACACGTGCCGCTCTTCATGGGCTTGGCAGTCGGTTCTTCATGGGCTGACCACTTTGCATACATTTAAACCAACGCAACATAAGTATTAGGTCATTTGACTCGTGCCGCTCTTCATGGGCTTGGCTGTCGGTTTTTCATGGGCTGACTGACCACTTTGCATACATTTAA
The DNA here is from genome assembly GCA_031216915.1 of Pictodentalium vernedei. NCBI lineage: Eukaryota > Metazoa > Mollusca > Scaphopoda > Dentaliida > Dentaliidae > Pictodentalium > Pictodentalium vernedei. The sequence continues at coordinate 114,903,019 of CM062291.1, read as the reverse complement.
ACCAACGCGACATTAGTATTAGGTCATCTGACACGTGCCGCTCTTCATGGTCTTGGCTGTCAGTTCTTCATGGGCTGACGACTTTGCATACATTTAAACCAACACGACTTAAGTATTAGGTCATCTGACATGTGCCGCTCTTCATGGGCTTGGCTGTCGGTTCTTCATGGGCTGACTACTTTGCATACATTTAAACCATCGAAAAAAGGTATTAGGTCATGTGTCCCGTGCCACTCTTCATGGGCTTGGCTGTCGGTTCTTCATGGGCTGACCACTTTGCATACATTTAAACCAACGCGAGATAAGTATTAGGTCATTTGACACGTGCCGCTCTTCATGGGCTTGGCTGTCGGTTCTTCATGGGCTGACCACTTTGCATATATTTAAACCATCGCAAAATAGGTATTTGGTCATCTGACACGTGCCGCTCTTCATGGGCTTGGCTGTCGGTTCTTCACGGGCTGACCACTTTGCATACATTTAAACCAACGCGACATTAGTATTAGGTCATCTGACACGTGCCGCTCTTCATGGGCTTGGCTGTCAGTTCTTCATGGGCTGACCACTTTGCATACATTTAAACCAACGCGACATAAGTATTAGGTCATCTGACACGTGCTGCACTTCATGGGCTTGGCTGTCGGTTCTTCATGGGCTGACCACTTTGCATACATTTAAAACAATGCGACATAAGTATTAGGTCATCTGACTCGTGCCACTCTTCATAGGCTTGGCTGTCGGTTCTTCATGGGCTGACCACTTTGCAATCATTTAAACCAACACGACATAAGTATTAGGTCATCTGACACGTGCCGCTCTTCATGGGCTTGGCTGTCGGTTCTTCATGGGCTGACCACTTTGCATACATTTAAACAAACGCGACATAAGTATTAGGTCATCTGACACGTGCCGCTCTTCATGGTCTTGGCTGTCGGTTCTTCATGGGCTGACCACTTTGCATACATTTAAACCAATGCGACATAAGTATTAGGTCATCTGACTCGTGCCACTCTTCATGGGCTTGGCTGTCGGTTCTTCATGGGCTGACCACTTTGCAATCATATAAACCAACATGACATAAGTATTAGGTCATCTGACATGTTCCGCTCTTCATGGGCTTGGCTGTCGGTTCTTCATGGGCTGACCACTAAGCATACATTTAAACCATCGCGAAATAGGTATTAGGTCATCTGACACGTGCCGCTCTTCATGGGCTTGGCTGTCGGTTCTTCATGGGCTGACCACTTTGCATACATTTAAACCAATGCGACTTAAGTATTAGGTCATCTGACACATGCCGCTCTTCATGGGCTTGGATGTCGGTTCTTCATGGGCTGACCACTTTGCGTACATTTAAACCATTGCAAAATAGCTATTAGGTCATCTGACACGTGCCGCTCTTTATGGGCTTGGCTGTCGGTTCTTCATGGGCTGACCACTTTGCATACATTTAAACCAATGCGACATAAGTATTAGGTCATCTGACACGTGCCGCTCTTCATGGGCTTGGCTGTCGGTTCTTCATGGGCTGACCACTTTGCATACATTTAAACCATCGCAAAATAGGTATTAGGTCATCTGACACGTGCCGCTCTACATGGGCTTGGCTGTCATTTCTTCATGGGCTGACCACTTTGCATACATTTAAACCATCGCAAAATAGGTATTAGGTCATCTGACACGTGCCGCTCTTCATGGGCTTGGCTGTCGGTTCTTCATGCGCTGACCACTTTGCATACATTTAAACCAACGCGACATTAGTATTAGGTCATCTGACACGTGCTGCTCTTCATGGGCTTGGCTGTCGGTTCTTCATGGGCTGACCGCTTTGCATACATTTAAACCAACGTGACTTAAGTATTAGGTCATCTGACACGTGCCGCTCTTCATGGGCTTGGCTGACGGTTCTTCATGGGCTGACCACTTTGCATCCATTTAAACCATCGCAAAATAGGTATTAGGTCATCTGACACGTGCCGCTCTTCACGGGCTTGGCTGTCGGTTCTTCATGGGCTGACCACTTTGCATACATTTAAGCCAACACGACATAAGTATTAGGTCATCTGACACGTTCCGCTCTTCATGGGCTTGGCTGTCGGTTCGTCATGGGCTGACCACTTTGCATACATTTAAACCATTGCAAAATAGGTATTAGGTCATCTGACACGTGCCGCTCTTCATGGGCTTGGCTGTCGGTTCTCCATGGGCTGACCACTTTGCATACATTTAAACCAACGCGACATAAGTATTAGGTCATCTGACACGTGCCGCTCTTCATGGGCTTGGCTGTCGGTTCTTCATGGGCTGACCACTTTGCATACATTTAAACCATTGCAAAATAGGTATTAGTTCATCTGACACGTGCCGCTCTTCATGGGCTTGGCTGTCGGTTCTTTATGGGCTGACCACTTTGCATACATTTAAACCAACACGACATAAGTATTAGGTCACCTGACACGTGCCACTCTTCATGGGCTTGGCTGTCGGTTCTTTATGGACTGGCCACTTTGCATACATTTAAACCATCGCAAAAATAGGTATTAGGTCATCTGACATGTGCCGCTCTTCATGGGCTTAGCTGTCGGTTCTTCATGGGCTGACCACTTTGCATACATTTAAACCAACGCGACATAAGTATTAGGTCATCTGACACTTGCCGCTCTTCATGGGCTTGGCTGTCGGTTCTTCATGGGCTGACCACTTTGCATACATTTAAACCATTGCAAAATAGGTATTAGGTCATCTGACACGTGCCGCTCTTCATGGGCTTGGCTGTCGGTTCTTTATGGGCTGACCACTTTGCATATATTTAAACCAACGCGACATAAGTATTAGGTCATCTGACACGTGCCGCTCTTCATGGGCTTGGCTGTCGGTTCTTCATGGGATGACCACTTTGCATACATTTAAGCCAACGCGACATTAGTATTAGGTCATCTGACATGTGCCGCTCTTCTTGGGCTTGGCTGTCGGTTCTTCATGGGCTGACCACTTTGCATACATTTAAACCAACGCGACATAAGTATTAGGTCATCTGACACGTGCCGCTCTTCATGGTCTTGGCTGTCGGTTCTTCATGGGCTGACCACTTTGCATACATTTAAACCAATGCGACATAAGTATTAGGTCATCTGACACGTGCCACTCTTCATGGCCTTGGCTGTCGGTTCTTCATGGGCTGACCACTTTGCAATCATTTAAACCAACATGACATAAGTATTAGGTCATCTGACACATGCCACTCTTCATGGGCTTGACTGTCGGTTCTTCATGGGCTGACCACTTTGCATACATTTAAACCAACGCGACATAGGTATTAGGTCATCTGACACGTGCCGCTCTTCATGGGCTTGGCTGTCGGTTCTTCATGGGCTGATCACTTTGCATACATTTAAACCAACGCGACATAAGTATTAGGTCATCTGACACGTGCTGCACTTCATGGGCTTGGCTGTCGGTTCTTCATGGGCTGACCACTAAGCATACATTTAAACCATCGCGAAATAGGTATTAGGTCATCTGACACGTGCCGCTCTTCATGGGCTTGGCTGTCGGGTCTTCATGGGCTGACCACTTTGCATACATTTAAACCAACGCGACTTAAGTATTAGGTCATCTGACACGTGCCCCTCTTCATGGGCTTGGCTGTCGGTTCTTCATGGGCTGACCACTTTGCATATATTTAAACCATAGCAAAATAGGTATTAGGTCATCTGACACTTGCCGCTCTTCATGGGCTTGGCTGTTGGTTATTCATGGGCTGACCACTTTGCATACATTTAAACCAACGCGACATAAGTATTAGGTCATCTGACACGTGCCGCTCCTCATGGGCTTGGCTGTCGGTTCTTCATGGGCTGACCACTTTGCGTACATTTAAACCATTGCAAAATAGCTATTAGGTCATCTGACACGTGCCGCTCTTCATGGGCTTGGCTGTCGGTTCTTCATGGGCTGACCACTTTGCATACATTTAAACCAATGCGACATAAGTATTAGGTCATCTGACACGTGCCACTCTTCATGGGCTTGGCTGTCGGTTCTTCATGGGCTGACCACTTTGCATACATTTAAACCATCGCAAAATAGGTATTAGGTCATCTGACACGTGCCGCTCTTCATGGGCTTGGCTGCCGGTTCTTCATGGGCTGACTGACCACTTTGCATACATTTAAACCAACGCGACATAAGTATTAGGTCATTTGACTCGTGCCGCTCTTCATGGGCTTGGCTGTCGGTTCTTCATGGGCTGACTGACCACTTTGCATACATTTAAACCAACGCGACATTAGTATTAGGTCATCTGACACGTGCCGCTCTTCATGGTCTTGGCTGTCAGTTCTTCATGGGCTGACTACTTTGCATACATTTAAACCATCGCAAAATAGGTATTAGGTCATCTGACAAGTGCCGCTCTTCATGGGCTTGGCTGTCCGTTCTTCATGGGCTGACCACTTTGCATACATTTAAACCATCGCAAAATAGGTATTAGGTCATCTGACAGGTGCCGCTCTTCATGGGCTTGGCTGTCGGTTCTTCATGGGCTCACCACTTTGCATACATTTAAACCAACGCGACATTAGTATTAGGTCATCTGACACGTGCCCCTCTTCATGGGCTTTGCTGGCGGTTCTTCATGGGCTGACGACTTTGCATACATTTAAACCAACGCGACTTAAGTATTAGGTCATCTGCCACATGCCGCTCTTTATGGGCTTGGCTGTCGGTTCTTCATGGGCTGACTACTTTGCATACATTTAAACCATCGCAAAATAGGTATTAGGTCATCTGACACGTGCCGCTCTTCATGGGCTTGGCTGTCGGTTCTTCATGGGCTGACCACTTTGCATACATTTAAACCAACGCACCATAAGTATTAGGTCACGTGACATGTACCGCTCTTCATGGGCTTGGCTGTCGGTTCTTCATGGGCTGACCACTTTGCATACATTTAAACCATTGCAAAATAGGTATTAGGTCATCTGACACGTGCCGCTCTTCATGGGCTTGGCTGTCGGTTCTTCATGGGCTGACCACTTTGCATACACTTAAACCAATGCGACCTAAGTATTAGGTCATCTAACACGTGCTGCTCTTCATGGGCTTGGCTGTCGGTTCTTCATGGGCTGACCACTTCGCATACATTTAAACCATCGCAAAATAGGTATTAGGTCATCTGACAGGTGCCGCTCTTCATGGGCTTGGTTGTCGGTTCTTCATGGGCTGACCACTTTGCATACATTTAAACCAACGCGACATAAGTATTAGGTCATCTCACACGTGCTGCACTTCATGGGCTTGGCTGTCGGTTCTTCATGGGCTGACCACTTTGCATACATTTATACCATCGCAAAATAGGTATTAGGTCATCTGACATGTGCCACTCTTCATGGGCTTGGCTGTCGGTTCTTCATGGGCTGACCACTTTGCATACATTTAAACCATCGCAAAATACGTATTAGGTCATCTGACACGTGCCGCTCTTCATGGGCTTGGCAGTCGGTTCTTCATGGGCTGACCACTTTGCACACATTTCAACCAACGCGACATAAGTATTAGGTCATTTGACTCGTGCCGCTCTTCATGGGCTTGGCTGTCGGTTCTTCATGGGCTGACTGACCACTTTGCATACATTTAAACCAACGCGACATTAGTATTAGGTCATCTGACACGTTCTGCTCTTCATGGTCTTGGCTGTCAGTTCTTCATGGGCTGACGACTTTGCATACATTTAAACCAACGCGACTTAAGTATTAGGTCATCTGACACGTGCCGCTCTTCATGGGCTTGGCTGTCGGTTCTTCATGGGCTGACTACTTTGCATACATTTAAACCATCGCAAAATAGGTATTAGGTCATCTGACACATGCCGCTCTTCATGGGCTTGGCTGTCGGTTCTTCATGGGCTGACCACTTTGCATACATTTAAACCATCGCAAAAAACGTATTAGGTCATCTGACACGTGCCGGTCTTCATGGGCTTGGCTGTCGGTTCTTCATGGGCTGACCACTTTGCATACATTTAAACCAACGCGACATAAGTATTAGGTCATCTGACACGTGCCGCTCTTCATGGGCTTGGCTGTCAGTTCTTCATGGGCTGAACACTTTGCATACATTTAAACCAACGCGACATAAGTATTAGGTCATCTGACACGTGCTGCACTTCATGGGCTTGGCTGTCGGTTCTTCATGGGCTGACCACTTTGCATACATTTAAACCATTGCAAAATAGGTATTAGGTCATCTGACACGTGCCGCTCTTCATGGGCTTGGCTGTCAGTTCTTCATGGGCTGACCACTTTGCATACATTTAAACCAACGCGACATAAGTATTAGGTCATCTGACATGTGCCGCTCTTCATGGGCTTGGCTGTCGGTTCTTCATGGGCTGACCACTTTGCATATATTTAAACCATCGCAAAATAGGTATTAGGTCATCTGACAGGAGCCGCTCTTCATGGGCTTGGCTGTCGGTTCTTCATGGGCTGACCACTTTGCATACATTTAAACCATCGCAAAATACGTATTAGGTCATCTGACACGTGCCGCTCTTCATGGGCTTGGCAGTCGGTTCTTCATGGGCTGACCACTTTGCATACATTTAAACCAACGCAACATAAGTATTAGGTCATTTGACTCGTGCCGCTCTTCATGGGCTTGGCTGTCGGTTTTTCATGGGCTGACTGACCACTTTGCACACATTTAAACCAACGCGACATTAGTATTAGGTCATCTGACACATGCCGCTCTTCATGGTCTTGGCTGTCAGTTCTTCATGGGCTGACGACTTTGCATACATTTAAACCAACACGACTTAAGTATTAGGTCATCTGACATGTGCCGCTCTTCATGGGCTTGGCTGTCGGTTCTTCATGGGCTGACTACTTTGCATACATTTAAACCATCGAAAAAAGGTATTAGGTCATGTGTCCCGTGCCACTCTTCATGGGCTTGGCTGTCGGTTCTTCATGGGCTGACCACTTTGCATACATTTAAACCAACGCGAGATAAGTATTAGGTCATTTGACACGTGCCGCTCTTCATGGGCTTGGCTGTCGGTTCTTCATGGGCTGACCACTTTGCATATATTTAAACCATCGCAAAATAGGTATTTGGTCATCTGACACGTGCCGCTCTTCATGGGCTTGGCTGTCGGTTCTTCACGGGCTGACCACTTTGCATACATTTAAACCAACGCGACATTAGTATTAGGTCATCTGACACGTGCCGCTCTTCATGGGCTTGGCTGTCAGTTCTTCATGGGCTGACCACTTTGCATACATTTAAACCAACGCGACATAAGTATTAGGTCATCTGACACGTGCTGCACTTCATGGGCTTGGCTGTCGGTTCTTCATGGGCTGACCACTTTGCATACATTTAAACCATCGCAAAATAGGTATTAGGTCATCTGACACGTGCCGCTCTTCATGGGCTTGGCTGTCGGTTCTTCATGGGCTGACCACTTTGCATACATTTAAACCAACGCGACATAAGTATTAGGTCATCTTACACGTGCCGCTCTTCATGGGCTTGGCTGTCGGTTCTTCATGGGCTGAGCACTTTGCATACATTTAAACCATTGCAAAATAGGTATTAGGTCATCTGACACCTGCCGCTCTTCATGGGCTTGGCTGTCGGTTCTTCATGGGCTGACCACTTTGCATACATTTAAACCAACGCGACATAAGTATTAGGTCATCTGACACGTGCCGCTCTTCATGGGCTTGGCTGTCGGTTCTTCATGGGCTGACCACTTTGCATACATTTAAACCATTGCAAAATAGGTATTAGGTCATCTGACACGTGCCGCTCTTCATGGGCTTGGCTGTCGGTTCTTCATGGGCTGACCAATTTGCATACATTCAAACCATCGCAAAATAGGTATTAGGTCATCTGACAGGTGCCCCTCTTCATGGGCTTGGCTGTCGGTTCTTCATGGGCTGACCACTTTGCATACATTTAAGCCAACGCGACATTAGTATTAGGTCACCTGACACATGCCCCTCTTCATGGGCTTGGCTGGCGGTTCTTCATGGGCTGACAACTTTGCATACATTTAAACCAACGCGAATTAAGTATTAGGTCATCTGACACATGCCGCTCTTTATGGGCTTGGCTGTCGGTTCTTCATGGGCTGACTACTTTGCGTACATTTAAACCATCGCAAAATAGGTATTAGGTCATCTGACACGTGCCGCTCTTCATGAGCTTGGCTGTCGGTTCTTCATGGGCTGACCACTTTGCATACATCTAAACCAACGCAACATAAGTATTAGGTCATGTGACATGTACCGCTCTTCATGGGCTTGGCTGTCGGTTCTTCATGGGCTGACCACTTTGCATACATTTAAACCATTGCAAAATAGGTATTAGGTCATCTGACACGTGCCACTCTTCATGGGCTTGGCTGTCGGTTCTTCATGGGCTGACCACTTTGCATACACTTAAACCAACGCGACCTAAGTATTAGGTCATCTGACACATGCTGCTCTTCATGGGCTTGGCTGTCGGTTCTTCATGGGCTGACCACTTTACATACATTTAAACCATCGCAAAATAGGTATTAGGTCATCTGACAGGTGCCGCTCTTCATGGGCTTGGTTGTCGGTTCTTCATGGGCTGACCACTTTGCATACATTTAAACCAACGCGACATAAGTATTAGGTCATCAGACACGTGCTGCACTTCATGGGCTTGGCTGTCGGTTCTTCATGGGCCGACCACTTTGCATACATTTAAACCATCGCAAAATAGGTATTATGTCATCTGACATGTGCCGCTCTTCATGGGCTTGGCTGTCGGTTCTTCATGGGCTGACCACTTTGCATACATTTAAACCATCGCAAAATACGTATTAGGTCATCTGACACGTGCCGCTCTTCATGGGCTTGGCAGTCGTTTCTTCATGGGCTGACCACTTTGCATACATTTAAACCAACGCGACATAAGTATTAGGTCATTTGACTCGTGCCGCTCTTCATGGGCTTGGCTGTCGGTTCTTCATGGGCTGACTGACCACTTTGCATACATTTAAACCAACGCGACATTAGTATTAGGTCATCTGACACGTGCCGCTCTTCATGGTCTTGGCTGTCAGTTCTTCATGGGCTGACGACTTTGCATACATTTAAACCAACACGACTTAAGTATTAGGTCATCTGGCATGTGCCGCTCTTCATGGGCTTGGCTGTCGGTTCTTCATGGGCTGACTACTTTGCATACATTTAAACCATCGCAAAAAAAGTATTAGGTCATGTGTCCCGTGCCGCTCTTCATGGGCTTGGCTGTCGCTTCTTCATTGGCTGACCACTTTGCATACATTTAAACCAACGCGACATAAGTATTAGGTCATTTGACATGTGCCGCTCTTCATGGGCTTGGCTGTCGGTTCTTCATGGGCTGACCACTTTGCATATATTTAAACCATCGCAAAATAGGTATTTGGTCATCTGACACGTGCCGCTCTTCATGGGCTTGGCTGTCGGTTCTTCACGGGCTGACCACTTTGCATACATTTAAACCAACGCGACATTAGTATTAGGTCATCTGACACGTGGCGCTCTTCATGGGCTTGGCTGTCAGTTCTTCATGGGCTGACCACTTTGCATACATTTAAACCAACGCGACATAAGTATTAGGTCATCTGACACGTACTGCACTTCATGGGCTTGGCTGTCGGTTCTTCATGGGCTGACCACTTTGCATACATTTAAACCATCGCAAAATAGGTATTAGGTCATCTGACACGTGCCGCTCTTAATGGGCTTGGCTGTCGGTTCTTCATGGGCTGACCACTTTGCATACATTTAAACCAACGCGACATAAGTATTAGGTCACCTTACACGTGCCGCTCTTCATGGGCTTGGCTGTCGGTTCTTCATGGGCTGAGCAGTTTGCATACATTTAAACCATTGCAAAATAGGTATTAGGTCATCTGACACGTGCCGCTCTTCATGGGCTTGGCTGTCGGTACTTCATGGGCTGACCACTTTGCATACATTTAAACCAACGCGACATAAGTATAAGGTCATCTGACACGTGCCGCTCTTCATGGGCTTGGCTGTCGGTTCTTCATGGGCTGACCAATTTGCATACATTTAAACCAACGCGACTTAAGTATTAGGTCATCTGACACATGCCGCTCTTTATGGGCTTGGCTGTCGGTTCTTCATGGGCTGACTACTTTGCATACATTTAAACCATCGCAAAATAGGTATTAGGTCATCTGACACGTGCCGCTCTTCATGAGCTTGGCTGTCGGTTCTTCATGGGCTGACCACTTTGCATACATTTAAACCAACGCAACATTAGTATTAGGTCATGTGACATGTACCGCTCTTCATGGGCTTGGCTGTCGGTTCTTCATGGGCTGACCACTTTGCATACATTTAAACCATTGCAAAATAGGTATTAGGTCATCTGACACGTGCCACTCTTCATGGGCTTGGCTGTCGGTTCTTCATGGGCTGACCACTTTGCATACACTTAAACCAACGCGACCTAAGTATTAGGTCATCTGACACGTGCTGCTCTTCATGGGCTTGGCTGTCGGTTCTTCATGGGCTGACCACTTTACATACATTTAAACCATCGCAAAATAGGTATTAGGTCATCTGACAGGTGCCGCTCTTCATGGGCTTGGTTGTCGGTTCTTCATGGGCTGACCACTTTGCATACATTTAAACCAACGCGACATAAGTATTAGGTCATCTGACACGTGCTGCACTTCATGGGCTTGGCTGTCGGTTCTTCATGGGCTGACCACTTTGCATACATTTAAACCAACGCGACATTAGTATTAGGTCATCTGACACGTGCTGCACTTCATGGGCTTGGCTGTCGGTTCTTCATGGGCTGACCACTTTGCATACATTTAAACCAACGCGACATAAGTATTAGGTCATCTGACACGTGCTGCACTTCATGGGCTTGGCTGTCAGTTCTTCATGGGCTGACCACTTTGCATACATTTAAACCATCGCAAAATAGGTATTAGGTCATATGACACGTGCCGCTCTTCATGGGCTTGGCTGTCGGTTCTTCATGGGCTGACCACTTTGCATACATTTAAACCAACGCGACATAAGTATTAGGTCATCTTACACGTGCCGCTCTTCATGGGCTTGGCTGTCGGTTCTTCATGGGCTGAGCACTTTGCATACATTTAAACCATTGCAAAATAGGTATTAGGTCATCTGACACGTGCTGCTCTTCATGGGCTTGGCTGTCGGTTCTTCATGGGCTGACCACTTTGCATACATTTAAACCAACGCGACATAAGTATTAGGTCATCTGACACGTGCCGCTCTTCATGGGCTTGGCTGTCGGTTCTTCATGGGCTGACCACTTTGCATACATTTAAACCATTGCAAAATAGGTATTAGGTCATCTGACACTTGCCGCTCTTCATGGGCTTGGCTGTCGGTTCTTCATGGGCTGACCACTTTGCATACATTTAAACCATCGCAAAATAGGTATTAGGTCATCTGACAGGTGCCGCTCTTCATGGGCTTGGCTGTCGGTTCTTCATGGGCTGACCACTTTGCATACATTTAAACCAACGCGACATAAGTATTAAGTCATCTGTCACGTGCCGCTCTTCATGGGCTTGGCTGTCGGTTCTTCATGGGCTGACCACTTTCCATACATTTAAACCATTGCAAAATAGGTATTAGGTCATCTGACAGGTGCCGCTCTTCATGGGCTTGGCTGTCGGTTCTTCATGGGCTGACTACTTTGCATACATTTAAACCATCGAAAAATAGGTATTAGGTCATCTGACATGTGCCGCTCTTCATGGGCTTGGCTGTCGGTTCTTCATGGGCTGACCACGTTGCATACATTTAAACCAATGCGACATAAGTATTAGGTCATCTTACACATGGCGCTCTTCCTGGGCTTGGCTGATGGTTCTTCATGGGCTGACCACTTTGCATACATTAAAACCAACGCGACATAAGTATTAGGTCATCTGACATGTGCCGCTCTTCATGGGCTTGGCTGTCGGTTCTTCATGGGCTGACCACTTTGCATACATTTAAACCAACGCGACATAAGTATTAGGTCATCTGACACGTGCTGCACTTCATGGGCTTGGATGTCGGTTCTTCATGGGCTGACCACTTTGCATACATTTAAACCATCGCAAAATAGGTATTAGGTCCTCTGACATGTGCCGCTCTTCATGGGCTTGGCTGTCGGTTCTTCATGGGCTGACCACTTTGCATACATTTAAACCATCGCAAAATACATATTAGGTCATCTGACACGTGCCGCTCTTCATGGGCTTGGCAGTCGGTTCTTCATGGGCTGACCCCTTTGCATACATTTAAACCAACGCGTCATAAGTATTAGGTCATTTGACTCATGCCGCTCTTCATGGGCTTGGCTGTCGGTTATTCATGGGCTGACTGACCACTTTCCATACATTTAAACCAACGCGACATTAGTATTAGGTCATCTGACACGTGCCGCTCTTCATGGTCTTGGCTGTCGGTTCTTCATGGGCTGACGGCTTTGCATACATTTAAAGCAACGCGACTTAAGTATTAGGTCATCTGACATGTGCCGCTCATCATGGGCTTGGCTGTCGGTTCTTCAGGGGCTGACTACTTTGCATACATTTAAACCATCGCAAAATAGGTATTAGGTCATCTGACACGTGCCGCTCTTCATGGCCTTGGCTGTCGGTTCTTCATGGGCTGACCACTTTGCATACATTTAAACCATCGCAAAATAGGTATTAGGTCTTCTGACGCGTGCCGCTCTTCATGGGCTTGGCTGTCGGTTCTTCATGGGCTGACCACTTTGCATACATTTAAACCAACGCGACATAAGTATAAGGTCATTTGACACGTGCCGCTCTTCATGGGCTTGGCTGTCGGTTCTTCATGGGCTGACCACTTCGCATATATTTAAACCATCGCAAAATAGGTATTAGGTCATCTGACACGTGCCGCTCTTCATGGGCTTGGCTGTCGGTTCTTCACGGGCTGACCACTTTGCATACATTTACACCAACGCGACATTAGTATTACATCATCTGACACGTGCCCCTCTTAAGGGGCTTGGCTGTCGGTTCTTCATGGGCTGACCACTTTGCATACATTTAAACCAACGTAACTTAAGTATTAGGTCATCTGACACGTGCCGCTCTTCATGGGCTTGGCTGTCGGTTCTTCATGGGCTGACCACTTTGCATACATTTAAACCATCGCAAAATAGGTATTAGGTCATCTGACACGTGCCGCTCTTCATGGGCTTGGCTGTCGGTTCTTCATGGGCTGACCACTTTGCATACATTTAAACCAACGCGACATAAGTATTAGGTCATCTGACACGTGCCGCTCTTCATGGGCTTGGCTGTCGGTTCTTCATGGGCTGACCACTTTGCATACATTTAAACCATTGCAAAATAGGTATTAGGTCATCTGACACGTGCCGCTCTTCATGGGCTTGGTTGTCGGTTCTCCATGGGCTGACCACTTTGCATACATTTAAACCAACGCGACATAAGTGTTAGGTCATCTGAAACATGCCGCTCTTCATGGGCTTGGCTGTCGGTTCTTCATGGGCTGACCACTTTGCATACATTTAAACCATTGCAAAATAGCTATTAGGTCATCTGACACGTGCTGCTCTTCATGGGCTTGGCTGTCGGTTCTTCATGGGCTGACCACTTTGCATACATTTAAACCAACGCGACATAAGTATTAGGTCATCTGACACGTGCCGCTCTTCATGGGCTTGGCTGTCGGTTCTTCATGGGCTGACCACTTTGCATACATTTAAACCATCGCAAAATAGGTATTAGGTCATCTGACACGTACCGCTCTTCATGGGCTTAGCTGTCGCTTCTTCATGGGCTGACCACTTTGCATACATTAAAACCAACGCGACATAAGTATTAGGTCATCTGACACGTGCCGCTCTTCATGGGCTTGGCTGTCGGTTCTTCATGGGCTGAGCACTTTGCATACATTTAAACCATTGCAAAATAGGTATTAGGTCATCTGACACGTGCCGCTCTTCATGGGCTTGGCTGTCAGTTCTTCATGGGCTGACCACTTTGCATACATTTAAACCAACGCGACATAAGTATTAGGTCATCTGACATGTGCCGCTCTTCATGGGCTTGGCTGTCGGTTCTTCATGGGCTGACCACTTTGCATAAATTTAAACCATCGCAAAATAGGTATTAGGTCATCTGACAGGTGCCGCTCTTCATGGGCTTGGCTGTCGGTTCTTCATGGGCTGACTACTTTGCATAAACTTAACCCATCGCAAAATAGGTACTAGGTCATCTGAAACATGCCGCTCTTCATGGGCTTGGCTGTCGGTTCTTCATGGGCTGACCACTTTGCATACATTTAAACCAACGCGACATACGTATTAGGTCATCTGACATGTGCCGCTCTTCATGGGCTTGGCTGTCGGTTCTTCATGGGCTGACCACTTTGCATACATTTAAACCAACGCGACATAAGTATTAGGTCATTTGACTCGTGCCGCTCTTCATGGGCTTGGCTGTCGGTTCTTCATGGGCTGCCCACTTTGCATACATTTAAACCAACTCGACATTAGTATTACGTCATCTGACACGTGCCCCTCTTCATGGGCTTGGCTGTCGGTTCTTCATGGGCTGACGACTTTGCATACATTTAAACCAACGCGACTTAAGTATTAGGTCATCTGACACATGCCGCTCTTTATGGGCTTGGCTGTCGGTTCTTCATGGGCTGACTAATTTGCATACATTTAAACCATCGCAAAATAGGTATTGGGTCATCTGACACGTGCCGCTCTTCATGGGCTTGGCTGTCGGTTCTTCATGGGCTGACCACTTTGCATACATTTAAACCAACGCAACATAAGTATTAGGTCATGTGACACGTACCGCTCTTCATGGGCTTGGCTGTCGGTTCTTCATGGGCTGATCACTTTGCATACATTTAAACCATTGCAAAATAGGTATTAGGTCATCTGACACGTGCCGCTCTTCATGGGCTTGGCTGTCGGTTCTTCATGGGCTGTACACTTTGCATACATTTAAACCAACGCAACCTAAGTATTAGGTCATCTGACACGTGCCGCTCTTCATGGGCTTGGCTGTCGGTTCTTCATAGGCTGACCCCTTTGCATACATTTAAACCATCGCAAAATAGGTATTAGGTCATCTGACAGGTGCCGCTCTTCATGGGCTTGGTTGTCGGTTCTTCATGGGCTGACCACTTTGCATACATTTAAACCATCGCAAAATACGTATTAGGTCATCTGACACGTGCCGCTCTTCATGGGCTTGGCTGTCGGTTCTTCATGGGCTGAGCAGTTTGCATACATTTAAACCAACGCGACATAAGTATTAGGTCATCTGACACGTACTGCACTTCATGGGCTTGGCTGTCGGTTCTTCATGGGCTGACCACTTTGCATACATTTAAACCATCGCAAAATAGGTATTAGGTCATCTGACACGTGCCGCTCTTCATGGGCTTGGCTGTCGGTTCTTCATGGGCTGACCACTTTGCATACATTTAAACCAACGCGACATAAGTATTAGGTCACCTTACACGTGCCGCTCTTCATGGGCTTGGCTGTCGGTTCTTCATGGGCTGAGCAGTTTGCATACATTTAAACCATTGCAAAATAGGTATTAGGTCATCTGACACGTGCCGCTCTTCATGGGCTTGGCTGTCGGTTCTTCATGGGCTGACCACTTTGCATACATTTAAACCAACGCAATATAAGTATTAGGTCATCTGACATGTGCCGCTCTTCATGGGCTTGGCTGTCGGTACTTCATGGGCTGACCACTTTGCATACATTTAAACCAACGCGACATAAGTATTAGGTCATCTGACACGTGCCGCTCTTCATGGGCTTGGCTGTCGGTTCTTCATGGGCTGACCAATTTGCATACATTTAAACCAACGCGACTTAAGTATTAGGTCATCTGACACATGCCGCTCTTTATGGGCTTGGCTGTCGGTTCTTCATGGGCTGACTACTTTGCATGCATTTAAACCATCGCAAAATAGGTATTAGGTCATCTGACACGTGCCGCTCTTCATGAGCTTGGCTGTCGGTTCTTCATGGGCTGACCACTTTGCATACATTTAAACCAACGCAACATAAGTATTAGGTCATGTGACATGTACCGCTCTTCATGGGCTTGGCTGTCGGTTCTTCATGGGCTGACCACTTTGCATACATTTAAACCATTGCAAAATAGGTATTAGGTCATCTGACACGTGCCACTCTTCATGGGCTTGGCTGTCGGTTCTTCATGGGCTGACCACTTTGCATACACTTAAACCAACGCGACCTAAGTATTAGGTCATCTGACACGTGCTGCTCTTCATGGGCTTGGCTGTCGGTTCTTCATGGGCTGACCACTTTACATACATTTAAACCATCGCAAAATAGGTATTAGGTCATCTGACAGGTGCCGCTCTTCATGGGCTTGGTTGTCGGTTCTTCATGGGCTGACCACTTTGCATACATTTAAACCAACGCGACATAAGTATTAGGTCATCTGACACGTGCTGCACTTCATGGGCTTGGCTGTCGGTTCTTCATGGGCTGACCACTTTGCATACATTTAAACCAACGCGACATTAGTATTAGGTCATCTGACACGTGCTGCACTTCATGGGCTTGGCTGTCAGTTCTTCATGGGCTGACCACTTTGCATACATTTAAACCATCGCAAAATAGGTATTAGGTCATATGACACGTGCCGCTCTTCATGGGCTTGGCTGTCGGTTCTTCATGGGCTGACCACTTTGCATACATTTAAACCAACGCGACATAAGTATTAGGTCATCTTACACGTGCTGCTCTTCATGGGCTTGGCTGTCGGTTCTTCATGGGCTGAGCACTTTGCATACATTTAAACCATTGCAAAATAGGTATTAGGTCATCTGACACGTGCCGCTCTTCATGGGCTTGGCTGTCGGTTCTTCATGGGCTGACCACTTTGCATACATTTAAACCAACGCGACATAAGTATTAGGTCATCTGACACGTGCCGCTCTTCATGGGCTTGGCTGTTGGTTCTTCATGGGCTGTCCACTTTGCATACATTTAAACCATTGCAAAATAGGTATTAGGTCATCTGACACTTGCCGCTCTTCATGGGCTTGGCTGTCGGTTCTTCATGGGCTGACCACTTTGCATACATTTAAACCATCGCAAAATAGGTATTAGGTCATCTGACAGGTGCCGCTCTTCATGGGCTTGGCTGTCGGTTCTTCATGGGCTGACCACTTTGCATACATTTAAACCAACGCAACATAAGTATTAAGTCATCTGTCACGTGCCGCTCTTCATGGGCTTGGCTGTCGGTTCTTCATGGGCTGACCACTTTCCATACATTTAAACCATTGCAAAATAGGTATTAGGTCATCTGACAGGTGCCGCTCTTCATGGGCTTGGCTGTCGGTTCTTCATGGGCTGACTACTTTGCATACATTTAAACCATCGAAAAATAGGTATTAGGTCATCTGACATGTGCCACTCTTCATGGGCTTGGCTGTTGGTTCTTCATGGGCTGACCACGTTGCATACATTTAAACCAATGCGACATAAGTATTAGGTCATCTTACACATGGCGCTCTTCCTGGGCTTGGCTGTTGGTTCTTCATGGGCTGACCACTTTGCATACATTAAAACCAACGCGACATAAGTATTAGGTCATCTGACATGTGCTGCTCTTCATGGGCTTGGCTGTCGGTTCTTCATGGGCTGACCATTTTGCATACATTTAAACCAACGCGACATAAGTATTAGGTCATCTGACACATGCTGCACTTCATGGGCTTGGATGTCGGTTCTTCATGGGCTGACCACTTTGCATACATTTAAACCATCGCAAAATAGGTATTAGGTCCTCTGACATGTGCTGCTCTTCATGGGCTTGGCTGTCGGTTCTTCATGGGCTGACCACTTTGCATACATTTAAACCATCGCAAAATACATATTAGGTCATCTGACACGTGCCGCTCTTCATGGGCTTGGCAGTCGGTTCTTCATGGGCTGACCACTTTGCATACATTTAAACCAACGCGTCATAAGTATTAGGTCATTTGACTCGTGCCGCTCTTCATGGGCTTGGCTGTCGGTTATTCATGGGCTGACTGACCACTTTGCATACATTTAAACCAACGCGACATTAGTATTAGGTCATCTGACACGTGCCGCTCTTCATGGTCTTGGCTGTCGGTTCTTCATGGGCTGACGGCTTTGCATACATTTAAAGCAATGCGACTTAAGTATTAGGTCATCTGACATGTGCCGCTCATCATGGGCTTGGCTGTCGGTTCTTCATGGGCTGACTACTTTGCATACATTTAAACCATCACAAAATAGGTATTAGGTCATCTGACACGTGCCGCTCTTCATGGCCTTGGCTGTCGGTTCTTCATGGGCTGACCACTTTGCATACATTTAAACCATCGCAAAATAGGTATTAGGTCTTCTGACACGTGCCGCTCTTCATGGGCTTGACTGTCGGTTCTTCATGGGCTGACCACTTTGCATACATTTAAACCAACGCGACATAAGTATAAGGTCATTTGACACGTGCCGCTCTTCATGGGCTTGGCTGTCGGTTCTTCATGGGCTGACCACTTCGCATATATTTAAACCATCGCAAAATAGGTATTAGGTCATCTGACACGTGCCGCTCTTCATGGGCTTGGCTGTCGGTACTTCACGGGCTGACCACTTTGCATACATTTACACCAACGTGACATTAGTATTAGGTCATCTGACGCGTGCCCCTCTTCAGGGGCTTGGCTGTCGGTTCTTCATGGGCTGACCACTTTGCATACATTTAAACCAACGTAACTTATGTATTAGGTCATCTGAAACGTGCCGCTCTTCATGGGCTTGGTTGTCGGTTCTCCGTGGGCTGACCACTTTGCATACATTTAAACCAACGCGACATAAGTATTAGGTCATCTGAAACGTGCCGCTCTTCATGGGCTTGGCTGTCGGTTCTTCATGGGCTGACCACTTTGCATACATTTAAACCATTGCAAAATAGCTATTAGGTCATCTGACACGTGCTGCTCTTCATGGGCTTGGCTGTCGGTTCTTCATGGGCTGACCACTTTGCATACATTTAAACCAACGCGACATAAGTATTAGGTCATCTGACACGTGCCGCTCTTCATGGGCTTGGCTGTCGGTTCTTCATGGGCTGACCACTTTGCATACATTTAAACCATCGCAAAATAGGTATTAGGTCATCTGACACGTACCGCTCTTCATGGGCTTAGCTGTCGCTTCTTCATGGGCTGACCACTTTGCATACATTAAAACCAACGCGACATAAGTATTAGGTCATCTGACACGTGCCGCTCTTCATGGGCTTGGCTGTCGGTTCTTCATGGGCTGAGCACTTTGCATACATTTAAACCATTGCAAAATAGGTATTAGGTCATCTGACACGTGCCGCTCTTCATGGGCTTGACTGTCAGTTCTTCATGGGCTGACCACTTTGCATACATTTAAACCAACGCGACATAAGTATTAGGTCATCTGACATGTGCCGCTCTTCATGGGCTTGGCTGTCGGTTCTTCATGGGCTGACCACTTTGCATCAATTTAAACCATCGCAAAATAGGTATTAGGTCATCTGACAGGTGCCGCTCTTCATGGGCTTGGCTGTCGGTTCTTCATGGGCTGACTACTTTGCATAAACTTAACCCATCGCAAAATAGGTATTAGGTCATCTGAAACGTGCCGCTCTTCATGGGCTTGGCTGTCGGTTCTTCATGGGCTGACCACTTTGCATACATTTAAACCAACGCGCCATACGTATTAGGTCATCTGACATGTGCCGCTCTTCATGGGCTTGGCTGTCGGTTCTTCATGGGCTGACCACTTTGCATACATTTAAACCAACGCGACATAAGTATTAGGTCATTTGACTCGTGCCGCTCTTCATGGGCTTGGCTGTCGGTTCTTCATGGGCTGCCCACTTTGCATACATTTAAACCAACTCGACATTAGCATTACGTCATCTGACACGTGCCCCTCTTCATGGGCTTGGCTGTCGGTTCTTCATGGGCTGACGACTTTGCATACATTTAAACCAACGCGACTTAAGTATTAGGTCATCTGACACATGCCGCTCTTTATGGGCTTGGCTGTCGGTTCTTCATGGGCTGACTAATTTGCATACATTTAAACCATCGCAAAATAGGTATTAGGTCATCTGACACGTGCCGCTCTTCATGGGCTTGGCTGTCGGTTCTTCATGGGCTGACCACTTTGCATACATTTAAACCAACGCAACATAAGTATTAGGTCATGTGACATGTACCACTCTTCATGGGCTTGGCTGTCGGTTCTTCATGGGCTGACCACTTTGCATACATTTAAACCATTGCAAAATAGGTATTAGGTCATCTGACACGTGCCGCTCTTCATGGGCTTGGCTGTCGGTTCTTCATGGGCTGACCACTTTGCATACATTTAAACCAACGCAACCTAAGTATTAGGTCATCTGACACGTGCCGCTCTTCATGGGCTTGGCTGTCGGTTCTTCATGGGCTGACCCCTTTGCATACATTTAAACCATCGCAACATAGGTATTAGGTCATCTGACAGGTGCCGCTCTTCATGGGCTTGGTTGTCGGTTCTTCATGGGCTGACCACTTTGCATACATTTAAACCAACGCGACATAAGTATTAGGTCATCTGACAGGTGCTGCACTTCATGGGCTTGGCTATCGGTTCTTCATGGGCTGACCACTTTGCATACATTTAAACCATCGCAAAATAGGTATTACGTCATCTGACATGTGCCGCTCTTCATGGGCTTGGCTGTCGGTTCTTCATGGGCTGACCACTTTGCATACATTTAAACCATCGCAAAATACGTATTAGGTCATCTGACACGTGCCGCTCTTCATGGGCTTGGCTGTCGGTTCTTCATGGGCTGACTACTTTGCATACATTTAAACTATCGCAAAATAGGTATTAGGTAATCTGACACGTGCCGCTCTTCATGGCCTTGGCTGTCGGTTCTTCATGGGCTGACCACTTTGCATACATTTAAACCATCGCAAAATATGTATTAGGTCATCTGACACGTGCCGCTCTTCATGGGCTTCCTGTCGGTTCTTCATGGGCTGACCACTTTGCATACATTTAAACCAACGCGACATAAGTATTAGGCCATTTTACACGTGCTGCTCTTCATGGGCTTGGCTGTCGGTTCTTCATGGGCTGACCACTTCGCATATATTTAAACCATCGCAAAATAGGTATTAGGTCATCTGACACCTGCCGCTCTTCATGGGCTTGGCTGTCGGTTCTTCACGGGCTGACCACTTTGCATACATTTACACCAACGCGACATTAGTATTAGGTCATCTGACACGTGCCCCTCTTCAGGGGCTTGGCTGTCGGTTCTTCATGGGCTGACCACTTTGCATACATTTAAACCAACGTAACTTAAGTATTAGGTCATCTGACACGTGCCGCTCTTCATGGGCTTGGCTGTCGGTTCTTCATGGGCTGACCACTTTGCATACATTTAAACCATCGCAAAATAGGTATTAGGTCATCTGACACGTGCTGCTCTTCATGGGCTTGGCTGTCGGTTCTTCATGGGCTGACCACTTTGCATACATTTAAACCAACGCGACATAAGTATTAGGTCATCTGACACGTGCCGCTCTTCATGGGCTTGGCTGTCGGTTTTTCATGGGCTGACCACTTTGCATACATTTAAACCATTGCAAAATAGGTATTAGGTCATATGACACGTGCCGCTCTTCATGGGCTTGGTTGTCGGTTCTCCATGGGCTGACCACTTTGCATACATTTAAACCAACGCGAAATAAGTATTAGGTCATCTGACACGTGCCGCTCTTCATGGGCTTGGCTGTCGGTTCTTCATGGGCTGACCACTTTGCATACATTTAAACCATTGCAAAATAGCTATTAGGTCATCTGACACGTGCTGCTCTTCATGGGCTTGGCTGTCGGTTCTTCATGGGCTGACCACTTTGCATACATTTAAACCAACGCGACATAAGTATTAGGTCATCTGACACGTGCCGCTCTTCATGGGCTTGGCTGTCGGTTCTTCATGGGCTGACCACTTTGCATACATTTAAACCATCGCAAAATAGGTATTAGGTCATCTGACACGTACCGCTGTTCATGGGCTTAGCTGTCGCTTCTTCATGGGCTGACCACTTTGCATACATTTAAACCAACGCGACATAAGTATTAGGTCATCTGACACGTGCCGCTCTTCATGGGCTTGGCTGTCGGTTCTTCATGGGCTGAGCACTTTGCATACATTTAAACCATTGCAAAATAGGTATTAGGTCATCTGACACGTGCCGCTCTTCATGGGCTTGGCTGTCAGTTCTTCATGGGCTGACCACTTTGCATACTTTTAAACCAATGCGACATAAGTATTAGGTCATCTGACATGTGCCGCTCTTCATGGGCTTGGCTGTCGGTTCTTCATCAGCTGACCACTTTGCATCAATTCAAACCATCGCAAAATAGGTATTAGGTCATCTGACAGGTGCCGCTCTTCATGGGCTTGGCTGTCGGTTCTTCATGGGCTGACTACTTTGCATAAACTTAACCCATCGCAAAATAGGTATTAGGTCATCTGAAACGTGCCGCTCTTCATGGGCTTGGCTGTCGGTTCTTCATGGGCTGACCACTTTGCATACATTTAAACCAACGCGACATAAGTATTAGGTCATCTGACACGTGCCGCTCTTCATGGGCTTGGCTGTCGGTTCTTCATGGGCTGACCACTTTGCATACATTTAAAGCAACGCGACATAAGTATTAGGTCATTTGACTCGTGCTGCTCTTCATGGGCTTGGCTGTCGGTTCTTCATGGGCTGCCCACTTTGCATACATTTAAACCAACGCGACATTAGTATTACGTCATCTGACACGTGCCCCTCTTCATGGGCTTGGTTGTCGGATCTTCATGGGCTGACGACTTTGCATACATTTAAACCAACGCGACTTAAGTATTAGGTCATCTGACACATGCCGCTCTTTATGGGCTTGGCTGTCGGTTCTTCATGGGCTGACTACTTTGCATACATTTAAACCATCGCAAAATAGGTATTAGGTCATCTGACACGTGCCGCTCTTCATGGGCTTGGCTGTCGGTTCTTCATGGGCTGACCACTTTGCATACATTTAAACCAACGCAACATAAGTATTAGGTCATGTGACACGTACCGCTCTTCATGGGCTTGGCTGTCGGTTCTTCATGGGCTGACCACTTTGCATACATTTAAACCATTGCAAAATAGGTATTAGGTCATCTGACACGTGCCGCTCTTCATGGGCTTGGCTGTCGGTTCTTCATGGGCTGACCACTTTGCATACATTTAAACCAACGCAACCTAAGTATTAGGTCATCTGACACGTGCCGCTCTTCATGGGCTTGGCTGTCGGATCTTCATGGGCTGACCACTTTGCATACATTTAAACCATCGCAAAATAGGTATTAGGTCATCTGACAGGTGCCGCTCTTCATGGGCTTGGTTGTCGGTTCTTCATGGGCTGACGACTTTGCATACATTTAAACCAACGCGACAGAAGTATTAGGTCATCTGACACGTGCTGCACTTCATGGGCTTGGCTGTCGGTTCTTCATGGGCTGACCACTTTGCATACATTTAAACCATAGCAAAATAGGTATTACGTCATCTGACATGTGCCGCTCTTCATGGGCTTGGCTGTCGGTTCTTCATGGGCTGACCACTTTGCATACATTTAAACCATCGCAAAATACGTATTAGGTCATCCGACACGTGCCGCTCTTCATGGGCTTGGCAGTCGTTTCTTAATGGGCTGACCACTTTGCATACATTTAAACCAACGCGACATAAGTATTAGGTCATTTGACTCGTGCCGCTCTTCATGGGCTTGGCTGTCGGTTCTTCATGGGCTGACTGACCACTTTGCATACATTTAAACCAACGCAACATTAGTATTAGGTCATCTGACACGTGCCGCTCTTCATGGTCTTGGCTGTCAGTTCTTCATGGGCTGACGACTTTGCATACATTTAAACCAACACGACTTAAGTATTAGGTCATCTGACACGTGCCGCTCTTCATGGGCTTGGCTGTCGGTTCTTCATGGGCTGACTACTTTGCATACATTTAAACCATCGCAAAATAGGTATTAGGTCATCTAACAAGTGCCGCTCTTCATGGGCTTGGCTGTCGGTTCTTCATGGGCTGACCACTTTGCATACATTTAAACCATCGCAAAAAAGGTATTAGGTCATGTGTCCCGTGCCGCTCTTCATGGGCTTGGCTGTCCGTTCTTCATGGGCTGACCACTTTGCATACATTTAAACCATCGCAAAATAGGTATTAGGTCATCTGACAGGTGCCGCTCTTCATGGGCTTGGCTGTCGGTTCTTCATGGGCTGACCACTTTGCATACATTTAAACCAACGCGACATTAGTATTAGGTCATCTGACACGTGCCCCTCTTCATGGGCTTGGCTGGCGGTTCTTCATGGGCTGACGACTTTGCATACATTTAAACCAACGCGACTTAAGTATTAGGTCATCTGACACATGCCGCTCTTTATGGGCTTGGCTGTCGGTTCTTCATGGGCTGACTACTTTGCATACATTTAAACCATCGCAAAATAGGTATTAGGTCATCTGACACGTGCCGCTCTTCATGGGCTTGGCTGTCGGTTCTTCATGGGCTGACCACTTTACATACATTTAAACCAACGCAACATAAGTATTAGGTCATGTGACACGTGCCGCTCTTCATGGGCTTGGCTGTCAGTTCTTCATGGGCTGACCACTTTGCATACATTTAAACCAACGCGACATAAGTATTAGGTCATCTGACATGTGCCGCTCTTCATGGGCTTGGCTGTCGGTTCTTCATGGGCTGACCACTTTGCATATATTTAAACCATCGCAAAATAGGTATTAGGTCATCTGAAACGTGCCGCTCTTCATGGGCTTGGCTGTCGGTTCTTCATGGGCTGACCACTTTGCATACATTTAAACCAACGCGACATAAGTATTAGGTCATTTGACTCGTGCCGTTCTTCATGGGCTTGGCTGTCGGTTCTTCATGGGCTGACCACTTTGCATACATTTAAACCAACGCGACATTAGTATTACGTCATCTGACACGTGCCCCTCTTCATGGGCTTGGCTGTCGGTTCTTCATGGGTTGACGACTTTGCATACATTTAAACCAACGCGACTTAAGTATTAGGTCATCTGACACATGCCGCTCTTTATGGGCTTGGCTGTCGGTTCTTCATGGGCTGACCACTTTGCATACATTTAAACCATCGCAAAAAAGGTATTAGGTCATGTGTCCCATGCCGCTCTTCATGGGCTTGGCTGTCGGTTCTTCATGGGCTGACCACTTTGCATACATTTAAACCAACGCGACATAAGTATTAGGTCATTTGACACGTGCCGCTCTTCATGGGCTTGGCTGTCGGTTCTTCATGGCTGACCACTTTGCATATATTTAAACCATCGCAAAATAGGTATTTGGTCATCTGACACGTGCCGCTCTTCATAGGCTTGGCTGTCGGTTCTTCAAGGGCTGACCACTTTGCATACATTTAAACCAACGCGACCTTAGTATTAGGTCATCTGACACGTGCTGCTCTTCATGGGCTTGGCTGTCAGTTCTTCATGGGCTGACCACTTTGCATACATTTAAACCAACGCGACATAAGTATTAGGTCATCTGACACGTGCTTCACTTTATGGGCTTGGCTGTCGGTTCTTCATGGGCTGACCACTTTGCATACTTTTAAACCATCGCAAAATAGGTATTAGGTCATCTGACACGTGCCGCTCTTCATGGGCTTGGCTGTCGGTTCTTCATGGGCTGACCACTTTGCATACATTTAAACCAACGCGACATAAGTATTAGGTCATCTTACACGTGCCGCTCTTCATGGGCTTGGCTGTCGGTTCTTCATGGGCTGAGCACTTTGCATACATTTAAACCATTGCAAAATAGGTATTAGGTCATCTGACACGTGCCGCTCTTCATGGGCTTGGCTGTCGGTTCTTCATGGGCTGACCACTTTGCATACATTTAAACCAACGCGACATAAGTATTAGGTCATCTGACATGTGCCGCTATTCATGGGCTTGGCTGTCGGTTCTTCATGGGCTGACCACTTTGCATACATTTAAACCATTGCAAAATAGGTATTAGGTCATCTGACACGTGCCGCTCTTCATGGGCTTGGCTGTCGGTTCTTCATGGGCTGACCACTTTGCATACATTTAAACCATCGCAAAATAGGTATTAGGTCATCTGACAGGTGCCGCTCTTCATGGGCTTGGCTGTCGGTTCTTCATGGGCTGACCACTTTGCATACATTTAAACCAACGCGACATTAGTATTAGGTCATCTGACACGTGCCCCTCTTCATGGGCTTGGCTGGCGGTTCTTCATGGGCTGACGACTTTGCATACATTTAAACCAACGCGACTTAAGTATTAGGTCATCTGACACATGCCGCTCTTTATGGGCTTGGCTGTCGGTTCTTCATGGGCTGACTACTTTGCATACATTTAAACCATCGCAAAATAGGTATTAGGTCATCTGACACGTGCCGCTCTTCATGGGCTTGGCTGTCGGTTCTTCATGGGCTGACCACTTTGCATACATTTAAACCAGCGCAACATAAGTATTAGGTCATGTGACATGATCCGCTCTTCATGGGCTTGGCTGTCGGTTCTTCATGGGCTGACCACTTTGCATACATTTAAACCATTGCAAAATAGGTATTAGGTCATCTGACACGTGCCGCTCTTCATGGGCTTGGCTGTCAGTTCTTCATGGGCTGACCACTTTGCATACACTTAAACCAATGCGACGTAAGTATTAGGTCATCTGACAGGTGCCGCTCTTCATGGGCTTGGCTGTCGGTTCTTCATGGGCTGACCACTTTGCATACATTTAAACCATCGCAAAATAGGTATTAGGTCATCTGACAGGTGCCGCTCTTCATGGGCTTGGTTGTCGGTTCTTCATGGGCTGACCACTTTGCATACATTTAAACCAACGCGACATAAGTATTAGGTCATCTGACACGTGCTGCACTTCATGGGCTAGGCTGTCGGTTCTTCATGGGCTGACCACTTTGCATACATTTAAACCATCGCAAAATAGGTATTAGGTCATCTGTCATGTGCTGCTCTTCATGGGCTTGGCTGTCGGTTCTTCATGGGCTGACCACTTTGCATACATTTAAACCATCGCAAAATACGTATTAGGTCATCTGACACGTGCCGCTCTTCATGGGCTTGGCAGTCGGTTCTTCATGGGCTGACCACCTTGCATACATTTAAACCATTGCAAAATAGGTATTAGGTCATCTGACACGTGCCACTCTTCATGGGCTTGGCTGTCGGTTCTTCATGGGCTGACCACTTTGCATACATTTAAACCATCGCAAAATAGGTATTAGGTCATCTGACACGTGCCGCTCTTCATAGGCTTGGCTGTCGGTTCTTCATGGGCTGACCACTTTGCATACATTTAAACCATTGCAAAATAGGTATTAGGTCATCTGACACGTGCCACTCTTCATGGGCTTGGCTGTCGGTTCTTCATGGGCTGACCACTTTGCATACATTTAAACCATCGCAAAATAGGTATTAGGTCATCTGACAGGTGCCGCTCTTCATGGGCTTGGCTGTCGGTTCTTCATGGGCTGACCACTTTGCATACATTTAAACCAACGCGACATTAGTATTAGGTCATCTGACACGTGCCCCTCTTCATGGGCTTGGCTGGCGGTTCTTCATGGGCTGACGACTTTGCATACATTTAAACCAACGCGACTTAAGTATTAGGTCATCTGACACATGCCGCTCTTTATGGGCTTGGCTGTCGGTTCTTCATGGGCTGACTACTTTGCATACATTTAAACCATCGCAAAATAGGTATTAGGTCATCTGACACGTGCCGCTCTTCATGGGCTTGGCTGTCGGTTCTTCATGGGCTGACCACTTTACATACATTTAAACCAATGCAACATAAGTATTAGGTCATGTGACACGTGCCGCTCTTCATGGGCTTGGCTGTCAGTTCTTCATGGGCTGACCACTTTGCATACATTTAAACCAACGCGACATAAGTATTAGGTCATCTGACATGTGCCGCTCTTCATGGGCTTGGCTGTCGGTTCTTCATGGGCTGACCACTTTGCATATATTTAAACCATCGCAAAATAGGTATTAGGTCATCTGACAGGAGCCGCTCTTCATGGGCTTGGCTGTCGGTTCTTCATGGGCTGACTACTTTGCATAAACTTAACCATCGCAAAATAGGTATTAGGTCATCTGAAACGTGCCGCTCTTCATGGGCTTGGCTGTCGGTTCTTCATGGGCTGACCACTTTGCATACATTTAAACCAACGCGACATTAGTATTACGTCATCTGACATGTGCCCCTCTTCATGGGCTTGGCTGTCGGTTCTTCATGGGCTGACGACTTTGCATACATTTAAACCAACGCGACTTAAGTATTAGGTCATCTGACACGTGCCGCTCTTCATGGTCTTGGCTGTCGGGTCTTCATGGGCTGACCACTTTGCATACATTTAAACCAACGCAACATAAGTATTAGGTCATGTGACACATACCGCTCTTCAGGGGCTTGGCTGTCGGTTCTTCATGGGCTGACCACTTTGCATACATTTAAACCATTGCAAAATAGGTATTAGGTCATCTGACACGTGCCGCTCTTCATGGGCTTGGCTGTCGGTTCTTCATGGGCTGACCACTTTGCATACATTTAAACCAACGCAACCTAAGTATTAGGTCATCTGACACGTGCCGCTCTTCATGGGCCTGGCTGTCGGTTCTTCATGGGCTGACCACTTTGCATACATTTAAACCATCGCAAAATAGGTATTAGGTCATCTGACAGGTGCCGCTCTTCATGGGCTTGGTTGTCGGTTCTTCATGGGCTGACCACTTTGCATACATTTAAACCAACGCGACATAAGTATTAGGTCATCTGACACGTGCTGCACTTCATGGGCTTGGCTGTCGGTTCTTCATGGGCTGACCACTTTGCATACATTTAAACCATCGCAAAATAGGTATTAGGTCAACTGACATGTGCCGCTCTTCATGGGCTTGGCTGTCGGTTCTTCATGGGCTGACCACTTTGCATACATTCAAACCATCGCAAAATACGTATTAGGTCATCTGACACGTGCCGCTCTTCATGGGCTTGGCAGTCGGTTCTTCATGGGCTGACCACTTTGCATACATTTAAACCAACGCGACATAAGTATTAGGTCATTTGACTCGTGCCGCTCTTCATGGGCTTGGCTGTCGGTTCTTCATGGGCTGACTGACCACTTTGCATACATTTAAACCAACGCGACATTAGTATTAGGTCATTTGACACGTGCCGCTCTTCATGGTCTTGGTTGTCAGTTCTTCATGGGCTGACGACTTTGCATACATTTAAACCAACACGACTTAAGTATTAGGTCATCTGACACGTGCCGCTCTTCATGGGCTTGGCTGTCGGTTCTTCATGGGCTGACTACTTTGCATACATTTAAACCATCGCAAAATAGGTATTAGGTCATCTGACAAGTGCCGCTCTTCATGGGCTTGGCTGTCGGTTCTTCATGGGCTGACCACTTTGCATACATTTAAACCATCGCAAAAAAGGTATTAGGTCATGTGTCCCGTGCCGCTCTTCATGGGCTTGGCTGTCGGTTCTTCATGGGCTGACCACTTTGCATACATTTAAACCAACGCGACATAAGTATTAGGTCATTTGACACGTGCCGCTCTTCATGGGCTTGGCTGTCGGTTCTTCATGGCTGACCACTTTGCATATATTTAAACCATCGCAAAATAGGTATTTGGTCATCTGACACGTGCCGCTCTTCATAGGCTTGGCTGTCGGTTCTTCAAGGGCTGACCACTTTGCATACATTTAAACCAACGCGACCTTAGTATTAGGTCATCTGACACGTGCCGCTCTTCATGGGCTTGGCTGTCAGTTCTTCATGGGCTGACCACTTTGCATACATTTAAACCAACGCGACATAAGTATTAGGTCATCTGACACGTGCTTCACTTCATGGGCTTGGCTGTCGGTTCTTCATGGGCTGACCACTTTGCATACTTTTAAACCATCGCAAAATAGGTATTAGGTCATCTGACACGTGCCGCTCTTCATGGGCTTGGCTGTCGGTTCTTCATGGGCTGACCACTTTGCATACATTTAAACCAACGTGACATAAGTATTAGGTCATCTTACACGTGCCGCTCTTCTTGGGCTTGGCTGTCGGTTCTTCATGGGCTGAGCACTTTGCATACATTTAAACCATTGCAAAATAGGTATTAGGTCATCTGACACGTGCCGCTCTTCATGGGCTTGGCTGTCGGTTCTTCATGGGCTGACCACTTTGCATACATTTAAACCAACGCGACATAAGTATTAGGTCATCTGACATGTGCCGCTATTCATGGGCTTGGCTGTCGGTTCTTCATGGGCTGACCACTTTGCATACATTTAAACCATTGCAAAATAGGTATTAGGTCATCTGACACGTGCCGCTCTTCATGGGCTTGGCTGTCGGTTCTTCATGGGCTGACCACTTTGCATACATTTAAACCATCGCAAAATAGGTATTAGGTCATCTGACAGGTGCCGCTCTTCATGGGCTTGGCTGTCGGTTCTTCATGGGCTGACCACTTTGCATACATTTAAACCAACGCGACATTAGTATTAGGTCATCTGACACGTGCCCCTCTTCATGGGCTTGGCTGGCGGTTCTTCATGGGCTGACCACTTTGCATACATTTAAACCAACACGACTTAAGTATTAGGTCATCTGACACATGCCGCTCTTTATGGGCTTGGCTGTCGGTTCTTCATGGGCTGACTACTTTGCATACATTTAAACCATCGCAAAATAGGTGTTAGGTCATCTGACACGTGCCGCTCTTCATGGGCTTGGCTGTCGGTTCTTCATGGGCTGACCACTTTGCATACATTTAAACCAACGCAACATAAGTATTAGGTCATGTGACATGATCCGCTCTTCATGGGCTTGGCTGTCGGTTCTTCATGGGCTGACCACTTTGCATACATTTAAACCATTGCAAAATAGGTATTAGGTCATCTGACACATGCCGCTCTTCATGGGCTTGGCTGTCAGTTCTTCATGGGCTGACCACTTTGCATACACTTAAACCAATGCGACGTAAGTATTAGGTCATCTGACACGTGCCGCTCTTCATGGGCTTGGCTGTCGGTTCTTCATGGGCTGACCACTTTGCATACATTTAAACCATCGCAAAATAGGTATTAGGTCATCTGACAGGTGCCGCTCTTCATGGGCTTGGTTGTCGGTTCTTCATGGGCTGACCACTTTGCATACATTTAAACCAACGCGACATAAGTATTAGGTCATCTGACACGTGCTGCACTTCATGGGCTAGGCTGTCGGTTCTTCATGGGCTGACCACTTTGCATACATTTAAACCATCGCAAAATAGGTATTAGGTCATCTGTCATGTGCTGCTCTTCATGGGCTTGGCTGTCGGTTCTTCATGGGCTGACCACTTTGCATACATTTAAACCATCGCAAAATACGTATTAGGTCATCTGACACGTGCCGCTCTTCATGGGCTTGGCAGTCGGTTCTTCATGGGCTGACCACCTTGCATACATTTAAACCATTGCAAAATAGGTATTAGGTCATCTGACACGTGCCACTCTTCATGGGCTTGGCTGTCGGTTCTTCATGGGCTGACCACTTTGCATACATTTAAACCATCGCAAAATAGGTATTAGGTCATCTGACACGTGCCGCTCTTCATAGGCTTGGCTGTCGGTTCTTCATGGGCTGACCACTTTGCATACATTTAAACCATTGCAAAATAGGTATTAGGTCATCTGACACGTGCCACTCTTCATGGGCTTGGCTGTTGGTTCTTCATGGGCTGACCACTTTGCATACATTTAAACCATCGCAAAATAGGTATTAGGTCATCTGACATGTGCCGCTCTTCATGGGCTTGGCTGTCTGTTCTTCATGGGCTGACCACTTTGCATACATTTAAACCATCGCAAAATACGTATTAGGTCATCTGACACGTGCCGCTCTTCATGGGCTTGGCAGTCGGTTCTTCATGGGCTGACTACTTTGCATACATTTAAACCAACGCGACATAAGTATTAGGTCATTTGACTCGTGCCGCTCTTCATGGGCTTGGCTGTCGGTTCTTCATGGGCTGCCTGACCACTTTGCATACATTTAAACCATCGCGACATTAGTATTAGGTCATCTGACACGTGCTGCTCTTCATGGTCTTGGCTGTCAGTTCTTCATGGTCTGACGACTTTGCATACATTTAAACCAACGCGACTTAAGTATTAGGTCATCTGACACGTGCCGCTCTTCATGGGCTTGGCTGTCGGTTCTTCATGGGCTGACTACTTTGCATACATTTAAACCATCGCAAAATAGGTATTAGGTCATCTGACACATGCCGCTCTTCATGGGCTTGGCTGTCGGTTCTTCATGGGCTGACCACTTTGCATACATTTAAACCATCGCAAAAAACGTATTAGGTCATCTGACACGTGCCGATCTTCATGGGCTTGGCTGTAGGTTCTTCATGGGCTGACCACTTTGCATACATTTAAACCAACGCGACATAAGTATTAGATCATTTGACACGTGCCGCTCTTCATGGGCTTGGCTGTCGGTTCTTCATGGGCTGACCACTTTGCATATCTTTAAACCATCGCAAAATAGGTATTTGGTCATCTGACATGTGCCGCTCTTCATGGGCTTGGCTGTCGGTTCTTCACGGGCTGACCACTTTACATACATTTAAACCAATGCGACATTAGTATTAGGTCATCTGACACGTGCCGCTCTTCATGGGTTTGGCTGTCAGTTCTTCATGGGCTGACCACTTTGCATACATGTAAACCAACGTGACATAAGTATTAGGTCATCTGACACGTGCTGCACTTCATGGGCTTGGCTGTCGTTTCTTCATGGGCTGACCACTTTGCATACATTTAAACCATCGCAAAATAGGTATTAGGTCATCTGACACGTGCCGCTCTTCATGGGCTTGGCTGTCGGATCTTCATGGGCTGACCACTTTGCATACATTTAAACCAATGCGACATAAGTATTAGGTCATCTTACACGTGCCGCTCTTCATGGGCTTGGCTGTCGGTTCTTCATGGGCTGAGCACTTTGCATACATTTAAACCATTGCAAAATAGGTATTAGGTCATCTGACACGTGCCGCTCTTCATGGGCTTGGCTGTCGGTTCTTCATGGGCTGACCACTTTGCATACATTTAAACCAACGCGACATAAGTATTAGGTCATCTGACACGTGCCGCTCTTCATGGGCTTGGCTGTCGGTTCTTCATGGGCTGACCACTTTGCATACATTTAAACCATTGCAAAATAGGTATTAGGTCATCTGACACGTGCCACTCTTCATGGGCTTGGCTGTCGGTTCTTCATGGGCTGACCACTTTGCATACATTTAAACCATCGCAAAATAGGTATTAGGTCATCTGACAGGTGCCGCTCTTCATGGGCTTGGCTGTCGTTTCTTCATGGGCTGACCACTTTGCATACATTTAAACCAAAACGACATAAGTATTAAGTCATCTGACACATGCCGCTCTTCATGGGCTTGGCTGTCGGTTCTTCATGGGCTGACCACTTTGCATACATTTAAACCAATGCGACCTAAGTATTAGGTCATGTGACACGTGCCGCTCTTCATGGGCTTGGCTGTCGGTTCTTCATGGGCTGACCACTTTCCATACATTTAAACCATCGCAAAATAGGTATTAGGTCATCTGACAGGTGCCGCTCTTCATGGGCTTGGTTGTCGGTTCTTCATGGGCTGACTACTTTGCATACATTTAAACCATCGCAAAATAGGTATTAGGTCATCTGACACGTGCCGCTCTTCATGGGCTTGGCTGTCGGTTCTTCATGGGCTGACCACTTTGCATACGTTTAAACCAACGCGACATAAGTATTAGGTCATCTGACACGTGCCACACTTCATGGGCTTGGCTGTCGGTTCTTCATGGGCTGACCACTTTGCATACACTTAAACCAACGCGACATAAGTATTAGGTCATCTGACACGTGCCGCTCTTCATGGGCTTGGCTGTCAGTTCTTCATGGGCTGACCACTTTGCATACATTTAAACCAACGCAACATAAGTATTAGGTCATCTGACACATGCTGCACTTCATGGGCTTGGCTGTCGGTTCTTCATGGGCTGACCACTTTGCATACATTTAAACCATCGCAAAATAGGTATTAGGTCATCTGACACGTGCCGCTCTTCATGGGCTTGGCTGTCGGCTCTTCATGGGCCGACCACTTTGCATACATTTAAACCAACGCGACATAAGTATTAGGTCATCTGACACGTGCCGCTCTTCATGGGCTTGGCTGTCGGTTCTTCATGGGCTGACCACTTCGCAGATATTTAAACCATTGCAAAATAGGTATTAGGTCATCTGACACGTGCCGTTCTTCATGGGCTTGGCTGTCGGTTCTTCATGGGCTGACCACTTTGCATACATTTAAACCATCGCGACATAAGTATTAGGTCATCTGACACGTGCCGCTCTTCATGGGCTTGGCTGTCGGTTCTTCATGGGCTGACCACGTTGCATACATTTAAACCAACGCGACATAAGTATTAGGTCATCTCACACGTGTTGCACTTCATGGGCTTGGCTGTCGGTTCTTCATGGGCTGACCACTTTGCATACATTTAAACCATCGCAAAATAGGTATTAGGTCACCTGACACGTGCCGCTCTTCATGGGCTTGGCTGTCGGTTCTTCATGGGCTGACCACTTTGCATACATTTAAACCAATGCGACATTAGTATTAGGTCATCTGACACGTGCCGCTCTTCATGGGCTTGGCTGTCGGTTCTTCATGGGCTGACCACTTTGCATACATTTAAACCAACGTGACTTAAGTATTAGGTCATCTGACACGTGCCGCTCTTCATGGGCTTGGCTGTCGGTTCTTCATGGGCTGACCACTTTGCATACATTTAAACCATCGCAAAATAGGTATTAGGTCATCTGACACGTGCCGCTCTTCATGGGCTTGGCTGTCGGTTCTTCATGGGCTGACCACTTTGCATACATTTAAACCAACGCGACATAAGTATTAGGTCATCTGACACGTGCTGCTCTACATGGGCTTGGCTGTCGGTTCTTCATGGGCTGACCACTTTGCATACATTTAAACCAATGCGACCTAAGTATTAGGTCATGTGACACGTGCCGCTCTTCATGGGCTTGGTTGTCGGTTCTTCATGGGCTGACCACTTTGCATACATTTAAACCATCGCAAAATAGGTATTAGGTCATCTGACAGGTGCCGCTTTTCATGGGCTTGGTTGTCGGTTCTTCATGGGCTGACCACTTTGCATACATTTAAACCATCGCAAAATAGGTATTAGGTCATCTGACACGTGCCGCTCTTCATGGGCTTGGCTGTCGGTTCTTCATGGGCTGACCACTTTGCATACATTTAAACCATCGCAAAATAGGTATTAGGTCATCTGACATGTGCCGCTCTTCATGGGCTTGGCTGTCGCTTCTTCATGGGCTGACCACTTTTCATACATTTAAACCAACGCGACATAAGTATTAGGTCATCTGACACGTGCCGCTCTTCATGGGCTTGGCTGTCGGTTCTTCATGGGCTGAGCACTTTGCATACATTTAACCCATTGCAAAATAGGTATTAGGTCATCTGACACGTGCCGCTCTTCATGGGCTTGGCTGTCGGTTCTTCATGGGCTGACCACTTTGCATACATTTAAACCAACGCGACATAAGTATTAGGTCATCTGACACATGCCGTGCTTCATGGGCTTGGCTGTCGGTTCTTCATGGGCTGACCACTTTGCATGTATTTAAACCATCGCAAAATAGGTATTAGGTCATCTGACAGGAGCCGCTCTTCATGGGCTTGGCTGTCGGTTCTTCATGGGCTGACTACTTTGCATAAACTTAACCATCGCAAAATAGGTATTAGGTCATCTGAAACGTGCCGCTCTTCATGGGCTTGGCTGTCGGTTCTTCATGGGCTGACCACTTTGCATACATTTAAACCAACGTGACATAAGTATTAGGTCATTTGACTCGTGCCGCTCTTCATGGGCTTGGCTGTTGGTTCTTTCTGGGCTGACCACTTTGCATACATTTAAACCAACGCGACATTAGTATTAGGTCATCTGACACGTGCCCCTCTTCATGGGCTTGGCTGGCGGTTCTTCATGGGCTGACGACTTTGCATACATTTAAACCAACACGACTTAAGTATTAGGTCATCTGACACATGCCGCTCTTTATGGGCTTGGCTGTCGGTTCTTCATGGGCTGACTACTTTGCATACATTTAAACCATCGCAAAATAGGTGTTAGGTCATCTGACACGTGCCGCTCTTCATGGGCTTGGCTGTCGGTTCTTCATGGGCTGACCACTTTGCATACATTTAAACCAACGCAACATAAGTATTAGGTCATGTGACATGATCCGCTCTTCATGGGCTTGGCTGTCGGTTCTTCATGGGCTGACCACTTTGCATACATTTAAACCATTGCAAAATAGGTATTAGGTCATCTGACACATGCCGCTCTTCATGGGCTTGGCTGTCAGTTCTTCATGGGCTGACCACTTTGCATACACTTAAACCAATGCGACGTAAGTATTAGGTCATCTGACACGTGCCGCTCTTCATGGGCTTGGCTGTCGGTTCTTCATGGGCTGACCACTTTGCATACATTTAAACCATCGCAAAATAGGTATTAGGTCATCTGACAGGTGCCGCTCTTCATGGGCTTGGTTGTCGGTTCTTCATGGGCTGACCATTTTGCATACATTTAAACCAACGCGACATAAGTATTAGGTCATCTGACACGTGCTGCACTTCATGGGCTAGGCTGTCGGTTCTTCATGGGCTGACCACTTTGCATACATTTAAACCATCGCAAAATAGGTATTAGGTCATCTGTCATGTGCTGCTCTTCATGGGCTTGGCTGTCGGTTCTTCATGGGCTGACCACTTTGCATACATTTAAACCATCGCAAAATACGTATTAGGTCATCTGACACGTGCCGCTCTTCATGGGCTTGGCAGTCGGTTCTTCATGGGCTGACCACCTTGCATACATTTAAACCATTGCAAAATAGGTATTAGGTCATCTGACACGTGCCACTCTTCATGGGCTTGGCTGTCGGTTCTTCATGGGCTGACCACTTTGCATACATTTAAACCATCGCAAAATAGGTGTTAGGTCATCTGACACGTGCCGCTCTTCATAGGCTTGGCTGTCGGTTCTTCATGGGCTGACCACTTTGCATACATTTAAACCATTGCAAAATAGGTATTAGGTCATCTGACACGTGCCACTCTTCATGGGCTTGGCTGTCGGTTCTTCATGGGCTGACCACTTTGCATACATTTAAACCATCGCAAAATAGGTATTAGGTCATCTGACATGTGCCGCTCTTCATGGGCTTGGCTGTCTGTTCTTCATGGGCTGACCACTTTGCATACATTTAAACCATCGCAAAATACGTATTAGGTCATCTGACACGTGCCGCTCTTCATGGGCTTGGCAGTCGGTTCTTCATGGGCTGACTACTTTGCATACATTTAAACCAATGCGACATAAGTATTAGGTCATTTGACTCGTGCCGCTCTTCATGGGCTTGGCTGTCGGTTCTTCATGGGCTGCCTGACCACTTTGCATACATTTAAACCATCGCGACATTAGTATTAGGTCATCTGACACGTGCTGCTCTTCATGGTCTTGGCTGTCAGTTCTTCATGGTCTGACGACTTTGCATACATTTAAACCAACGCGACTTAAGTATTAGGTCATCTGACACGTGCCGCTCTTCATGGGCTTGGCTGTCGGTTCTTCATGGGCTGACTACTTTGCATACATTTAAACCATCGCAAAATAGGTATTAGGTCATCTGACACATGCCGCTCTTCATGGGCTTGGCTGTCGGTTCTTCATGGGCTGACCACTTTGCATACATTTAAACCATCGCAAAAAACGTATTAGGTCATCTGACACGTGCCGATCTTCATGGGCTTGGCTGTAGGTTCTTCATGGGCTGACCACTTTGCATACATTTAAACCAACGCGACATAAGTATTAGATCATTTGACACGTGCCGCTCTTCATGGGCTTGGCTGTCGGTTCTTCATGGGCTGACCACTTTGCATATCTTTAAACCATCGCAAAATAGGTATTTGGTCATCTGACATGTGCCGCTCTTCATGGGCTTGGCTGTCGGTTCTTCACGGGCTGACCACTTTACATACATTTAAACCAATGCGACATTAGTATTAGGTCATCTGACACGTGCCGCTCTTCATGGGTTTGGCTGTCAGTTCTTCATGGGCTGACCACTTTGCATACATGTAAACCAACGTGACATAAGTATTAGGTCATCTGACACGTGCTGCACTTCATGGGCTTGGCTGTCGTTTCTTCATGGGCTGACCACTTTGCATACATTTAAACCATCGCAAAATAGGTATTAGGTCATCTGACACGTGCCGCTCTTCATGGGCTTGGCTGTCGGATCTTCATGGGCTGACCACTTTGCATACATTTAAACCAATGCGACATAAGTATTAGGTCATCTTACACGTGCCGCTCTTCATGGGCTTGGCTGTCGGTTCTTCATGGGCTGAGCACTTTGCATACATTTAAACCATTGCAAAATAGGTATTAGGTCATCTGACACGTGCCGCTCTTCATGGGCTTGGCTGTCGGTTCTTCATGGGCTGACCACTTTGCATACATTTAAACCAACGCGACATAAGTATTAGGTCATCTGACACGTGCTGCTCTTCATAGGCTTGGCTGTCGGTTCTTCATGGGCTGACCACTTTGCATACATTTAAACCATTGCAAAATAGGTATTAGGTCATCTGACACGTGCCACTCTTCATGGGCTTGGCTGTCGGTTCTTCATGGGCTGACCACTTTGCATACATTTAAACCATCGCAAAATAGGTATTAGGTCATCTGACAGGTGCCGCTCTTCATGGGCTTGGCTGTCGGTTCTTCATGGGCTGACCACTTTGCATACATTTAAACCAAAACGACATAAGTATTAAGTCATCTGACACATGCCGCTCTTCATGGGCTTGGCTGTCGGTTCTTCATGGGCTGACCACTTTGCATACATTTAAACCAATGCGACCTAAGTATTAGGTCATGTGACACGTGCCGCTCTTCATGGGCTTGGCTGTCGGTTCTTCATGGGCTGACCACTTTGCATACATTTAAACCATCGCAAAATAGGTATTAGGTCATCTGACAGGTGCCGCTCTTCATGGGCTTGGTTGTCGGTTCTTCATGGGCTGACTACTTTGCATACATTTAAACCATCGCAAAATAGGTATTAGGTCATCTGACACGTGCCGCTCTTCATGGGCTTGGCTGTCGGTTCTTCATGGGCTGACCACTTTGCATACGTTTAAACCAACGCGACATAAGTATTAGGTCATCTGACACGTGCCACACTTCATGGGCTTGGCTGTCGGTTCTTCATGGTCTGACCACTTTGCATACACTTAAACCAACGCGACATAAGTATTAGGTCATCTGACACGTGCCGCTCTTCATGGGCTTGGCTGTCAGTTCTTCATGGGCTGACCACTTTGCATACATTTAAACCAACGCAACATAAGTATTAGGTCATCTGACACATGCTGCACTTCATGGGCTTGGCTGTCGGTTCTTCATGGGCTGACCACTTTGCATACATTTAAACCATCGCAAAATAGGTATTAGGTCATCTGACACGTGCCGCTCTTCATGGGCTTGGCTGTCGGCTCTTCATGGGCCGACCACTTTGCATACATTTAAACCAACGCGACATAAGTATTAGGTCATCTGACACGTGCCGCTCTTCATGGGCTTGGCTGTCGGTTCTTCATGGGCTGACCACTTCGCAGATATTTAAACCATTGCAAAATAGGTATTAGGTCATCTGACACGTGCCGTTCTTCATGGGCTTGGCTGTCGGTTCTTCATGGGCTGACCACTTTGCATACATTTAAACCATCGCGACATAAGTATTAGGTCATCTGACACGTGCCGCTCTTCATGGGCTTGGCTGTCGGTTCTTCATGGGCTGACCACGTTGCATACATTTAAACCAACGCGACATAAGTATTAGGTCATCTCACACGTGTTGCACTTCATGGGCTTGGCTGTCGGTTCTTCATGGGCTGACCACTTTGCATACATTTAAACCATCGCAAAATAGGTATTAGGTCACCTGACACGTGCCGCTCTTCATGGGCTTGGCTGTCGGTTCTTCATGGGCTGACCAATTTGCATACATTTAAACCAACGCGACATAAGTATTAGGTCATTTGACACGTGGCGCTCTTCATGGGCTTGGCTGTCGGTTCTTCATGGGCTGACCACTTTGCATACATTTAAACCAATGCGACATTAGTATTAGGTCATCTGACACGTGCCGCTCTTCATGGGCTTGGCTGTCGGTTCTTCATGGGCTGACCACTTTGCATACATTTAAACCAACGTGACTTAAGTATTAGGTCATCTGACACGTGCCGCTCTTCATGGGCTTGGCTGTCGGTTCTTCATGGGCTGACCACTTTGCATACATTTAAACCATCGCAAAATAGGTATTAGGTCATCTGACACGTGCCGCTCTTCATGGGCTTGGCTGTCGGTTCTTCATGGGCTGACCACTTTGCATACATTTAAACCAACGCGACATAAGTATTAGGTCATCTGACACGTGCTGCTCTACATGGGCTTGGCTGTCGGTTCTTCATGGGCTGACCACTTTGCATACATTTAAACCAATGCGACCTAAGTATTAGGTCATGTGACACGTGCCGCTCTTCATGGGCTTGGTTGTCGGTTCTTCATGGGCTGACCACTTTGCATACATTTAAACCATCGCAAAATAGGTATTAGGTCATCTGACAGGTGCCGCTTTTCATGGGCTTGGTTGTCGGTTCTTCATGGGCTGACCACTTTGCATACATTTAAACCATCGCAAAATAGGTATTAGGTCATCTGACACGTGCCGCTCTTCATGGGCTTGGCTGTCGGTTCTTCATGGGCTGACCACTTTGCATACATTTAAACCATCGCAAAATAGGTATTAGGTCATCTGACATGTGCCGCTCTTCATGGGCTTGGCTGTCGATTCTTCATGGGCTGACCACTTTTCATACATTTAAACCAACGCGACATAAGTATTAGGTCATCTGACACGTGCCGCTCTTCATGGGCTTGGCTGTCGGTTCTTCATGGGCTGAGCACTTTGCATACATTTAACCCATTGCAAAATAGGTATTAGGTCATCTGACACGTGCCGCTCTTCATGGGCTTGGCTGTCGGTTCTTCATGGGCTGACCACTTTGCATACATTTAAACCAACGCGACATAAGTATTAGGTCATCTGACACATGCCGTGCTTCATGGGCTTGGCTGTCGGTTCTTCATGGGCTGACCACTTTGCATGTATTTAAACCATCGCAAAATAGGTATTAGGTCATCTGACAGGAGCCGCTCTTCATGGGCTTGGCTGTCGGTTCTTCATGGGCTGACTACTTTGCATAAACTTAACCATCGCAAAATAGGTATTAGGTCATCTGAAACGTGCCGCTCTTCATGGGCTTGGCTGTCGGTTCTTCATGGGCTGACCACTTTGCATACATTTAAACCAACGTGACATAAGTATTAGGTCATTTGACTCGTGCCGCTCTTCATGGGCTTGGCTGTCGGTTCTTTCTGGGCTGACCACTTTGCATAC
Source organism: Pictodentalium vernedei (assembly GCA_031216915.1). Classification (NCBI taxonomy): domain Eukaryota; kingdom Metazoa; phylum Mollusca; class Scaphopoda; order Dentaliida; family Dentaliidae; genus Pictodentalium; species Pictodentalium vernedei. The sequence goes on along the minus strand of CM062291.1, from coordinate 114,861,084 downwards.
ATTTAAACCAACGCGACATTAGTATTACGTCATCTGACACGTGCCCCTCTTCATGGGCTTGGCTGTCGGTTCTTCATGGGCTGACGACTTTGCATACATTTAAACCAACGCGACTTAAGTATTAGGTCATCTGACACATGCCGCTCTTTATGGGCTTGGCTGTCGGTTCTTCATGGGCTGACTACTTTGCATACATTTAAACCATCGCAAAATAGGTATTAGGTCATCTGACACGTGCCGCTCTTCATGGTCTTGGCTGTCGGGTCTTCATGGGCTGACCACTTTGCATACATTTAAACCAACGCAACATAAGTATTAGGTCATGTGACACGTACCGCTCTTCAGGGGCTTGGCTGTCGGTTCTTCATGGGCTGACCACTTTGCATACATTTAAACCATTGCAAAATAGGTATTAGGTCATCTGACACGTGCCGCTCTTCATGGGCTTGGCTGTCGGTTCTTCATGGGCTGACCACTTTGCATACATTTAAACCAACGCAACCTAAGTATTAGGTCATCTGACACGTGCCGCTCTTCATGGGCTTGGCTGTCGGTTCTTCATGGGCTGACCACTTTGCATACATTTAAACCATCGCAAAATAGGTATTAGGTCATCTGACAGGTGCCGCTCTTCATGGGCTTGGTTGTCGGTTCTTCATGGGCTGACCACTTTGCATACATTTAAACCAACGCAACATAAGTATTAGGTCATCTGACACGTGCTGCACTTCATGGGCTTGGCTGTCGGTTCTTCATGGGCTGACCACTTTGCATACATTTAAACCATCGCAAAATAGGTATTAGGTCATCTGACATGTGCCGCTCTTCATGGGCTTGGCTGTCGGTTCTTCATGGGCTGACCACTTTGCATACATTCAAACCATCGCAAAATACGTATTAGGTCATCTGACACGTGCCGCTCTTCATGGGCTTGGCAGTCGGTTCTTCATGGGCTGACCACTTTGCATACATTTAAACCAACGCGACATAAGTATTAGGTCATTTGACTCGTGCCGCTCTTCATGGGCTTGGCTGTCGGTTCTTCATGGGCTGACTGACCACTTTGCATACATTTAAACCAACGCGACATTAGTATTAGGTCATTTGACACGTGCCGCTCTTCATGGTCTTGGCTGTCAGTTCTTCATGGGCTGACGACTTTGCATACATTTAAACCAACACGACTTAAGTATTAGGTCATCTGACACGTGCCGCTCTTCATGGGCTTGGCTGTCGGTTCTTCATGGGCTGACTAGTTTGCATACATTTAAACCATCGCAAAATAGGTATTAGGTCATCTGACAAGTGCCGCTCTTCATGGGCTTGGCTGTCGGTTCTTCATGGGCTGACCACTTTGCATAGATTTAAACCATCGCAAAAAAGGTATTAGGTCATGTGTCCCGTGCCGCTCTTCATGGGCTTGGCTGTCGGTTCTTCATGGGCTGACCACTTTGCATACATTTAAACCAACGCGACATAAGTATTAGGTCATTTGACACGTGCCGCTCTTCATGGGCTTGGCTGTCGGTTCTTCATGGCTGACCACTTTGCATATATTTAAACCATCGCAAAATAGGTATTTGGTCATCTGACACGTGCCGCTCTTCATAGGCTTGGCTGTCGGTTCTTCATGGGCTGACCACTTTGCATACATTTAAACCAACGCGACATTAGTATTAGGTCATCTGACACGTGCCGCTCTTCTTGGGCTTGGCTGTCAGTTCTTCATGGGCTGACCACTTTGCATACATTTAAACCAACGCGACATAAGTATTAGGTCATCTGACACGTGCTGCACTTCATGGGCTTGGCTGTCGGTTCTTCATGGGCTGACCACTTTGCATACTTTCAAACCATCGCAAAATAGGTATTAGGTCATCTGAAACGTGCCGCTCTTCATGGGCTTGGCTGTCGGTTCTTCATGGGCTGACCACTTTGCATACATTTAAACCAACGCGACATAAGTATTAGGTCATCTTACACGTGCCGCTCTTCATGGGCTTGGCTGTCGGTTCTTCATGGGCTGAGCACTTTGCATACATTTAAACCATTGCAAAATAGGTATTAGGTCATCTGACACGTGCCGCTCTTCATGGGCTTGGCTGTCGGTTCTTCATGGGCTGACTACTTTGCATACATTTAAACCAACGCGACATAAGTATTAGGTCATCTGACACGTGCCGCTATTCATGGGCTTGGCTGTCGGTTCTTCATGGGCTGACCACTTTGCATACATTTAAACCATTGCAAAATAGGTATTAGGTCATCTGACACGTGCCGCTCTTCATGGGCTTGGCTGTCGGTTCTTCATGGGCTGACCACTTTGCATACATTTAAACCATCGCAAAATAGGTATTAGGTCATCTGACAGGTGCCGCTCTTCATGGGCTTGGCTGTCGGTTCTTCATGGGCTGACCACTTTGCATACATTTAAACCAACGCGACATTAGTATTAGGTCATCTGACACGTGCCCCTCTTCATGGGCTTGGCTGGCGGTTCTTCATGGGCTGACGACTTTGCATACATTTAAACCAACGCGACTTAAGTATTAGGTCATCTGACACATGCCGCTCTTTATGGGCTTGGCTGTCGGTTCTTCATGGGCTGACTACTTTCCATACATTTAAACCATCGCAAAATAGGTATTAGGTCATCTGACACGTGCCACTCTTCATGGGCCTGGCTGTCGGTTCTTCATGGGCTGACCACTTTGCATACATTTAAACCAACGCAACATAAGTATTAGGTCATGTGACATGTACCGCTCTTCATGGGCTTGGCTGTCGGTTCTTCATGGGCTGACCACTTTGCATACATTTAAACCATTGCAAAATAGGTATTAGGTCATCTGACACGTGCCGCTCTTCATGGGCTTGGCTGTCGGTTCTTCATGGGCTGACCACTTTGCATACACTTAAACCAACGCGACCTAAGTATTAGGTCATCTGACACGTGCTGCTCTTCATGGGCTTGGCTGTCGATTCTTCATGGGCTGACCACTTTGCATACATTTAAACCATCGCAAAATAGGTATTAGGTCATCTGACAGGTGCCGCTCTTCATGGGCTTGGTTGTCGGTTCTTCATGGGCTGACCACTTTGCATACATTTAAACAAACGCGACATAAGTATTAGGTCATCTGACACGTGCTGCACTTCATGGGCTAGGCTGTCGGTTCTTCATGGGCTGACCACTTTGCATACATTTAAACCATCGCAAAATAGGTATTAGGTCATCTGACATGTGCCGCTCTTCATGGGCTTGGCTGTCGGTTCTTCATGGGCTGACCACTTTGCATACATTTAAACCATCGCAAAATAAGTATTAGGTCATCTGACACGTGCCGCTCTTCATGGGCTTGGCAGTCGGTTCTTCATGGGCTGACCACTTTGCATACATTTAAACCAACGCGACATAAGTATTAGGTCATTTGACTCGTGCCGCTCTTCATGGGCTTGGCTGTCGGTTCTTCATGGGCTGACTGACCACTTTGCATACATTTAAACCATCGCGTCATTAGTATTAGGTCATCTGACACGTGCCGCTCTTCATGGTCTTGGCTGTCAGTTCTTCATGGGCTGACGACTTTGCATACATTTAAACCAACGCGACTTAAGTATTAGGTCATCTGACACGTGCCGCTCTTCATGGGCTTGGCTGTCGGTTCTTCATGTGCTGACTACTTTGCATACATTTAAACCATCGCAAAATAGGTATTAGGTCATCTGACACGTGCCGCTCTTCATGGGCTTGGCTGTCGGTTCTTCATGGGCTGACCACTTTGCATACATTTAAACCATCGCAAAAAACGTATTAGGTGATCTGACACGTGCCGATCTTCATGGGCTTGGCTGTCGGTTCTTCATGGGCTGACCACTTTGCATACATTTAAACCAACGCGACATAAGTATTAGATCATTTGACACGTGCCACTCTTCATGGGCTTGGCTGTCGGTTCTTCATGGGCTGACCACTTTGCATATCTTTAAACCATCGCAAAATAGGTATTTGGTCATCTGACATGTGCCGCTCTTCATGGGCTTGGCTGTCGGTTCTTCACGGGCTGACCACTTTACATACATTTAAACCAATGCGACATTAGTATTAGGTCATCTGACACGTGCCGCTCTTCATGGGCTTGGATGTCAGTTCTTCATGGGCTGACCACTTCGCATACATTTAAACCAATGTGACATAAGTATTAGGTCATCTGACACGTGCTGCACTTCATGGGCTTGGCTGTCGTTTCTTCATGGGCTGACCACTTTGCATACATTTAAACCATCGCAAAATAGGTATTAGGTCATCTGACACGTGCCGCTCTTCATGGGCTTGGCTGTCGGATCTTCATGGGCTGACCACTTTGCATACATTTAAACCAACGCGACATAAGTATTAGGTCATCTTACACGTGCCGCTCTTCATGGGCTTGGCTGTCGGTTCTTCATGGGCTGAGCACTTTGCATACATTTAAACCATTGCAAAATAGGTATTAGGTCATCTGACACGTGCCGCTCTTCATGGGCTTGGCTGTCGGTTCTTCATGGGCTGACCACTTTGCATACATTTAAACCAACGCGACATAAGTATTAGGTCATCTGACACGTGCCGCTCTTCATAGGCTTGGCTGTCGGTTCTTCATGGGCTGACCACTTTGCATACATTTAAACCATTGCAAAATAGGTATTAGGTCATCTGACACGTGCCACTCTTCATGGGCTTGGCTGTCGGTTCTTCATGGGCTGACCACTTTGCATACATTTAAACCATCGCAAAATAGGTATTAGGTCATCTGACAGGTGCCGCTCTTCATGGGCTTGGCTGTCGGTTCTTCATGGGCTGACCACTTTGCATACATTTAAACCAACACGACATAAGTATTAAGTCATCTGACACGTGCCGCTCTTCATGGGCTTGGCTGTCGGTTCTTCATGGGCTGACCACTTTGCATACATTTAAACCAATGCGACCTAAGTATTAGGTCATGTGACACATGCCGCTCTTCATGGGCTTGGCTGTCGGTTCTTCATGGGCTGACCACTTTGCATACATTTAAACCATCGCAAAATAGGTATTAGGTCATCTGACAGGTGCCGCTCTTCATGGGCTTGGTTGTCGGTTCTTCATGGGCTGACTACTTTGCATACATTTAAACCATCGCAAAATAGGTATTAGGTCATCTGACACGTGCCGCTCTTCATGGGCTTGGCTGTCGGTTCTTCATGGGCTGACCACTTTGCATACGTTTAAACCAACGCGACATAAGTATTAGGTCATCTGACACGTGCCGCTCTTCATGGGCTTGGCTGTCGGTTCTCCATGGGCTGACCACTTTGCAGATATTTAAACCATTGCAAAATAGGTATTAGGTCATCTGACACGTGCTGTTCTTCATGGGCTTGGCTGTCGGTTCTTCATGGGCTGACCACTTTGCATACATTTAAACCATCGCGACATAAGTATTAGGTCATCTGACACGTGCCGCTCTTCATGGGCTTGGCTGTCGGTTCTTCATGGGCTGACCACGTTGCATACATTTAAACCAAACCGACATAAGTATTAGGTCATCTCACACGTGTTGCACTTCATGGGCTTGGCTGTCGGTTCTTCATGGGCTGACCACTTTGCATACATTTAAACCATCGCAAAATAGGTATTAGGTCACCTGATACGTGCCACTCTTCATGGGCTTGGCTGTCGGTTCTTCATGGGCTGACCACTTTGCATACATTTAAACCAACGCGACATAAGTATTAGGTCATTTGACATGTGGCGCTCTTCATGGGCTTGGCTGTCGGTTCTTCATGGGCTGACCACTTTGCATACATTTAAACCAACGCGACATTAGTACTAGGTCATCTGACACGTGCCGCTCTTCATGGGCTTGGCTGTCGGTTCTTCATGGGCTGACCACTTTGCATACATTTAAACCAACGTGACTTAAGTATTAGGTCATCTGACACGTGCCGCTCTTCATGGGCTTGGCTGTCGGTTCTTCATGGGCTGACCACTTTGCATACATTTAAACCATCGCAAAATAGGTATTAGGTCATCTGACACGTGCCGCTCTTCATGGGCTTGGCTGTCGGTTCTTCATGGGCTGACCACTTTGCATACATTTAAACCAACGCGACATAAGTATTAGGTCATCTGACACGTGCTGCTCTTCATGGGCTTGGCTGTCGGTTCTTCATGGGCTGACCACTTTGCATACATTTAAACCAATGCGACCTAAGTATTAGGTCATGTGACACGTGCCGCTCTTCATGGGCTTGGTTGTCGGTTCTTCATGGGCTGACCACTTTGCATGCATTTAAACCATCGCAAAATAGGTATTAGGTCATCTGACAGGTGCCGCTTTTCATGGGCTTGGTTGTCGGTTCTTCATGGGCTGACCACTTTGCATACATTTAAACCATCGCAAAATAGGTATTAGGTCATCTGACACGTGCTGCTCTTCATGGGCTTGGCTGTCGGTTCTTCATGGGCTGACCACTTTGCATACATTTAAACCATCGCAAAATAGGTATTAGGTCATCTGACACGTGCCGCTCTTCATGGGCTTGGCTGTCGGTTCTTCATGGGCTGACCACTTTTCATACATTTAAACCAACGCGACATAAGTATTAGGTCATCTGACACGTGCCGCTCTTCATGGGCTTGGCTGTCGGTTCTTCATGGGCTGAGCACTTTGCATACATTTAACCCATTGCAAAATAGGTATTAGGTCATCTGACACGTGCCGCTCTTCATGGGCTTGGCTGTCGGTTCTTCATGGGCTGACCACTTTGCATACATTTAAACCAACGCGACATAAGTATTAGGTCATCTGACACATGCCGTTCTTCATGGGCGTGGCTGTCGGTTCTTCATGGGCTGACCACCTTGCATACATTTAAACCATCGCAAAATAGGTATTAGGTCATCTGACACGTGCCGCTCTTCATGGGCTTGGCTGTCGGTTCTTCATGGGCTGACCACTTTGCATACATTTAAACCAATGCGACCTAAGTATTAGGTCATGTGACACATGCCGCTCTTCATGGGCTTGGCTGTCGGTTCTTCATGGGCTGACCACTTTGCATACATTTAAACCATTGCAAAATAGGTATTAGGTCATCTGACAGGTGCCGCTTTTCATGGGCTTGGTTGTCGGTTTTTCATGGGCTGACCACTTTGCATACATTTGAACCATCGCAAAATAGGTATTAGGTCATCTGACACGTGCCGCTCTTCATGGGCTTGGTTGTCGGTTTTTCATGGGCTGACCACTTTGCATACATTTGAACCATCGCAAAATAGGTATTAGGTCATCTGACACGTGCCGCTCTTCATGGGCTTGGCTGTCGGTTCTTCATGGGCTGACCACTTTGCATACATTTAAACCATCGCAAAATAGGTATTAGGTCATCTGACACGTGCCGCTCTTCATGGGCTTGGCTGTCGGTTCTTCATGGGCTGACCACTTTTCATACATTTAAACCAACGCGACATAAGTATTAGGTCATCTGACACGTGCCGCTCTTCATGGGCTTGGCTGTCGGTTCTTCATGGGCTGAGCACTTTGCATACATTTAACCCATTGCAAAATAGGTATTAGGTCATCTGACACGTGCCGCTCTTCATGGGCTTGGCTGTCGGTTCTTCATGGGCTGACCAAATTGCATGCATTTGAACCAACGCGACATAAGTATTAGGTCATCTGACACATGCCGTTCTTCATGGGCTTGGCTGTCGGTTCTTCATGGGCTGACCACCTTGCATACATTTAAACCATCGCAAAATAGGTATTAGGTCATCTGACACGTGCCGCTCTTCATGGGCTTGGCTGTCGGTTCTTCATGGGCTGAACACTTTGCATACATTTAAACCAACGCGACATAAGTATTAAGTCATCTGACACGTGCTGCTCTTCATGGGCTTGGCTGTCGGTTCTTCATGGGCTGACTACTTTGCATACATTTAAACCATTGCAAAATAGGTATTAGGTCATCTGATGCGTGCCACTCTTCATGGGCTTGGCTGTCGGTTCTTCATGGGCTGACCACTTTGCATACATTTAAACCAATGCGACATAAGTATTACGTCATCTGACACGTGCTGCACTTCATGGGCTTGGCTGTCGGTTCTTCATGGGCTGACCACTTTGCATACATTTAAACCATCGCAAAATAGGTATTAGGTCATCTGACACGTGCCGCTCTTCATGGGCTTGGCTGTCGATTTTTCATGGGCTGACAACTTTGCATACATTTAAACCATCGCAAAATAGGTATTAGGTCATCTGACACGTGCCGCTCTTCATGGGCTTGGCTCTCGGTTCTTCATGGGCTGACCACATTGCATACATTTAAACCCACGTGACATAAGTATTAGGTCATTTGACATGTGCCGCTCTTCATGGGCTTGGCTGTCAGTTCTTCATGGGCTTGGCTGTCAGTTCTTCATGGGCTGACCACTTTGCATACATTTAAACCAATGCGACATTAGTATTAGGTCATCTGACACGTGCCGCTCTTCATGGGCTTGGCTGTCGGTTCTTCATGAGCTGACCACTTTGCATACCTTTAAACCAACACGACATAAGTATTAGGTCATGTGACACGTGCCGCTCTTCATGGGCTTGGCTGTCGGTTCTTCATGGGCTGACCACTCTGCATACATTTAAACCAACGCGACGTAAGTATTAGGTCATCTGACATGTGCTGCACTTCATGGGCTTGGCTGTCGGTTCTTCATGGGCTGACCACTTTGCATACATTTAAACCATCGCAAAATAGGTATTAGGTCATCTGACACGTGCCGCTCTTCATGGGCTTGGCTGTCGGTTCTTCATGGGCTGACCACTTTTCATACATTTAAACCAACGCGACATAAGTATTAGGTCATCTGACACGTGCCGCTCTTCATGGGCTTGGCTGTCGGTTCTTCATGGGCTGAGCACTTTGCATACATTTAACCCATTGCAAAATAGGTATTAGGTCATCTGACACGTGCCGCTCTTCATGGGCTTGGCTGTCGGTTCTTCATGGGCTGACCACTTTGCATACATTTAAACCAACGCGACATAAGTATTAGGTCATCTGACACATGCCGTTCTTCATGGGCGTGGCTGTCGGTTCTTCATGGGCTGACCCCCTTGCATACATTTAAACCATCGCAAAATAGGTATTAGGTCATCTGACACGTGCCGCTCTTCATGGGCTTGGCTGTCGGTTCTTCATGGGCTGACCACTTTGCATACATTTAAACCAATGTGACCTAAGTATTAGGTCATGTGACACATGCCGCTCTTCATGGGCTTGGCTGTCGGTTCTTCATGGGCTGACCACTTTGCATACATTTAAACCATCGCAAAATAGGTATTAGGTCATCTGACAGGTGCCGCTTTTCATGGGCTTGGTTGTCGGTTCTTCATGGGTTGACCACTTTGCATACATTTGAACCATCGCAAAATAGGTATTAGGTCATCTGACACGTGCCGCTCTTCATGGGCTTGGCTGTCGGTTCTTCATGGGCTGACCACTTTGCATACATTTAAACCATCGCAAAATAGGTATTAGGTCATCTGACACGTGCCGCTCTTCATGGGCTTGGCTGTCGGTTCTTCATGGGCTGACCACTTCTCATACATTTAAACCAACGCGACATAAGTATTAGGTCATCTGACACGTGCCGCTCTTCATGGGCTTGGCTGTCGGTTCTTCATGGGCTGAGCACTTTGCATACATTTAACCCATTGCAAAATAGGTATTAGGTCATCTGACACGTGCCGCTCTTCATGGGCTTGGCTGTCGGTTCTTCATGGGCTGACCACTTTGCATGCATTTAAACCAACGCGACATAAGTATTAGGTCATCTGACACATGCCGTTCTTCATGGGCTTGGCTGTCGGTTCTTCATGGGCTGACCACCTTGCATACATTTAAACCATCGCAAAATAGGTATTAGGTCATCTGTCACGTGCCGCTCTTCATGGGCTTGGCTGTCGGTTCTTCATGGGCTGAACACTTTGCATACATTTAAACCAACGCGACATAAGTATTAAGTCATCTGACACGTGCTGCTCTTCATGGGCTTGGCTGTCGGTTCTTCATGGGCTGACTACTTTGCATACATTTAAACCATTGCAAAATAGGTATTAGGTCATCTGACGCGTGCCACTCTTCATGGGCTTGGCTGTCGGTTCTTCATGGGCTGACCACTTTGCATACATTTAAACCAATGCGACATAAGTATTACGTCATCTGACACGTGCTGCACTTCATGGGCTTGGCTGTCGGTTCTTCATGGGCTGACCACTTTGCATACATTTAAACCATCGCAAAATAGGTATTAGGTCATCTGACACGTGCCGCTCTTCATGGGCTTGGCTGTCGATTTTTCATGGGCTGACAACTTTGCATACATTTAAACCATCGCAAAATAGGTATTAGGTCATCTGACACGTGCCGCTCTTCATGGGCTTGGCTATCGGTTCTTCATGGGCTGACCACATTGCATACATTTAAACCCACGTGACATAAGTATTAGGTCATTTGACACGTGCCGCTCTTCATGGGCTTGGCTGTCAGTTCTTCATGGGCTTGGCTGTCAGTTCTTCATGGGCTGACCGCTTTGCATACATTTAAACCAACGCGACATTAGTATTAGGTCATCTGACACGTGCCGCTCTTCATGGGCTTGGCTGTCGGTTCTTCATGAGCTGACCACTTTGCATACCTTTAAACCAACACGACATAAGTATTAGGTCATGTGACACGTGCCGCTCTTCATGGGCTTGGCTGTCGGTTCTTCATGGGCTGACCACTCTGCATACATTTAAACCAACGCGACGTAAGTATTAGGTCATCTGACATGTGCTGCACTTCATGGGCTTGGCTGTCGGTTCTTCATGGGCTGACCACTTTGCATACATTTAAACCATCGCAAAATAGGTATTAGGTCATCTGACACGTGCCGCTCTTCATGGGCTTGGTTGTCGGTTCTTCATGGGCTGACCACTTTGCATACGTTTAAACCAACGCGACATAAGTATTAGGTCATCTGACACGTGCCACTCTTCATGGGCTTGGCTGTTGGTTCTTCATGGGCTGACCACTTTGCATACACTTAAACCAACGCGACATAAGTATTAGGTCATCTGACACGTGCCGCTCTTCATGGGCTTGGCTGTCAGTTCTTCATGGGCTGACCACTTTGCATACATTTAAACCAACGCAACATAAGTATTAGGTCATCTGACACGTGCTGCACTTCATGGGCTTGGCTGTCGGTTCTTCACAGGCTGACCACTTTGCATACATTTAAACCATCGCAAAATAGGTATTAGGTCATCTGACACGTGCCGCTCTTCATGGGCTTGGCTGTCGGTTCTTCATGGGCCGACCACTTTGCATACATTTAAACCAACGCGACATAAGTATTAGGTCATCTGACACGTGCCGCTCTTCATGGGCTTGGCTGTCGGTTCTTCATGGGCTGACGAATTTGCAGATATTTAAACCATTGCAAAATAGGTATTAGGTCATCTGACACGTGCCGTTCTTCATGGGCTTGGCTGTCGGTTCTTCATGGGCTGACCACTTTGCATACATTTAAACCATCGCGACATAAGTATTAGGTCATCTGACACGTACCGCTCTTCATGGGCTTGGCTGTCGGTTCTTCATGGGCTGACCACTTTGCATACATTTAAACCAACGCGACATAAGTATTAGGTCATTTGACACATGGCCCTCTTCATGGGCTTGGCTGTCGGTTCTTCATGGGCTGACCACTTTGCATACATTTAAACCAACGCGACATTAGTATTAGGTCATCTGACACGTGCCGCTCTTCATGGGCTTGGCTGTCGGTTCTTCATGGGCTGACCACTTTGCATACATTTAAACCAACGTGACTTAAGTATTAGGTCATCTGACACGTGCCGCTCTTCATGGGCCTGGCTGTCGGTTCTTCATGGGCTGACCACTTTGCATACATTTAAACCATCGCAAAATAGGTATTAGGTCATCTGACACGTGCCGCTCTTCATGGGCTTGGCTGTCGGTTCTTCATGGGCTGACCACTTTGCATACATTTAAACCAACGCGACATAAGTATTAGGTCATCTGACACGTGCTGCTCTTCATGGGCTTGGCTGTCGGTTCTTCATGGGCTGACCACTTTGCATACATTTAAACCAATGCGACCTAAGTATTAGGTCATGTGACACGTGCCGCTCTTCATGGGCTTGGCTGTCGGTTCTTCATGGGCTGACCACTTTGCATACATTTAAACCATCGCAAAATAGGTATTAGGTCATCTGACAGGTGCCGCTTTTCATGGGCTTGGTTGTCGGTTCTTCATGGGCTGACCACTTTGCATACATTTAAACCATCGCAAAATAGGTATTAGGTCATCTGACACGTGCCGCTCTTCATGGGCTTGGCTGTCGGTTCTTCATGGGCTGACCACTTTGCATACATTTAAACCATCGCAAAATATGTATTAGGTCATCTGACACGTGCCGCTCTTCATGGGCTTGGCTGTCGGTTCTTCATGGGCTGACCACTTTTCATACATTTAAACCAACGCGACATAAGTATTAGGTCATCTGACACGTGCCGCTCTTCATGGGCTTGGCTGTCGGTTCTTCATGGGCTGAGCACTTTGCATACATTTAACCCATTGCAAAATAGGTATTAGGTCATCTGACACGTGCCGCTCTTCATGGGCTTGGCTGTCGGTTCTTCATGGGCTGACCACTTTGCATACATTTAAACCAACGCGACATAAGTATTAGGTCATCTGACACATGCAGTTCTTCATGGGCTTGGCTGTCGGTTCTTCATGGGCTGACCACCTTGCATACATTTGAACCATCGCAAAATAGGTATTAGGTCATCTGACACGTGCCGCTCTTCATGGGCTTGGCTGTCGGTTCTTCATGGGCTGACCACTTTGCATACATTTAAACCATCGCAAAATAGGTATTAGGTCATCTGACACGTGCTGCACTTCATGGGCTTGGCTGTCGGTTCTTCATGGGCTGAACACTTTGCATACATTTAAACCAACGCGACATAAGTATTAAGTCATCTGACACGTGCTGCTCTTCATGGGCTTGGCTGTCAGTTCTTCATGGGCTGACTACTTTGCATACATTTAAACCATTGCAAAATAGGTATTAGGTCATCTGACACGTGCCACTCTTCATGGGCTTGGCTGTCGGTTCTTCATGGGCTGACCACTTTGCATACATTTAAACCAATGCGACATAAGTATTACGTCATCTGACACGTGCTGCACTTCATGGGCTTGGCTGTCGGTTCTTCATGGGCTGACCACTTTGCATACATTTAAACCATCGCAAAATAGGTATTAGGTCATCTGACACGTGCCGCTCTTCATGGGCTTGGCTGTCGATTTTTCATGGGCTGACAAATTTGCATACATTTAAACCATCGCAAAATAGGTATTAGGTCATCTGACACGTGCCGCTCTTCATGGGCTTGGCTATCGGTTCTTCATGGGCTGACCACATTGCATACATTTAAACCCACGTGACATAAGTATTAGGTCATTTGACACGTGCCGCTCTTCATGGGCTTGGCTGTCAGTTCTTCATGGGCTTGGCTGTCAGTTCTTCATGGGCTGACCACTTTGCATACATTTAAACCAACGCGACATTAGTATTAGGTCATCTGACACGTGCCGCTCTTCATGGGCTTGGCTGTCGGTTCTTCATGAGCTGACCACTTTGCATACCTTTAAACCAACACGACATAAGTATTAGGTCATGTGACACGTGCCGCTCTTCATGGGCTTGGCTGTCGGTTCTTCATGGGCTGACCACTTTGCATACATTTAAACCAACGCGACGTAAGTATTAGGTCATCTGACACGTGCTGCACTTCATGGGCTTGGCTGTCGGTTCTTCATGGGCTGACCACTTTGCATACATTTAAACCATCGCAAAATAGGTATTAGGTCATCTGACACGTGCCGCTCTTCATGGGCTTGGCTGTTGGTTCTTCATGGGCTGACCACTTTGCATACATTTAAACCAATGCGACATTAGTATTAGCTCATCTGACACGTGCCGCTCTTCATGGGCTTGGCTGTCGGCTCTTCATGGGCTGACCATTTTGCATACATTTAAACCAATGCGACTTAAGTATTAGGTCATCTGACACGTGCCGCTCTTCATGGGCTTGGCTGTCGGTTCTTCATGGGCTGACCACTTTGCATACATTTAAACCATCGCAAAATAGGTATTAGGTCATCTGACATGTGCCGCTCTTCATGGTCTTGACTGTCGGTTCTTCATGGGCTGACCACTTTGCATACATTTAAACCAACGCGACATACGTATTAGGTCATCTGACACGTGCCGCTCTTGATGGGCTTGGCTGTCAGTTCTTCATGGGCTGACCACTTTGCATACATTTAAACCATTGCAAAATAGGTATTAGGTCATCTGACACGTGCCGCTCTGCATGGGCTTGGCTGTCGGTTCCTCATGGGCTGACCACTTTCATACATTTAAACGAACCAGACATAAGTATTAGGTCATCTGACACGTGCCGCTCTTCATGGGCTTGGCTTTCGGTTCTTCATGGGCTGACCACTTTGCATACATTTAAACCATCGCAAAATAGGTATTAGGTCATCTGACACGTGCCGCTCTTCATGGGCTTGGCTGTCGGTTCTTCATGGGCCGACCACTTTGCATACATTTAAACCAACGCGACATAAGTATTAGATCATCTGACACGTGCCGCTCTTCATGGGCTTGGCTGTCGGTTCTTCATGGGCTGACCACTTTGCATATATTTAAAGCATTGCAAAATAGGTATTAGGTCATCTGACACGTGCCGCTCTTCATGGGCTTGGCTGTCGGTTCTTCATGGGCTGACCACTTTGCATACATTTAAACCATCGCGACATAAGTATTAGGTCATCTGACACGTGCTACTCTTCATGGGCTTGGCTGTCGGTTCTTCATGGGCTGACCACTTTGCATACATTTAAACCAACGCGACATAAGTATTAGGTCATCTCACACGTGCTGCACTTCATGGGCTTGGCTGTCGGTTCTTCATGGGCTGACCACTTTGCATACATTTAAACCATCGCAAAATAGGTATTATGTCACCTGACACGTGCCGCTCTTCATGGGCTTGGGTGTCGGTTCTTCATGGGCTGACCCCTTTGCATACATTTAAACCATCGCAAAATAGGTATTAGGTCATCTGACACGTGCCGCTCTTCATGGGCTTGGCTGTCGGTTCTTCATGGGCTGACCACTTTGCATACATTTAAACCAACGCGACCTAAGTATTAGGTCATCTGACACGTGCCGCTCTTCATGGGCTTGGCTGTCGGTTCTTCATGAGCTGACCACTTTGCATACATTTAAACCATCGCAAAATAGGTATTAGGTCATCTGACACGTGCCGCTCTTCATGGGGTTGGCTGTCGGTTCTTCATGGGCTGACCACTTTGCATACATTTAAACCAACGCGACTTAAGTATTAGGTCATCTGACACGTGCCGCTCTTCATGGGCTTGGCTGTTGGTTCTTCATGGGCTGACCACTTTGCATACATTTAAACCATCGCAAAATAGGTATTAGGTCATCTGACACGTGCCGCTCTTCATGGGCTTGGCAGTCGGTTCTTCATGGGCTGACCACTTTGCATACATTTAAACCAACGCGACATAAGTATTAGGTCATCTGACACGTGCCGGACTTCATGGGCTTGGCTGTCGGTTCTTCATGGGCTGAGCACTTTGCATACATTTAAACCATTGCAAAATAGGTATTAGGTCATCTGACACGTGGCGCTCTTCATGGGCTTGGCTGTCGGTTCTTCATGGGCTGACCACTTTGCATACATTTAAACCAACGCGACATAAGTATTAGGTCATCTGACACGTGCCGCTTTTCATGGGCTTGGCTGTCGGTTCTTCATGGGCTGACCACTTTGCATACATTTAAACCATTGCAAAATAGGTATTAGGTCATCTGACCCGTGCCGCTCTTCATGGGCTTGGCTGTCGGTTCTTCATGGGCTGACCACTTTGCATACATTTAAACCATCGCAAAATAGGTATTAGGTCATCTTACAGGTGCCGCTCTTCATGGGCTTGGCTGTCGGTTCTTCATGGGCTGACCACTTTGCATACATTTAAACCAACGTGACATAAGTATTAAGTCATCTGACACGTGCCGCTCTTCATGGGCTTGGCTGCCGGTTCTTCATGGGCTGACCACTTTGCATACATTTAAACCATTGCAAAATAGGTATTTGGTCATCTGACACGTGCCGCTCTTCGTGGGCTTGGCTGTCGGTTCTTCATGGGCTGACCACTTTGCATACATTTAAACCATCGCAAAATAGGTATTAGGTCATCTGACAGGTGGCGCTCTTCATGGGCTTGGCTGTCGGTTCTTCATGGGCTGACTGCTTTGCATACATTTAAACCATCGCAAAATAGGTATTAGGTCATCTGACACGTGCCGCTCTTCATGGGCTTGGCTGTCGGTTCTTCATGGGCTGACCACTTTGCATACATTTAAACCAACGCGACATAAGTATTAGGTCATCTGACACGTGCTGCTCTTCATGGGCTTGGCTGTCAGTTCTTCATGGGCTGACTACTTTGCATACATTTAAACCATTGCAAAATAGGTATTAGGTCATCTGACACGTGCCACTCTTCATGGGCTTGGCTGTCGGTTCTTCATGGGCTGACCACTTTGCATACATTTAAACCAATGCGACATAAGTATTACGTCATCTGACACGTGCTGCACTTCATGGGCTTGGCTGTCGGTTCTTCATGGGCTGACCACTTTGCATACATTTAAACCATCGCAAAATAGGTATTAGGTCATCTGACACGTGCCGCTCTTCATGGGCTTGGCTGTCGATTTTTCATGGGCTGACAAATTTGCATACATTTAAACCATCGCAAAATAGGTATTAGGTCATCTGACACGTGCCGCTCTTCATGGGCTTGGCTATCGGTTCTTCATGGGCTGACCACATTGCATACATTTAAACCCACGTGACATAAGTATTAGGTCATTTGACACGTGCCGCTCTTCATGGGCTTGGCTGTCAGTTCTTCATGGGCTTGGCTGTCAGTTCTTCATGGGCTGACCACTTTGCATACATTTAAACCAACGCGACATTAGTATTAGGTCATCTGACACGTGCCGCTCTTCATGGGCTTGGCTGTCGGTTCTTCATGAGCTGACCACTTTGCGTACCTTTAAACCAACACGACATAAGTATTAGGTCATGTGACACGTGCCGCTCTTCATGGGCTTGGCTGTCGGTTCTTCATGGGCTGACCACTTTGCATACATTTAAACCAACGCGACGTAAGTATTAGGTCATCTGACACGTGCTGCACTTCATGGGCTTGGCTGTCGGTTCTTCATGGGCTGACCACTTTGCATACATTTAAACCATCGCAAAATAGGTATTAGGTCATCTGACACGTGCCGCTCTTCATGGGCTTGGCTGTTGGTTCTTCATGGGCTGACCACTTTGCATACATTTAAACCAATGCGACATTAGTATTAGCTCATCTGACACGTGCCGCTCTTCATGGGCTTGGCTGTCGGCTCTTCATGGGCTGACCATTTTGCATACATTTAAACCAATGCGACTTAAGTATTAGGTCATCTGACACGTGCCGCTCTTCATGGGCTTGGCTGTCGGTTCTTCATGGGCTGACCACTTTGCATACATTTAAACCATCGCAAAATAGGTATTAGGTCATCTGACATGTGCCGCTCTTCATGGTCTTGACTGTCGGTTCTTCATGGGCTGACCACTTTGCATACATTTAAACCAACGCGACATACGTATTAGGTCATCTGACACGTGCCGCTCTTGATGGGCTTGGCTGTCAGTTCTTCATGGGCTGACCACTTTGCATACATTTAAACCATTGCAAAATAGGTATTAGGTCATCTGACACGTGCCGCTCTGCATGGGCTTGGCTGTCGGTTCCTCATGGGCTGACCACTTTCATACATTTAAACGAACCAGACATAAGTATTAGGTCATCTGACACGTGCCGCTCTTCATGGGCTTGGCTTTCGGTTCTTCATGGGCTGACCACTTTGCATACATTTAAACCATCGCAAAATAGGTATTAGGTCATCTGACACGTGCCGCTCTTCATGGGCTTGGCTGTCGGTTCTTCATGGGCCGACCACTTTGCATACATTTAAACCAACGCGACATAAGTATTAGATCATCTGACACGTGCCGCTCTTCATGGGCTTGGCTGTCGGTTCTTCATGGGCTGACCACTTTGCATATATTTAAAGCATTGCAAAATAGGTATTAGGTCATCTGACACGTGCCGCTCTTCATGGGCTTGGCTGTCGGTTCTTCATGGGCTGACCACTTTGCATACATTTAAACCATCGCGACATAAGTATTA
Organism: Pictodentalium vernedei; assembly: GCA_031216915.1. Classification (NCBI taxonomy): domain Eukaryota; kingdom Metazoa; phylum Mollusca; class Scaphopoda; order Dentaliida; family Dentaliidae; genus Pictodentalium; species Pictodentalium vernedei. Next base: position 114,842,627 of record CM062291.1, on the reverse strand, counting down.
GGTCATCTGACACTTGCTACTCTTCATGGGCTTGGCTGTCGGTTCTTCATGGGCTGACCACTTTGCATACATTTAAACCAACGCGACATAAGTATTAGGTCATCTCACACGTGCTGCACTTCATGGGCTTGGCTGTCGGTTCTTCATGGGCTGACCACTTTGCATACATTTAAACCATCGCAAAATAGGTATTATGTCACCTGACACGTGCCGCTCTTCATGGGCTTGGGTGTCGGTTCTTCATGGGCTGACCCCTTTGCATACATTTAAACCATCGCAAAATAGGTATTAGGTCATCTGACACGTGCCGCTCTTCATGGGCTTGGCTGTCGGTTCTTCATGGGCTGACCACTTTGCATACATTTAAACCAACGCGACCTAAGTATTAGGTCATCTGACACGTGCCGCTCTTCATGGGCTTGGCTGTCGGTTCTTCATGAGCTGACCACTTTGCATACATTTAAACCATCGCAAAATAGGTATTAGGTCATCTGACACGTGCCGCTCTTCATGGGGTTGGCTGTCGGTTCTTCATGGGCTGACCACTTTGCATACATTTAAACCAACGCGACTTAAGTATTAGGTCATCTGACACGTGCCGCTCTTCATGGGCTTGGCTGTTGGTTCTTCATGGGCTGACCACTTTGCATACATTTAAACCATCGCAAAATAGGTATTAGGTCATCTGACACGTGCCGCTCTTCATGGGCTTGGCAGTCGGTTCTTCATGGGCTGACCACTTTGCATACATTTAAACCAACGCGACATAAGTATTAGGTCATCTGACACGTGCCGGACTTCATGGGCTTGGCTGTCGGTTCTTCATGGGCTGAGCACTTTGCATACATTTAAACCATTGCAAAATAGGTATTAGGTCATCTGACACGTGGCGCTCTTCATGGGCTTGGCTGTCGGTTCTTCATGGGCTGACCACTTTGCATACATTTAAACCAACGCGACATAAGTATTAGGTCATCTGACACGTGCCGCTCTTCATGGGCTTGGCTGTCGGTTCTTCATGGGCTGACCACTTTGCATACATTTAAACCATTGCAAAATAGGTATTAGGTCATCTGACCCGTGCCGCTCTTCATGGGCTTGGCTGTCGGTTCTTCATGGGCTGACCACTTTGCATACATTTAAACCATCGCAAAATAGGTATTAGGTCATCTTACAGGTGCCGCTCTTCATGGGCTTGGCTGTCGGTTCTTCATGGGCTGACCACTTTGCATACATTTAAACCAACGTGACATAAGTATTAAGTCATCTGACACGTGCCGCTCTTCATGGGCTTGGCTGCCGGTTCTTCATGGGCTGACCACTTTGCATACATTTAAACCATTGCAAAATAGGTATTTGGTCATCTGACACGTGCCGCTCTTCGTGGGCTTGGCTGTCGGTTCTTCATGGGCTGACCACTTTGCATACATTTAAACCATCGCAAAATAGGTATTAGGTCATCTGACAGGTGGCGCTCTTCATGGGCTTGGCTGTCGGTTCTTCATGGGCTGACTGCTTTGCATACATTTAAACCATCGCAAAATAGGTATTAGGTCATCTGACACGTGCCGCTCTTCATGGGCTTGGCTGTCGGTTCTTCATGGGCTGACCACTTTGCATACATTTAAACCAACGCGACATAAGTATTAGGTCATCTGACACGTGTCGCTCTTCATGGGCTTGGCTGTCGGTTCTTCATGGGCTGACCACTTTGCATACATTTAAACCAACGCGACATAAGTATTACGTCATCTGACACGTGCTGCACTTCATGGGCTTGGCTGTCGGTTCTTCATGGGCTGACCACTTTGCATACATTTAAACCATCGCAAAATAGGTATTAGGTCATCTGACACGTGCCGCTCTTCATGGGCTTGGCTGTCGGTTCTTCATGGGCTGACCACTTTGCATACATTTAAACCAACACGACGTAAGTATTAGGTCATCTGACACGTGCCGCTCTTCATGGGCTTGGCTGTCGGTTCTTCATGGGCTGACCACTTTGCATACATTTAAACCAATGCGACATAAGTATTACATCATCTGACACGTGCTGCACTTCATGGGCTTGGCTGTCGGTTCTTCATGGTCTGACCACTTTGCATACATTTAAACCATCGCAAAATAGGTATTAGGTCATCTGACACGTGCCGTTCTTCATGGGCTTGGCTGTCGATTCTTCATAGGCTGACCACTTTGCATACATTTTAACCATCGCAAAATAGGTATTAGGTCATCTGACACGTGCCGCTCTTCATGGGCTTGGCTGTCGGTTCTTCATGGGCTGACCACATTGCATACATTTAAACCCACGTGACATAAGTATTAGGTCATTTGACACGTGCCGCTCTTCATGGGCTTGGCTGTTAGTTCTTCATGAGCTGACCACTTTGCATACATTTAAACCAACGCGACATTAGTATTAGGTCATCTGACACGTGCCGCTCTTCCTGGGCTTGGCTCTCGGTTCTTCATGGGCTGACCACTTTGCATACATTTAAACCAACGCGACTTAAGTATTAGGTCATCTGACATGTGCCGCTCTTCATGGGCTTGGCTGTCGGTTCTTCATGGGCTGACCACTTTGCATACATTTAAACCATCGCAAAATAGGTATTAGGTCATCTGACACGTGCCGCTCTTCATGGGCTTGGCTGTCGGTTCTTCATGGGCTGACCACTTTGCATACATTTAAATCAACGCGACATAAGTATTAGGTCATCTGAAACATGCCGCTCTTCATGGGCTTGGCTGTCAGTTCTTCATGGGCTGACCACTTTGCATACATTTAAACCATCGCAAAATAGGTATTAGGTCATCTGACACGTGCCGCTCTTCATGGGCTTGGCTGTCGGTTCTTCATGGGCCGACCACTTTGCATACATTTAAACCAACGCGACATAAGTATTAGATCATCTGACACGTGCCGCTCTTCATGGGCTTGGCTGTCGGTTCTTCATGGGCTGACCACTTTGCATATATTTAAAGCATTGCAAAATAGGTATTAGGTCATCTGACACGTGCCGCTCTTCATGGGCTTGGCTGTCGGTTCTTCATGGGCTGACCACTTTGCATACATTTAAACCATCGCGACATAAGTATTAGGTCATCTGACACGTGCTACTCTTCATGGGCTTGGCTGTCGGTTCTTCATGGGCTGACCACTTTGCATACATTTAAACCAACGCGACATAAGTATTAGGTCATCTCACACGTGCTGCACTTCATGGGCTTGGCTGTCGGTTCTTCATGGGCTGACCACTTTGCATACATTTAAACCATCGCAAAATAGGTATTATGTCACCTGACACGTGCCGCTCTTCATGGGCTTGGGTGTCGGTTCTTCATGGGCTGACCCCTTTGCATACATTTAAACCATCGCAAAATAGGTATTAGGTCATCTGACACGTGCCGCTCTTCATGGGCTTGGCTGTCGGTTCTTCATGGGCTGACCACTTTGCATACATTTAAACCAACGCGACCTAAGTATTAGGTCATCTGACACGTGCCGCTCTTCATGGGCTTGGCTGTCGGTTCTTCATGAGCTGACCACTTTGCATACATTTAAACCATCGCAAAATAGGTATTAGGTCATCTGACACGTGCCGCTCTTCATGGGGTTGGCTGTCGGTTCTTCATGGGATGACCACTTTGCATACATTTAAACCAACGCGACTTAAGTATTAGGTCATCTGACACGTGCCGCTCTTCATGGGCTTGGCTGTTGGTTCTTCATGGGCTGACCACTTTGCATACATTTAAACCATCGCAAAATAGGTATTAGGTCATCTGACACGTGCCGCTCTTCATGGGCTTGGCAGTCGGTTCTTCATGGGCTGACCACTTTGCATACATTTAAACCAACGCGACATAAGTATTAGGTCATCTGACACGTGCCGGACTTCATGGGCTTGGCTGTCGGTTCTTCATGGGCTGAGCACTTTGCATACATTTAAACCATTGCAAAATAGGTATTAGGTCATCTGACACGTGGCGCTCTTCATGGGCTTGGCTGTCGGTTCTTCATGGGCTGACCACTTTGCATACATTTAAACCAACGCGACATAAGTATTAGGTCATCTGACACGTGCCGCTCTTCATGGGCTTGGCTGTCGGTTCTTCATGGGCTGACCACTTTGCATACATTTAAACCATTGCAAAATAGGTATTAGGTCATCTGACCCGTGCCGCTCTTCATGGGCTTGGCTGTCGGTTCTTCATGGGCTGACCACTTTGCATACATTTAAACCATCGCAAAATAGGTATTAGGTCATCTTACAGGTGCCGCTCTTCATGGGCTTGGCTGTCGGTTCTTCATGGGCTGACCACTTTGCATACATTTAAACCAACGTGACATAAGTATTAAGTCATCTGACACGTGCCGCTCTTCATGGGCTTGGCTGCCGGTTCTTCATGGGCTGACCACTTTGCATACATTTAAACCATTGCAAAATAGGTATTTGGTCATCTGACACGTGCCGCTCTTCGTGGGCTTGGCTGTCGGTTCTTCATGGGCTGACCACTTTGCATACATTTAAACCATCGCAAAATAGGTATTAGGTCATCTGACAGGTGGCGCTCTTCATGGGCTTGGCTGTCGGTTCTTCATGGGCTGACTGCTTTGCATACATTTAAACCATCGCAAAATAGGTATTAGGTCATCTGACACGTGCCGCTCTTCATGGGCTTGGCTGTCGGTTCTTCATGGGCTGACCACTTTGCATACATTTAAACCAACGCGACATAAGTATTAGGTCATCTGACACGTGTCGCTCTTCATGGGCTTGGCTGTCGGTTCTTCATGGGCTGACCACTTTGCATACATTTAAACCAACGCGACATAAGTATTACGTCATCTGACAGGTGCTGCACTTCATGGGCTTGGCTGTCGGTTCTTCATGGGCTGACCACTTTGCATACATTTAAACCATCGCAAAATAGGTATTAGGTCATCTGACACGTGCCGCTCTATATGGGCTTGGCTGTCGGTTCTTCATGGGCTGACCACTTTGCATACATTTAAACCAACACGACGTAAGTATTAGGTCATCTGACACGTGCCGCTCTTCATGGGCTTGGCTGTCGGTTCTTCATGGGCTGACCACTTTGCATACATTTAAACCAATGCGACATAAGTATTACATCATCTGACACGTGCTGCACTTCATGGGCTTGGCTGTCGGTTCTTCATGGTCTGACCACTTTGCATACATTTAAACCATCGCAAAATAGGTATTAGGTCATCTGACACGTGCCGTTCTTCATGGGCTTGGCTGTCGATTCTTCATAGGCTGACCACTTTGCATACATTTTAACCATCGCAAAATAGGTATTAGGTCATCTGACACGTGCCGCTCTTCATGGGCTTGGCTGTCGGTTCTTCATGGGCTGACCACATTGCATACATTTAAACCCACGTGACATAAGTATTAGGTCATTTGACACGTGCCGCTCTTCATGGGCTTTGCTGTTAGTTCTTCATGAGCTGACCACTTTGCATACATTTAAACCAACGCGACATTAGTATTAGGTCATCTGACACGTGCCGCTCTTCCTGGGCTTGGCTCTCGGTTCTTCATGGGCTGACCACTTTGCATACATTTAAACCAACGCGACTTAAGTATTAGGTCATCTGACATGTGCCGCTCTTCATGGGCTTGGCTGTCGGTTCTTCATGGGCTGACCACTTTGCATACATTTAAACCATCGCAAAATAGGTATTAGGTCATCTGACACGTGCCGCTCTTCATGGGCTTGGCTGTCGGTTCTTCATGGGCTGACCACTTTGCATACATTTAAATCAACGCGACATAAGTATTAGGTCATCTGAAACATGCCGCTCTTCATGGGCTTTGCTCTCGGCTCTTCATGGGCTGACCACTTTGCATACATTTAAACCAACGTGACATAAGTATTAGGTTATCTGACATGTGCCGCTCTTCATGGGCTTGCCTGTCGGTTCTTCATGGGCTAACCACTTTTTGCATACATTTAAACCAACGCGACATAAGTATTAGGTCATCTGACACATGTCACTCTTCATGGGCTTGGCTGTCGGTTCTTCATGGGCTGTCCACTTTGCATACATTTAAACCATCGCGACATAAGTATTAGGTCATCTGACACATGCCACTCTTCATGCGCTTGGCTGTTGTTTCTTCATGGGCTGACAACTTAGCATGCATATAAACCATCACAACATCAGTTTTAGGTCATGTGACATGTGCCACTCTTCGTTGGCTTGGCTGTCAGTTCTTCATGGGCTGACCACTGTGCATACATATAAACCATCCCGACATAAGTATTATGTCCTCTGACCTGTTCCGCTCTTCATGGGCTTGCCTGTCGATTGCTCATAGGCTGACCACCTTGCATATATATAAACCATCACAACATAAGTATTAGGTCATCTGACATGTGCCGATATTCATGGCTTGGCTGTCATTTCTTCATAGAGTGTCCAATAATTGTGTGCCTCCACCCACCCACATTTTGTGTGATAGGTCTCTTCATATATGTCCTCTGTTAATGGGTTGGACCATCAGTTTCTTGATATGCTGATGAGTTAGCTGTGCATAAATTACCGCGATGTAAGTATTAGATCATCTGTCACATTCCAGTCCTCATGAGCTTGGTTATTGATTCTTCATGAGCTGACCAATAATTGAATGCATATCAACCAGTTTCTTGATGGGCTGATGAGTTAGTTCTTCTGACACTTTCCCCTCTTCATGTGCTTGTTGTCGGTTCTTTATGGGCTGACCAATAATAGATTGCATACACCCACATTATATCAATGATAGGTCTCCGAATAAATGGCTGATGTTCATGGGTTGGGCCAGCAGTTTCTTCAAGGGCCAGTGAGTTAGTTGGGCATAAATCATCGGGTTATATGTATTAGGTCACCTGATACAAGCTGCTTGTCAGTGGTCTTCACTGTCGGTTCTTCATGGACTGACCAATAATATAGTGCATATCAATCAGTTTTGTTATGGGTTGATGAGTGAGGTCATCTGACCCATTCTATTCTTTATAAGCTTGGCTGTCAGTTATTTCTGTTGTAGGCCTTTTAATATTTGGCTGCTGTTCGTGGATTGGGCCATCAATTTTTGACAGGCTTCAGCATCAGTCCATCATAGGCTGAATAGTAGTTTTCGCACACAGTACATTATTCTGAGAATCAGTAATACATGATAATCCTCATGGGCTTGGTCAGCAGTGACCAATGGGGCAGACTCAAACAGGATATTATTCTTGGGTGTAAACTCTTCATGAAACTGCCTTTCATTGTTAGGAACCTTTATTCCTGTTTGTGATCTCTGAATATACCCATGAGTTACCTTCAGAACATGTAACCATGAAATTCTGGGATTATTAACTGGTAGAGTGCTGGAAGCCCATATTTGGGCTTTATTCTGAAGTGTTGGTATCACAACTTAAAGGCTTCATATTCAGTGGCTCTTCAGCATATCATCTTTGAAGTGAAACTATTTAGTCTGTTAGGATTTGCCTTGTTAGAATTTATGGGAGAGTGCCTAATGGCACTCTCCCATAAATTCTAACAAGGCAAAGATATTTGAACAAATTTTGATGACCAAAAATAATTCACCACTCTGCCAGTTGATAAATCTTGGAAATTATCATTCAAATACATGAATCCATTATATGTATAAGGAAATTTTGAACCATTTCCTAAATTTACTGCTTTTACTTGTAGGAACTGGCTGTCATGAAATGATGGAATCATCCTACATAGAACTGTAAGTCATCTGGGCCATCAGTTTTTTCTTTCTTGTACAAGGTCTTGTCAGTGATCATGTGCAAGGTTCTTTTTTGCTGTGGCTATTCATTTGAAAAGGCTAGTGTTATCAGTTTCTTTGAGTACAAAACTAGGCAAAGCAATAGAATTTTTAGTGACATTTTATTTACCTTATATCCTATAAAATAATCTCCCTTTTGCCTGAAAAATATTGCTAAGGCCTAAAAAAGTTAAGAATGTGTTTCTCAATGCACCCAACTCCCCACCCCCATATATTATAATTTTAAACTGCTGTTTACTCAATCCAATGAAATGTACAGCACTATATCCAGTCAGTTTTCAAAAAATTCAACACTGAAAATCCCATTGTTTGACAACCCCCTCCCCCGCCACCAATTGGAACATGGCCAGTGAGATCATTCTAATGAGGGGGGTCACATGATGATGGTTTGGGTAAAAAATTTGGAAAAATATTTTTGTCAACTGGCAAATTTAAAACTATGCTGAATCATTAGGTAAGTGTTTAACATGCATCAGTATTGGCAAGATACTAATAATACCCAGCGCAACTTACCAAGTAATTTAGGGAGCATGGTGGCTCAGTGGTGGACTGTTGGACTTTTGAGTTCGATCCCCGCCCGGGACAACCTGCGTTATGTCCTTGGGCAAGGCACTTTATCCCGGTTGCCTACATGGGGGCACGGTGTTGCCATGTACTAAGGCGTACTGCACGTCAATGGTGCACATGTCTTCAACCGCAGTAACCCTGCTTGAGCGGAGCTTGATCAGAGTTAGAATGTTGAAGAGATGACAGTTGCTCGTCAATGCTCGGTGGTTCTCTGGCTTCCTTCACCCATAAAACTGTCACGATAGCCATTGTGCATAAGTATGTGACCTTAAAACACCATTAAATAAATAAATATCAAGTAATTTATTTGTGTTTTTTTTTAGTTTTGGAACCCGAAAAATGGTGTGTACAAGTTACAAAATAAAATAGCAATATCAATTTAGGGCAGAAATGAAACCCAAATTTTGCCCTGGAATGTCTTTATTATCAAATCCAAGATAAATCCTCAATCGGTTGATATCGGGTGTTGAATAGGGAACTGTGAATAAGTAATGGTTGTCAGATTTGTTCTGTTGGGCAGCTTTGACTATGAACATGGGTGTTGTAGAAATGAAGTGATCAGCAACACTGCTCAGTCCATAAATCAATTGTTTGTCATTTGTGCAAAGCAAGACAATCTTGCTGCATAAATACCTGACGGAACTACTCTTCCTTATAAGCACAAAATCAGATGACAACCAACTAACCAACCAACCAATTTCATGTCGCTTTCATAGCCAATCAGCATATCATTTGACCATATGTGTTCCTGCATAGTGGGTATAAGTTTTATAATTGGAAACACAAGTGCAAAGAAACTGATAATGCAAAAAAAAGAACCCTGGCTGAAAGTATCCACCTTGACGTTGGTAGCTGGGCTTTAAACAAAGAGATACTGCACTGACATTTTCATAGTTTATCACAAAATCTCATGGGAGAATCCATGAAGCTGATTGATGGATTGGTCACCACTCACTTTTAATAAATGCTCTTATTATTCTATTTTTACTGATCATGATAACATGCTTTGACAATAATTGATGCCCCCTCCCCTCCCCTCCCCAAGAGTGTAAGCGTGTGCATATATAGGGGATCGGGCACAGTTTCTTTTCCTGAACTTTATCCAGTTTACAAGTATGTACATGTAAACTGGATGAAGTTCAGGAAAAGAAACATCTTGTCTTCTAATTTTTCAATGATGAGATTCCTCTTGGACAATAACTTTCCCTTTAACCCTTTACATAGAAAATCGGCCATATCTGCCCATGTAATATGCAAAATTAGCAGCTGAACAAATATTATTTTACAAAAAAGATTTTAATTCAATAAAACCATAGCATATGATTTCTCATTGGAACGAGCTTGTTCGAATAAGGGTTCACATGATATGGTTTTCAGTGAAATTAAAAAAAAAATGGAAAAATGATATTTATAATAATAAATTTGGACATTATCTGCATTGGGTAAAGGGTTATTTTCTTTCCTGGATCTGCCTTTGAAAGGCCGGGATTTGTTCTGTGATTTGTTTCATTTTGGATCAACACATTTCACCCTCTAACAGACACAAACTACAGATCACATTGTGTGTGTGTATGTGGTATGGGGGCAGTGCTCAAAATAACTTTTTTCTTTGCAGCAAAATGCTACACATTTCCAAAAAATGAATAGCATTTTGTAAAAATTACATAGCTATTTTTATATACCAGAGTTATGTTATGCTGTTTTGTGTTGAATTCTTCTATGTAGAAAGAATAGTTTCCATCCATTTCTGGGTATTTCCAAATGATCTGCAACACATGAAACATTTACTATGTTTTTTTAACTGAACTGCCTTTAAGGGTTTCATGGACTTTGATATTTTCAAATGGCGTCTTGGTCGTTTAATAGAGTTCTCAAAATGGAAGTTGGGATTTTTAATTTGATGGGCTTGAAGTTATTTTTAATAGACATTTTATGCAAAGTGTTGTAAAAACAGGAAGAATTTAAACCAATAGAATTCATCTTACATATGAAGTCGCTAATGATGCTTGATGGAGAGTTAATCTAATCTGAGTTATGCCTGGAATGTTCCACAATCAGAAGTAAAGCATCAGTGAACTAGTTTTCAAATTTGTTTGCAAATTTTCATTTACATTTTGCGATACAAGATAATCAACTGCAGCCTAATAGGCTGCAGTTGATTATCTTGTATCGCAAAATGCTATACATAATTGAACAATGTGTAGCTTTTTGCAAGTTTTGCATAGCAAAAAGCGACGCGGCACTGCTTATTTTGAGCCCTGTATGGGGGGAGGCAGTCTGCTTCTTCTACCTCATCATTCTTCTTCCAACTCGAAACAGTCGAAGGCTGAAAGAAATTAGATAGAATTATGATAGGCCTTTATTTGAACACTGAATAGAGAGACACTGCCGGTTATTTGTTCACTTGGCAATGAATGATTATAACCTGAATGTGCTGTCACTAACCTGGCATGAAAGGTGTTCATCGATGGTATCAGAGTTAGGGTATATATTCTGGTGACTCCTTCCCACCAGTTTCCCTCTACGCTTTTGGAGACTTGAGAATCGAGAAGTTAGAATTTTCTATGGGACGTGTGTGTCTATTTTTCTGATTTTCTCCAGGCGGTACCAAGGGAGCATCTTGGACATTTGCTCCGCTTTTCTCATACACTTTCACTGAGCTTCCACCATCTCTGTTCTAAATATTCCCAAGGTAGATGCCATCTGTTTTTGAAACCTTGTACAGAGCTTGTTAATGGAGTGAACTCAACCTTATTCTTTCGTTCATAAACAATGCAAAATTAACAATTTCAGGACATAATTTTTTTTTATGCTGGGCTCATGTGGGCAATCAGTAAAGTGTTTATTTATTTAACCCTTTACCCTCGCAGACGGTATCAAAATTTATTATTTTAAATATCATTTTTTAGATTTTTAAAAAAAATGTCAACAAAACCATATCATGTGACCCCTCTTTGGAACGAGCTCGACGAGCTCGTTCCAAAGAGGGGCCACATGGTATGGTTTTGTTGACAATTTTCGAAAAATATTTTTTTTTCAGCTGCAGAATTTGCATATTACGCTGGTGGATGCGGGCGATTCATTGAGTAAAGGGTTAATGACTATAGTGAAGCAGAATGTACTGGAAGAGAAGCCCATGTCTCGAGCCAGGAGCATTGTCATAGTTCAAGTTTTATTTTGGGAAATTCTAGCGTAACTGTGGAGCAGGTTTGCATTAATGAAGAAAGTTTGGGGTTGTACTAAAATGAGACTGCATGTAGAAAACGAGACTGCAAGAAACCACAGCCAAAATATAGAGGTTAAAGTCCCCAAATGAACGTTATCTGGTTATATGGGATGTACCCAACATATATCCGAAGTTTTGTACCGATATTTTAACATTACCCGCTGAGATTTCACTTTTAATGTGTGGCGCGAAATCACACCTATGGTCGCACTTTTTTGCAACTGGGGACAAAGAAACTGCAAGTAAACTACTGGTCATAAAACACCAAATAATCACTACAAATCTAAATGTTATAGTTCAGTTCCTGATATAAGAGGGGCATCCACATAACATTTTATACCTATATAATAACCAAATCTCAGCGCTTTCTACAAGCAGTTTCTGACAATACTCAGCAATGTATAAAGCCGTTATCAGATCTGATATCTCCAGTGATTCTGATGCAGAAAAGCTCAGTTTACTACGAAATCAGTCACTCTTATATTTTGTTTGTTTGAGATGTCAAAATTTGAGAAAAAACAAGGGTTTGAAATGGTATCCCACAGCTCCCCAAGCATGAATCAGTATTTCCTGTATAGGTCTAAAAATGTCTTACTGAAGCAGGGCTTGACAATTGGGGCAACCTATAGGACGGGTTTGCCTATAGGTTACGCAAAAATATTTTTGGGAGACCTCTTTATAGGTTAACTAAAAAATAGTTTCATAATTGAAGATTTAATGAGGGTAATGACAAAAGAAGACATGTAACAATGATAAAGATAAATTATTATAAATCATAATGACTTTTATTTCTCAACAAAATTCACATCCCCAAATCTGCCAATTATAATGGTTAACCAAGAGGTTAAGCCTTTACCTAACAAAATGGCTGTGTGCGCGGTGGCGTTGCGGTAACCGGTTCTCATCAGATCACCGAAGTTAAGCAACGTCGAGTGCGTTTAGTTGTTGGATGGGTGACCATTTCAGCGACTGATTCGTGCTCCCGTGTTGTGTCCTTGGGCAAGGCACTTAACCCCGATTGCCTACATGGGGGCACGATGGCGCTGTGTACTAAGGCGTACGGCACGTCGATGGTGCGCATGTCTTCAACCAATCTAACCCTGCCTGTGCCGCGGTGCAGAGTTCAGAGTTACGATGTTGGAGAGCTGACAGCTGCTCGTCGTTGCTCGGTGGTTCGCTACGGGTACTCCGGCTTCCCCCACCCGTAAAACTGTCACCGACATGATATGACCCTGGCTGTTAATGTGTCATTAAACCCTAATAAAAAAACAAAACAAAACAACCTCACACATCATGGCAATTTCTTAATAAATCCATACGAATATGGATATCATTGGAACCAGCTGAATCAGCTGGTTCCAATGATATCCATATTTGTATGCTTCTTGTGAGACAAAGGTTTTAATCATGAAGTTCAGGATATTTGGGGGAAAGCTATGTGAGGTAAAGGGTTAACCTCCAAAAACTGGGGCAAAAGATCAAAAGGTTAATGAACATGTGATGGGGCAACCTTCAAATGGGTCCATTAAAATTCTGAATTGTCAAGCCCTGTTGATGTCCCTCTAATATCAGGAACTGTACTATAACACAGATTTGTGGCATTGGTTAAAAAGGTTTCAATTCCATCTCACTGGAGTGGCTTCGGCTGACGTGAAATTTCCCTTGTCGCTCTGAAACCACATTGTCACTCTCTGAAATGCCACGATGTCATTTTTGTTTTACACCATCCCCAAGAGCAAAATATTCAATATTTTGGAGCAATGAACGACACTAACCTGGGCGTCTCAATTGGAAAGATGTTCCGCCATGATTATAAGCCAGAAAGTCGATATGAAGACACCAAAATTTTGATAAAAGGTGATTTGTACTGGAGCAAAGCCAAAAATTCAGTGGGCCCCCCCCTCACCCCCCCCCCCACCCCATTTATTTTGTGCAACCTATTGTCCCCACTTAATGAAAAGTAACAGAAACTGTTCATAAACAAGACTTATGCACAATGGCTAATCGTGACCGTGACAGTTTTACGGGTGGAGGAAGCCAGAGTACACGGAGAGAACCACCGAGTAACGATGAGTAGCTGTCAGCTCTCCAACATCGTAACTCTGAACTCTGCACCGCAGCACAGGCAGGGTTAGATTGGTTGAAGACATGCGCACCATCGACGTGCAGAACGCCTCAGTACACAGCATCATCATGCCCCCATATAGGCAATCGGGGTGAAGTGTCTTGCCCAAGGACACAACGCGGTTGCCGCAGGTGGGATCCGAACCGGGGACCTCTCGGCTTGCAGTCTGCACCTCTACCAACTGAGCCACCGCGCCCCCTTCTCTTTCGATAAAAATGTCAAAATCTTGATTAGTGACAACTGATTTTTCACAATTTTTCTCTGAGAATCTTATAGTATTCTCTGAGAATCCCATATTTACTCTGAGATTCAAGTTTTCGATTGACCAGCGTGAGTTTAGGCCAGGTAAATGATCATTAAATTGGTTTTAAAATTTCTTAGTCTTTGTCTGCTAAGCGCATCAGGTTATTATCCCCACATTTTAAAAAATGTGGGTATTTTGTGATGATGTTCGTCCACCCATCCCTTTTTGAGCTATAATCTTTAAACTAACCCAGGCCCGTCGGAACCGGGGGGGCTGGGGGGGGGGGCTGCAGCCCCCCCCCCCCCCAATAATTTGCTCATATTTCGACGTTAGTTTATCCATGATGGGAGCAACCGATGTAATCTGAATAAAACTGGACATTTCACTATTTAACTCAGATTAGAACAGTGGCACACACACACCCACCCCACCCCACCCCCACAAATTTGTCAAAAGTAGGCTTTACTGGGCTGGGTTGGTGGTTTCTCCACACGGGATGCCCACTGGTTACCATATTCCGACATTGCTGTTAATGATTACTGGATTGAGTGGGTTCCATGTGGGCTTTCTGCCACCAATAAAACTGACAGTCGTGTTTTCGCCTAATTGTGGAAAGCGATGTTAAACCCCAACCAACCACAGGGTAATTCATTGCATGTTCACTATTCCTGTCATTCTGCTCGGAAATCATGCTGAATTGATCAGAGAGCTGACGTATTTCCTTATTGACGATGTATTTGCTCAGAATCACTCAGAATGTATATTTGTACATCTTAAATTAAAAAAAATTTCCGGACCCCCACCAACGAAACGGGGAGGTACCCCCACTCGTGCTCACCCCCACTCGCCTCTTCGCGGTTCGGATGACGCTTCGCGTCATAGGAATATACGATTTATTTGCTCAGAATCAACCAGAATGCATGTTTTTACATCTTAAATTCGAAAATTTCCCCCACCAACGAGACGGAGGATACCCCCTCTCGAGTTCACCCCCACTCGCCGCTCGGATGACGCGTCGCATCATCGGAATATAGGTCCTACCCCCCTCCCCCCAAATAAAATTAGCTTACTACGCCCCTGGATTAGAATTATGAACGTATCACTGAATGTATAACATGCACCTGCATATGTTGATGTGCAAACGTTTTGAGCAATTCCTTTGGCAGCTTAGAAGACCACGACAACCGTTGGCGTAATGATAAAACTAATGAATCCACCATAAGGCCTGACTGTTTTTTAGCATGACGGAATACGGCCACGGCCTGCAGGTGAGCCCGGTGTGAGAACCGTCCCCAAATGTTATGGGGTTCTATTGGGATTTTTGAAACATTTTGTTAAAAAAACAACTTTTGCCGTTTAAAAAAATCGAGAGGTTTTTGCTTCAAAAGCTACCAGAATGCTTCCTTTGATTGCCCTTTTCAAAAAAAAATTGTGGGGGAGTAACCCCCCCCCCTCCCCCCCCCCCCCCCAAAAAAAAGCTTGTGCCTTCAGCACTCGCACCAGATGCCTTCGGCATCTGGATACCCCATACCCATTTAGTATCAGCCAGTTCACCCAAATTAGCAATATCAGCCCCCCCAATATAAATTTCGTTCCGACGGGCCTGTAACCACACTTCTTAAGTTTGGTACAGAGATGACAAAAATAGGTCTGCTGTGATTTTTTATTTGTCATTGTGATGCAATGCAGTGGCGCCACTTAAAGACTTGGCTAAAATTACTGTTTTCCGATGAAGGGCTCCTAGGATATGTAATTTTGATTGTTCCAATGAGGGGATCACATGATATGGTTCTGTTGAAATATTTTGAAAAATTAAATTTTTTCAACTGTTCAATTTGCATATTACGGGGGCGGGTGTAGGCGATTCATTAGGTAAAGGGTTGAAGTGTGTTTATATGTTCCAGTAGGGTTTCTAGATATGCATAATGGTTTCAGATTTTTGTTTCAGCCCCATGAGTCGCCTGCAGTGCCACTTTTGTTATTAGAGAATCGATTTCTGACAAAAGGCTCTTAGGGGTTTTAATTCAAAACGTTGAAAGTGTATTCATATGTTCTAGTACGGTCTCTATATGTGCATAAATGTTTTGATTTGGCCCCATGTAGTGCCCGTTGAACCACTTTTGTCATCAGAAAATTATTTTCCGATGAAAGGCTCTGAGTGGTATTAATTCGCATCACTGAAAGTGTGTTCAGATGTTTGACTCTCTAGATGTGCATAAAGGTTTCAGATTTTCGATTTGGCCCATGTGGGTGGTGGTGTAGCACCACTTTTGTCATTTGGGAATCGGTTTCTGGCAAAAGGCTTTAATTTGAAATGTTAGAAGTGTGTTCATATGTTCCAGTAGGATTTCTAGATGGGCATAAAGGTTTTCGGATTTTTGATTCGGACCCATGTGGTGACCATAGTGCCACTTTTGTTGTCAGACAATTGGTTTCCAGCTAAAGGCTCCTAGTGGCTTTAATTCGAAATGTTGAAAGTGTGTTCATATGTTCTGGTAGTCTCTAAAAGTGCATAAATGTTTCAGATTTTTGATTCGGCCCCATGTGGTACACGTAGCACCACATTTGTAGGTAGATTGGTTTCTGGTAAAAGGCTCCCATGGGGTTTAATTCAAAATGGTGAACATGTGTTCATATGTTCCAGTAGTGTGCATAAAGGTTTGGGATTTTTGATTTGGCCCCAAGTGGCGCCTGTAGCGCCACTTTTGTTGTTAGGGAATCAGATTCCGGTGAAAGGCTCCTAGGGGTTTTAATTCGAAACATTGAAAGTGCATTCATATGTTCCAGTATGGTCTCTAGATGTGCATAAAGGACACATGCCGCTCTTTGTAGGCTTAGCTGTCGGTTCTTCATGGGCTGACCACTTTGCATACAATTATTTATTTATTTATTTATTTATTTATTTATTTATTTATTTTTATTTATTTATTGGTGTTTAAGGTCACATACTTATGCACAATGGCTAGCCGTGACCGTGACAGTTTTACGGGTGGAGGAAGCCGGAGTACACGGAGAGAACCACCGAGCAACGATGAGCAGCTGTCAGCTTTCCAAAATCTTAACTCTGAACTCTGCCCCGTGGCACAGGCAGGGTTAGATTGGTTGAAGACATGCGCACCATCAACGTGCAGTACGCCTTAGTACACAGAGTCATCGTGCACCCATGTAGACAATCAGGGTTAAGTGCCTTGCTCAAGAACACAACTTGGGAGTCAGTTGCTGAAATGGTCACCTGTCCAACTACTAACCACGCTCGACGTTGCTTAACTTCGGTGATCTGATGAGAATCATTGGTGTTTTAAGGTCATATACTTATGCACAATGGCTCATCATGACCGTGATAGTTTTACAGGTGGAGGAAGCTGGGGTACCCGGAGAGAACCACCGAGCAACGACGAGCAGTTGCCAGCTCCCCAACACCGCAGCACAGGCGGGGTTAGATTGGTTGAAGACATGCCTACCATCGATGTGCAGTGTGCCTAAGTACACAGCGTCATCGTGCCCCCATGTGGACAATCGGGGTTAAGTGCCTTGCCCAAGGACACAATGCGGAAGTCCAATTGATCGCGCAGCCGGTCACCCACCCAATGATTATCTGCACTCGACATTGCTTAACTTCGGTGGTCTGACAAGAACCGGTTACCACAACGCCACTGCACCCCGTGGATACATATAAACCATCGCGACATACGTATTAGGTCATCTGACACATGCCGCTCTTCATGGGCTTGGTTGCCAGTTCTTCGTGGACCGACCACTTTGCATACATAAAAACCATCACAACGTAAGTATTTGGTCATCTGACACATGCCATCTTCGTGGGCTTGGCTGTCGGTTCTTCATGGGCTTACCACCTTGCATATAAACCATCTTGACATACGTATTAGGTCATCTGACTCATGCCGCTCTTCATCGGATTGTCTGTTGGTTCTTCATGGGCCGACCAGTAATAGAGTACATACACCCAAGTTATATGATATGTTTCCAAATATATGGCTGCTGTTCATGGGTTGGTCCATCAGTTTCTTCATCACCATGATGGGATTGTCTGTCGTTTTTTCATAGGCTGATCAATAATAGAGTACATACTGCCACATTATGTCTGTGACAGGTCTCCGAAGATATGGCTGTTGTTCATGGGTTGGACCTCTCTACACACCTTAAAGCATACACACCAAGAGGCCTGAAAATAAGCAGTCTGACATTTGCAAAATGAGGTCCCCAGAGGGTGAATTTGATAATGCTATCCCATACTGTGGGCCAAATTATCCTCTGGGTATCTCTTTCTGTTTAGTTTTGAGACCCAGATTCAGATTGAGGTTCACAGAGGGTAAATTTAGTGATGCTACCCTGCTATGCAGGGTAGGATCACTAAATTCACCCTTTGGGGACCTCATTTTGCAGATGACAGTCTGCTTATTTTCTGGCTTGCACACCAACACGCTCGCTGCGCTCTAGTGATGATAACAGAATTCTTACCTGTCCAAAAATGAACTTAAAACACTGGGGACAACGGGCCTTCTGTTTTCAGGCACCTGAAATCTGGAACAGTCTATCGTTCCATATTCGACACTGTACATCCGTTCAGGGTTTTAAAAAGTGCCTGAAAACATCCCTATTTATAGACTCAATTGGCACTTAAAACATCATTTGTTTCTTTTCATTTTTCAGCTGCAGCTTGTTACTTATTTTATGAAGCGCTTTGAGCCTACCTTTTCAGTGGGGATAGAGTGCTATGGAAGTGCTATTATTATTACCATCAGTTCTTGATGGGCTGGTGAGTTAGTTGCGTATAAATCATCGTGATATAAGTATTAGGTCATCTGTCACATTCCGCTCTTCATGTGCTTGGCTGTCGGTTCTTCATGGGATGACCAATAATATCAACCAGTTTCTTCATGGTCTGATGAGTTAGGTCTTCTCACAAATTCCCCTCTTCGTGTGATTGTTGTCGGTTCTTTATGGGCTGACCAGTAATAGATTGCACACACCCGCATTATATCAATGATAGGTCTCCGAATAAATGGCTGATGTTCATGGGTTGGGCCAGCAGTTTCTTCAAGGGCCAATGAGTTAGTTGGGCATAAATCATCGGGTTATAAGTATTAGGTTACCTGATACATGCCGATCGTCATGGTCTTCACTGTCGGTTCTTCATGGACTGACCAATAATACAGTGCATATCAACCAGTTTTGTTATGGGCTGATGAGTGAGGTCATCTGACCCATTCTGTTCTTTATAGGCTTGGCTGTCAGTTATTTCTGTTGTAGGCATTTTAATATTTGGCTGCTGTTCATGGGTTGCGCCATCAATTTTTGACAGGCTTCGGCATCAGTCCATCGTAGGCTGAATAGTAGTTTGCGTACACGGTATATTACTCTGAGAATCAGTAATACATGATAGCCCTCGTGGGCTTGGTCAGCAATGACCAATGGGACAGACACAAACAGGATATTATTCTTAGATGTAAACTCTTCATGAAACCGCCTTTCATTGTTAGGAACCTTTATTCCTGTTTGTGATCTCTGAATATACCCATGAGTTACCTTCAGAACATGTAACCATGAAATTCTGGGATTATTAATAAATCTTGGTCATTATCATTCAAATACATGAATCCATTATATGTATAGGGAAATTTTGAACCATTTCCTAAATTTACTGCTTTTACTTGTAGAAACTGGCTGTCATGAAATGATGGAATCATCCTACATAGAATTGTAAGTCATCTGGGCCATCAGTTTTTTTCTTTTGTCTTGTCGGTGATCGTGTGCAAGGTTCTTTTTTACTGTAGCTAATCATTTGAAAAGGCAAGTGTTATCAGTTTCTTTGAGTACAAAACTAGGCAAACAATAGAATTTTTAGTGGCATCTTATTTATCCTCTATCTTATTAAAAAATCTCCCTTTTCCTTAACCCTTTACCTAACATGAAAAGCAGACGACACTTGCAAAAAAAAATTCTTGAATAACTAAATTTTTTCATTTTTTGTCTCAAAAACATAGGTTATGACCCCTCGTTGGAACGAGCTCGACGAGCTCGTTCCAACGAGGGGTCACAACCTATGTTTTTGAGACAAAAAATGAAAATATTTTGAAAATTAATTGGCGATTTTTGAGAATAGCGCTGGCCGGTTTTGGCCGTTACGTTAGGTAAAGGGTTAAAATATACAGCTAAGGCCTAAAAAAGATAAAAATCTGTTTCCCAGCCCTCACTCTCCTTCCCACCCCCAGCATGGCCCTTTTGGCCACCACATGCTCTCCTTTTATAACCAAAGTAAATTTAAAAAAATAAAAATATTTTACCCAAGTTATTAAAATTTATAAATTTGTCCCCTGAGTGCAACAAGTCTAAAGCATTGCAAAGCCTTCTTGCACACAAGGGACGAAATACACCACCACCCATGCTATTCTTTAGATTATGAGGCATAAAACATAAAATAAATCACATCTTATGGCAAAGAAATAATTATAAAAATAAAAAATACAATTAAAAATTATATAAAATTTTATTAAAAAATGGCCTGAGAAATAGAAGATCTAGTTTATGGGGCCTGAAATTTCAATTTTTGTCTTAAAACTAAGGTTATGACACTTTGTTGGAATAGGCTTGTTCACTCTTTACCCAACGTAATGGCCAAAACGTATGCACAAACATCTCCATTCAATTTTCATTATTTTTTCATTTTTGTGTCTAAAAAAACCCCAGCCTATAACCCCTCATTGGATTGATATTATTGAGATCATTCCGATGAGGGGCTAATGTTTTTCAAGAAAAAATGAAATTATATAGTTATACAAGAATTTGGTTTGCAAGTGTTGTCTGTTTTCTGTGTCAGGTAAAGAGTTAAGCCTGTTCCAGTTGGGTGATAAGCTATGTTTTTGAGACCCCACCCCCCCCCCCCCCCCAAAAAAAATGAAAATGTAATAAAATAAAATAAAATTTTAATCCTGTTTATCTCTTTTGTGAATAGCGCTGTACATTACATTAGACTGAGTAAACAGCAGTTTAAAATTATAAAAGAAATGGAGATGAAAGGGTGGTCTTTATTATTGGAGTTAATAAGTGTTTTGTCATGTTGTCATGAGTCATAGAATAACTCCCATAATATATTTTTTCTCAACAGTTCACCACAGTTGCTAGAGGCACTGTTAAAATACCTCCCCAGTCCTACATCCTATGTTTGATATTAATACAAATAAGACAGGCGATAAACATCTCAAAAATAAAATATTTAAAAATTAAAAAAATTTAAAAATTTATTTTTCTTTCCAGTCAGTTTTCAAAAAACTTCAAGTTCAACACTGAAAATCCTATTGTTTGACACCCCTCCCCCACCACCAATTGGAACATGGTCAGAGAGATCGTTCTAAAGAGGGGGTCACGTGATGATGGTTTGGGTACAAAATCTGGAAAAATATTTTTGTCAACTGGCAAATTTGAAAATCGTTGGGTAAGTGTTTAACATGCATCAGTATTGGCAAGATACTAATAACACCCAGCTCAACTTGTCAAGTAATCTATTTGGTTTTTTTTAGTTTTGGAAACTGAAAAATGGTGTGTACAAGTTACCAAATAAAATAGCAAAATCATTTTAAGTGCAGAAATGAAACCCAAGTTTTGTCCTGGAATGTTTGTACTATCAAATCCAACATGAATCCTCTAGATCTGTTCATAATATCCCAATAACATGATTTAGAGGGCGTTACGGTTTATTAACGGCCCGACAGGAATGAGTTACAGTCAGAGGGTCCATTAACAGCCCGAGACGAAGTCGAGGGTTGTTTACGGCCCAAGGGCTGTTAATCATTCCTGGAGGGCCGTTAATGAACAGGGACGCCCAACAAAATCTTGTTATTACTATTATTACCACTTCTAAAATGGTTAAATCCAAAGATTCTTCATCAAGTTCACTTGATTGTGACATCTCGAGTTTTCACAGTGACATTTAACCAAAATACAATACGTGGAGAGTGTATTATCACTAAATCACCCGCAGAGTGGAGATTCCACCCAAGCAATAATTGCAAATTTGTTGCAAAGCATAACCAGCACAAGCAAAGTTTCAGCCAATGGACCTCCGGGTTAAACACGTTGGTCCATTGGCTGAAACATTGCTTGTGTTTTTTGTCGATATGTACACAATTTGAAAGTTATAGCTTGGGTGATAACTCCACTACGCGGGTGATTTAGTTACAATCCACTCTCCACGTAGGCCTACTGTACATGTGTCGTCTGCTTCTAGATAAACAAAACGTCACGTGGTCAATCACATGATAGCTTAATTTAAATATTGTTGTATGCCACCTGAACTCTTCCAAATATATTAATTCATGACCAAATGGTGAAAGTTCACAGAGTGTGATATTCATTACATTTAGTTTTATACGCGCGTTTGAAACTTCAATCGGAGCCGAGGCGTTTTCGAAATATTTATCTGGAGGCGGGCCGTTAACCAGGTTAACACACAACTTCCGGTTTGAGACTGCGCATTATACACTTTTACCGTAAAGGTAAAATCGTTTTAATCTGTTAGAGAACGCCCCGTGAAGTGGTAATGATGGGTGTTGAAGAGAGAACTGGGACTAAGTAATGGTTGTCAGGTCCGTTCCTTTGGGCAGTTTTGACTATGAACATGGGTGTTGTATAAATGAAGTGATCGGCAACACTGCACAATCCATAAATCAATTGTTTGCCGTTTGTGCAAAGCAAGACAAACTTTCTGCATGAATACTGAAGGAACTACTCTTCCTCATAGGCACAAAATCAGATGACAAACGACCAACCAACCAATTTAATGTCGCTTTCAGGGCCAATCAGCATATCATTTGACCTTATGTGTTCCTGTATAGTGGGTATAAGTTTTATAATTTGGAAAAACAAGTGCAAAGAAACTGATAATGCAAAAAAAGAACCCTGGCTGAAAGTATCCACCTTGGAGGTTGAAAGGTTTCGCGCGCCGTAGGCGCGCAGGGACGCTGTGGGGCAAGCCCCTTTCGACCCTCTTTAACAGTTGAGGATTTCGAAGCTTTGTGTCTGGGCGTAGTGAATGTGGAAAAGGATCGGGTGTTCGGCAGTTGTCTCTGGTGACATGGTCAGATGCCGTTGTTGGGTTGCCTTTTGATGGTTGTTGACTCTACCCTCGGGTGAGGACCAGAGTGAGAGGGGATCCTCTCACAAAGGTGCTACCTCTCCCCGGGGCATTTTGAAGGTGATTTTCGGGCAAGTAAAGTCTGCCACTTATACGTGTAGTTAGATGGGGTAGAGAGCCATCATTGGCAAGTATAGTGTGCCTCAGGCGGTTCGTGGTAGTAGAAGCTGTGTCGGATTTCAGGATAGCGCTTGATGTTATCGTTCGATCGTGGAAGAAAACAACGGCCCCTTTCGGGGACCACCCAAAGAAAGACCTGAATTTCCCTGGTTAGGGGGCAGGCCTGCATTGAAACTTATTTGGCTGGGTCAAAAATGCGCTCTTCAGACGCTTACGACAAAGGGGTGAAGGTGGGGCGCAGGACCAACGCTCGCCTCCCTTGAAGTGGGTGGCTACTTCTAGGGGGGGGGGGGGCGAAGGATGTTTGTAGTCCGTCGCGGTTACCCTTATAAAAAAGTACCATGGTAAACCATGGCAAATCCCAAAATACCCTGGTAATACCATGGGTATTTACCAGGGTATTTTGGGATTTACCATGGTTTACCATGGTACTTTTTTATAAGGGTATCCTTATCCATAACGGTTATAGTTGCCATAGCGGTTATTGGGATACTGGCGATCAAAAAGAAAGCATCTCTGTGAACCTGCTAAAAAGAAGAAGGCAGAATTAGTCTCGAATAAAATATAATAAATAAAAATAAAATAGAAAAACAGAAGAAAAAAACATTTAGCTGAGTCGGTTTCTGGTAGAAGGCCACAGCTGAGCTGTTAATCTGCCTTTATCCCATATTCACCTCGTTTACGATTTTATTTTTTGGACTTCCGATTTTTAGTGATTTAAGCTGAGTCGGTGAAAATAGCCCTTTCTGATAGAAGGCCACATCTGAGCTGTTAATCTCTCTGTTGGTTCACCTTCTCGTTCCCTAATTTATTTTGAGGCTTCCGATTTTTAGTGATTTTAGGTGAGTCGGTGAAGACAGCCCTTTCTGGTAGAAGGCCACAGCTGAGCTGTTAATCTGCCTATTAGTTCACCTTCTCGTTCCCTATTTTATTTTGAGGCTTCCGATTTTTAGTGATTTTAGCTAAGTAGGTGAAGGCAGCCCTTTCTGGTAGAAGGCCACAGCTGGGCTGTTCACCTTCTCGTTCTCGATTTTATTTTTAGGATTTCCGATTTTTGTGAGTAGTGTATTCTGCCCTAACCCCCGCGGGTTGGATCCTATTTACGTGCAGTGGCGGCGCCAGAAATTTTTTTTGTGTGTGTGTGTGTGGGGGGGGGGGGGGGGGGCAACTAGGGGGGCAGACTCCCATGAAGGGGGGCAAATACGTAAAGGATCATATCATTACTTTGTTATGAGGTAGTCCAAACTTGGACCCAAAGTCCGTAATATACTTTTTTGGTTTGGTACGTCCTGTGGACGAACCAAACCAAAAAATTATATTATGGACTTTGGGTCCAAGTTTCGACTAAATGTAATGGTAATTAGCGGTCCTCCCTTCAAAAAATCCTGGATCCGTGTCTGGTGGGTCTGTGCGTGAGAGAGAGAGAGAGAGAGAGAGAGAGAGAGAGACTTCAAATAATTGAACAGTGCAAGGGAGATAATGCCCGTCTGTCATAATGCGAAATCCATGATTTTTTTTAGACAAGGGATATGGATATACATGCCTTTGTTGGCTCATAACTTAATTATAACTCTTAAGTATCTGCATCCAAGTCTTTAAATCTCTACTGCCTGGATGTGTTCATCAGCTAGCCTGAGGCTTTGGGCTAAGTGTGTATGGGAAATTATTGGGAATAAAAAAAGAGAGGGGTGTGTATGTGTGTGTGAGAGAGAGTGACTGAATGTGTTTGTGTGTGAGGGTGCGAGATGCATGCGAGATGGTTGGGGGGCAACTGGGGGGGACAAAGCCTTCGTTTGGGGGGGGGGGGGCAAATGCCCTCCCCCCCATGCCCCCCGTAGCGCCGCCACTGTTTACGTGGTTGTTACACTATATTTTATTTTTTCCTGTTGAAGGGGGGGGGGGGCAGGCTTTAACGAAAGAGCCACACCCGGGGTGTATTCTGCCCTAACCTCCGCGGTTTGGTTCCTATTTGTCAGATTTGTTCCGTTGGGCAGCTTTGACTATGAACTTGAGTGTTGTAGAAATGAAGTGATCAGCAACCCTGCACAATCCATAAATCAATTGTTTGTCGTTTGTGCAAAGCAAGACAATCTTGCTGCATAAATACCTGATGGAACTACTCTTCCTTATAAGCACAAAATCAGATGACAACCAACCAACCAACCAATTTCATGTCGCTTTCATAGCCAATCAGCATATCATTTGAACATTTGTGCAAAGCAAGACAATCTTGCTGCATAAATACCTGACGGAACTACTCTTCCTTATAAGCACAAAATCAGATGACAACCAACTAACCAACCAACCAATTTCATGTCGCTTTCATAGCCAATCAGCATATCATTTGAACATATTCGTTCCTGTATAGTGAGTATAAGTTTTATAATTTGGAAACACAAGTGCAAAGAAACTGATAGTGCAAAAAAAGAACCCTGGCTGAAAGTATCCACCTTGACGTTGGTAGCTGGGCTTTAAACAAAGAGATACTGCACTGACATTTTCACAGTTTATCACAAAATCTCACGGGAGAATCCATGAAGCTGATTGACGGATTGATCACCACTCACTTTTAATAAATGCTCTTATTATTCTATTTTCACTCATCATGATAACATGCTTTGACAATAATTGATGCCCCCCCCCCCCCCCCCCAAAGAGTGTATGTGTGTGCATATAGGGGGGGGGGGGGGGGGTCAGGCACAGTTTCTTTTCTTGAACTTTATTCAGTTTACAAGTATGTACATGTAAACTGGATGAAGTTCAGGGAAAGAAACATCTTGTCTTCTAATTTTTCAATGATGAGATTCCTCTTGGACAATAACTTTCCTCTTAACCCTTTACATAACAAATCGGCCACATCTGCGCATGTAATATGCAGAATTAACAGATGAACAAATATTATTTTACAAAAAGACTTTAATTCAATAAAACCATAGCATATGATTCCTCATTGGAACGAGCTTGTTCCAATAAGGATTCACATGATATGGTTTTCGGTGAAATTTTAGAAAAAACGATGGAAAAATAATTTTTAAATAGGCTAATAAATTTTGATATCATCTGCGTTGGGTAATGGGTTGTTTTTTTCCCCTGGATATGTCTTTGAAAGACAGGGATTTGTTATGTGATTTGTTTCATTTTGGATAAACACATTTCACCCTTCAGCAAATACAAACTATAGATCACATTGTGTGTGTATGGCTTGGGGGTAGGGGAAGAGTCTGCTTCTTCTGCCTCATTCATCTTACAACTTGAAGCAGTCGAAGGCTAGCCTTCGGATTGAGAGATGGAGTGACAAAAGAAGTAGACAGAATTATGACAGGCCTTAGTATGAACACTGAATAAAGACACTGCCAGTTATTTATACCATGAGTACCTATTCTACTATATATGAAAAGCCTATGACATAAATTTTAGCTTTACCCAACAACCGTGATGAACACGCCAGCAATGGGATTTCAATAGTAAAAATTTACGCCAGTGGTAGAACTACGTCCCCGTTGACCTTTGGTGACGTCGACCTGAATGCAAGCTTGTCTAAATTTATCGCGCATCGCCTCGCGAAGAGTGAAATGGAAGTAGTGACAATTATTTGTTACGTTTTTAAATGGGTTTACCTCATAAGATGCCAAAAATTAACAAACATGCATTTTCAGTAGTATAGCATGTACCCGAACATCCCTTATTGGATGGACCCCGGAAGTGACGTCATAGTCACGTGACCTAGTGACGTCATGTTTGGTTGTCGTGGTAACCCGCGTGAGCGGCCATCTTGTGACGTCATCCCCATAGTGTACGTAGTGTGAGTGCGCATGCGCGTGTTGTTAGGGTGATACGTGTTTCCGTCGTCCATTTTGTATACTGAGGCCGCCATCTTGGTTTCTATGGTAGCACGTGGTTGCTATTTTACCTAAACCCTTCTTATAGGACGGGGGTATGTTCGGAGGGTGTGTTCGATTGAATCGGAGTATCACGAATTACCAAAAACAACACCACAAGTTTCACTATTTCGAATTCTTCAATCTACATATGCAATAGTTGTGTCACATTGTGCCTTTTCACATAAACACATATGACAATAAAAGGGGTGCCGAACCGGTCATATGTTTTTCAAAAAAGGAGTGCCGAAATTGGGGTGCCCGGGATATTGCCATTGGATATAGAGGCGATGAGAATCGGATACAACTTCGTTGTAGTAAGAGGATATAACTCTGTACGATTAAGTACAGGTTATGGGAAATAAAGCAATCTGATTGGTTAGTTATAATTTATATAAATGAGCTAGATAAATGAAAAGCAAGAGTACTCGGAATAGGGTCAGAACTAACAAGAATAGACCAGAATAGGATCGTGGCCAGACAGACGAAAACTGTTGCATATACAGATAGAAGCAGAGAATTCTGAAAGAATTCGAAATAGTAAAACTTGTCGGGTTGTTTGTGGTAATTCGTGATGCTCCGATTCAATCGAACACACCCTCCGAACTTACCCCTGTCCTCTAAGAAGGGTTTAGGTAACATAGGAACCACGTGCTACCATAGAAACCAAGATGGCGGCCCCCAGTATACAAAATGGGATACGGAAACACGTATCACCCTAACACAATACGCGCTGTGCATGCGCACTCACACCACGTTTCACTATGAGGATGACGTCACAAGATGGCTGCTCACGTGGGTTATCATGACAACCAAACATGGCGTCACTAGGTCACGTGACTATGACGTCACTTCCGGGGTCCATCCAATAATGGACGTTCGGGTACATGCTATACTACTATTGTCTCATGTTAATAAAGCAGGCATAACTCGAAATAGTATGTTATTATGTTATTAAAACGAAAAAGGCTCAGTTTCTTTTTTTCATTTCGTTTCGGCGATAAAATTGACAAAGTAGTACCACCCACCGATGCTCGTGTATACAAAGACAGATTCGCTCGTATGAACGTCTGGTGCTAAGTAAAATTGAGAAAAAATAATAGCGACTCTTAATAATCAGACGATCGTGGTATAAATAAAACGGGACACTGAACATAAAGAACTGAATAGTCAATATTCTTTTCTCGATATTTGTAACCGAATCTTATGAATAATTTCAGAGGCACCAGACATCACTCAGTGGGGGCAAGTGGTTGCTTCTTTGATTAATCAGGAAATTCCAAGTCATAACCCCACAAGGACCGAAAGTCGTTTGGCGATGTCAAGGACGTTCCTGTCTTGGCGCTGTGTCACTTTCAAGTTATTCCGAAGTCGAAGCGTGTGTATTTCCACCTTCAATCAAAGGCAACAGGTGAAAAGAATACTTTGCAAGTTCAACGTGGGTCTACCAAATTAATTACTGTATAGACCTTCGAGTAAGAGTCAACAAATTTTAAAACTGTTTGGACCAGATAATGTTCAAATAGCCAATACCAAAGACAGTTAGACACGTCCAAACTAGGGCCCTGCGAATCGGGAAATTTATGTTCGAATCGAATCTCGAATCGAATCTGGACTGATGTCGACATCGAATCGAATCTCGAATCGAATCGGGATAAACTCGAGAAATAACTATAACTGGCATTATCTTGTGCAGAGATGTTAGGAAAGCACTGCGAGGAGAGATCGTTGACATAACTTGACATTTGGCGTTGTTTTAATTTTCTTTCTCGTTGAATGGCCATCCAGATGTTCACTTGGCCCGACAATAAATTCAAGACATAAATATGGACAAATTAATGTGTTACTGCCCAGAGACATTTAAGACAAACCACTGAATTGAAACATGAGACTTAAAAGCACAAATGTAATACAAGTGGCACATTAATTCCCATGGGTTGAAGTCGGCTATAGCCGCTAACTTCATGTACATTAGCATGCCTAAATACATTATTGTAATGTTTGGTTGTTTTTGTATTATCAGAATTTGGGTCTTGTAGATTTCGGTCCGTTCTCAACTCAATAACACAGTATACATCAAAAGCAGCGAAGGCGTTAAACTGTGTTAGTTTCTGCATTAGTTAACTCGAATAGTGACGCAGTGCTCATTCACACAAATTGGTTTTACTTCATTCCAACTTCCAAGTACCAACTCCGAACAATGCAAAGAAACTACAGAGATTTTCCTCCCACAGTTTTCTAACATAATAATGGGAGCGCTCCAGGCGACATGTCCCCATTATTGTGTTAGAAGATTCCGGGACTGGGAGCAGGCCTTAGGCCCATAGCTGGATATTTCGGTTGTATGGATTCCGCGAATAACTCTCACACGAATTCCTGGAAATCTATAAATAGCGAATTTGCGGTGTGTGGTTTTCTGGGAATCTGAAACTGAAAGTGAAACGACAGAATTTTGCAATGAATTTGACTATTTTCCTGATATAAACCTTAAAACTAGAAGAGTTCGCTCCTTATTTCAACCGATTTCGACATTGTCGAACATTGATTCATTTTCCGCGAAGCTTCGTTTGACTAACGAATCGGCAAACTATTCGAGATCGATATACGAATACCAAAGCGATGTCGACATCGAATCGAATACTCGAAGCTTCGCAGGGCCCTAGTCCAAACGGTGCATGGAAATTTGAAAATGACTTTGCCAGTTGCGGCGTTGCCACAGCACATGACATGGCATCGGTTGCTGCACGTTGACCGTATAGAATTTGGACGATACTGCTACTTGTGATATGAAATAGGTGTTTCCTAAAGTGAGAACGTGGTTGTTTTGTAAATTTGAAAAAATAATATGCAGAGGATGGGGACATAGCCCAAGCTGGGTATTTCGTTAGTTCAGCGATCCGAACGTAGTGGCTACCCCTCTGTAGCCACTACGTTCGGATCGCTGAACTAGGTATTTCGTGTAGTTGAGAAGTAAAAGTTTATTTTCTCTCTTATTTATTGTTCAATTTCCCCAAATTTTTCTGTATATATTTATCCCCGCATTGATATTGTCGTGATCTATGTCCGTACTTCTGTACATCCGATTTTGTAATGTAATTCGAAACACTGTAACTTTCTACAGTTGTTCAATAGGGTCTGTGCAATCCAAAAATACCACTTTTAAAGTTTTGTGCCACCAGGTGGCTTCTGTGGAGCCACTTGAAAAATGCGCTAATTTTTCACTTTTCTTTCGAATAATCCCAACCTGTGTAATTCGAATGTAGGAAAAAAACCCTCACGGAAAAAAACCCTCAAGAAAAAAACCCTCAAGAAAAAATCCCTCACCTTTTTTGCATGGGTAGGAAAAAAACCCTCAAATGAAAAAAAAAATTTTTGTTGATTGTTCAAATCAGAAAAAAAATAAATAAAATTAATACTTTTTATTCACTATTTTTGAACTGTAAATCCTATTATATTCTCAACGATATATAAACGTAATGTCAACAAAAAAACTACTTAGCACAATGAACAAGATGTTGTCTGGATGGTGACAGAAAAAGTATGTAGCAGAATGGAATTGTTACTTATGATTGCAAGAATTTCTTATGACATGAAATAAGGAAAAAAATGTGAAGCAAATGTGAAGTAAGCAGCCATGACTTAATTTGATCCCAAACTCAAAAAAAAAAAAAAAATGTGAAGCAAATGTGAAGTAAACCAACAACTTATTTCGTTATCTACCCTGCAACATATCCACTAGTGTTTGCAGAATTTCGTGAGAACTGTCTATTCACAATTTCTTGAGTTTGGTATCAAATCAAGTCATGGCTGCTATTAGTAGCCATGATTTAATTTGATATCAAACTCAAAAAAATGTGAAGTAAACCAACAACTTATTTCGTTATCTACCCTGCAACTTGAGTTTGGTATCAAATCAAGTCATAGAAATATTTTGAAGTTTCAAAAACGGATACTATATCCTGCACCTTTAAGAAATTCTAACATATTTTTATCCCCGCTTTCGTCGGGGATATTGTCGTTATCTCCGTCCGTACGTCCGTCCGTCCGTACGTCCGTCCGGTGTTACATTCACTTGCATTAATGTTTAAACTATGCTAATGTGTTCAGGTATCACCAGTACATGTGCATGAAGGTTTCGGGATTTTGATTTGGTTCCAAGTGGTTCCAGTGGAACCATTTTTATCCTTAGAAAATCTTTGTCCGCTCAAAGGTTCTTAGGGTATTGAATTCGATACGTTTAAACCATGTTAACATGTTCAGATAGCATCTGTAGATGTGCATGAAGGTTTCGGAATTTTGATGTGGGTCCAAGTGGTTCCAGTGGAACCACTTTTATCCTTAGAAAATCTTTGTCCGCTCAAAGGCTCTTAGGGTATTGAATTCGAAACTTTTAAACCATGTTAACATGTTCAGATAGCATCTGTAGATGTGCATGAAGGTTTCGGAATTTTGATTTGGGTCCAAGTGGTTCCAGTGGAACCACTTTTACCCTCAGAAAATCTTTGTCCGCTCAAAGGCTCTTAGGGTATTGAATTCGAAACATTTAAACCATGTTAACATGTTCAGATAGCATCTGTAGATGTGCATGAAGGTTTCGGAATTTTGATTTTGTTCCAGGTGGTTCCAGTGGAACCACTTTTATCCTTAGAAAATCTTTGTCCGCTCAAAGGTTCTTAGGGTATTGAATTCGAAACGTTTAAACCATGTTAACATGTTCAGATAGCATCTGTAGATGTGCATGAAGGTTTCGGAATTTTGATTTGGGTCCAAGTGGTTCCAGTGGAACCACTTTTATCCTTAGAAAATCTTTGTCCGCTCAAAGGCTCTTAGGGTATTGAATTCGAAATGTTTAAACCATGTTAACATGTTCAGATAGCATCTGTAGATGTGCATGAAGGTTTTGGAATTTTCATTTGGGTCCAAGTGGTTCCAGTGGAACCACTTTTACCCTCAGAAAATCTTTGTCCGCTCAAAGGCTCTTAGGGTATTGAATTTGAAACGTTTAAACCATGTTAACATGTTCAGATAGCATCAGTAGATGTGCATGAAGGTTTCGGAATTTTTATTTGGTTCCAGGTGGTTCCAGTGGAACCACTTTTATCCTTAGAAAATCTTTGTCCACACAAAGGCTCATAGGGTATTGAATTTGAAACGTTTAAACCATGTTAACATGTTCAGATAGCATCTGTAGATGTGCATGAAGGTTTTGGAATTTTGATTTGGGTCCAAGTGGTTCCAGTGGAACCACTTTTATCCTTAGAAAGTCTTTGTCCGCTCAAAGGCTCTTAGGGTATTGAATTCGAAATGTTTAAACCATGTTAACATGTTCAGAGAGCATCTGTAGATGTGCATGAAGGTTTCGGAATTTTGATTTGGTTCCAGGTGGTTCCAGTGGAACCACTTTTATCCTTAGAAAATCTTTGTCCGCTCAAAGGTTCTTAGGGTATTGAATTCGAAACGTTTAAACCATGTTAACATGTTCAGATAGCATCTGTAGATGTGCATGAAGGTTTCGGAATTTTGATTTGGGTCCAAGTGGTTCCAGTGGAAAATCTTTGTCCGCTCAAAGGCTCTTGGGGTATTAAATTCGAAACGTTTAAACCATGTTAACATGTTCAGATAGCATCTGTAGATGTGCATGAGGGTTTCACAATTTTGATTTGGGTCCAAGTGGTTCCAGTGGAACCACTTTTACCCTCAGAAAATCTTTGTCCGCTCAAAGGCTCTTAGGGTATTGAATTCGAAACATTTAAACCATGTTAACATGTTCAGATAGCATCTGTAGATGTGCATGAAGGTTTCGGAATTTTGATTTTGTTCCAGGTGGTACCAGTGGAACCACTTTTATCCTTAGAAAATCTTTGTCCGCTCAAAGGTTCTTAGGGTATTGAATTCGAAACGTTTAAACCATGTTAACATGTTCAGATAGCATCTGTAGATGTGCATGAAGGTTTCGGAATTTTGATTTGGGTCCAAGTGGTTCCAGTGGAACCACTTTTATCCTTAGAAAATCTTTGTCCGCTCAAAGGCTCTTAGGGTATTGAATTCGAAATGTTTAAACCATGTTAACATGTTCAGATAGCATCTGTAGATGTGCATGAAGGTTTTGGAATTTTCATTTGGGTCCAAGTGGTTCCAGTGGAACCACTTTTACCCTCAGAAAATCTTTGTCCGCTCAAAGGCTCTTAGGGTATTGAATTCGAAACGTTTAAACCATGTTAACATGTTCAGATAGCATCAGTAGATGTGCATGAAGGTTTCGGAATTTTTATTTGGTTCCAGGTGGTTCCAGTGGAACCACTTTTATCCTTAGAAAATCTTTGTCCACACAAAGGCTCATAGGGTATTGAATTTGAAACGTTTAAACCATGTTAACATGTTCAGATAGCATCTGTAGATGTGCATGAAGGTTTTGGAATTTTGATTTGGGTCCAAGTGGTTCCAGTGGAACCACTTTTATCCTTAGAAAGTCTTTGTCCGCTCAAAGGCTCTTAGGGTATTGAATTCGAAACGTTTAAACCATGTTAACATGTTCAGAGAGCATCTGTAGATGTGCATGAAGGTTTCGGAATTTTGATTTGGTTCCAGGTGGTTCCAGTGGAACCACTTTTATCCTTAGAAAATCTTTGTCCGCTCAAAGGTTCTTAGGGTATTGAATTCGAAACGTTTAAACCATGTTAACATGTTCAGATAGCATCTGTAGATGTGCATGAAGGTTTCGGAATTTTGATTTGGGTCCAAGTGGTTCCAGTGGAACCACTTTTATCCTTAGAAAATCTTTGTCCGCTCAAAGGCTCTTGGGGTATTAAATTCGAAACGTTTAAACCATGTTAACATGTTCAGATAGCATCTGTAGATGTGCATGAGGGTTTCACAATGTTGATTTGGGTCCAAGTGGTTCCAGTGGAACCACTTTTACCCTCAGAAAATCTTTGTCCGCTCAAAGGCTCTTAGGGTATTGAATTCGAAACGTTTAAACCATGTTAACATGTTCAGATAGCATCTGTAGATGTGCATGAAGGTTTCGGAATTTTGATTTGGGTCCAAGTGGTTCCAGTGGAACCACTTTTATCCTTAGAAAATCTTTGTCCGCTCAAAGGCTCTTAGGGTATTGAATTCGAAACTTTTAAACCATGTTAACATGTTCAGATAGCATCTGTAGATGTGCATGAAGGTTTCGGAATTTTGATTTGGGTCCAAGTGGTTCCAGTGGAACCACTTTTACCCTCAGAAAATCTTTGTCCGCTCAAAGGCTCTTAGGGTATTGAATTCGAAACATTTAAACCATGTTAACATGTTCAGATAGCATCTGTAGATGTGCATGAAGGTTTCGGAATTTTGATTTTGTTCCAGGTGGTTCCAGTGGAACCACTTTTATCCTTAGAAAATCTTTGTCCGCTCAAAGGTTCTTAAGGTATTGAATTCGAAACGTTTAAACCATGTTAACATGTTCAGATAGCATCTGTAGATGTGCATGAAGGTTTCGGAATTTTGATTTGGGTCCAAGTGGTTCCAGTGGAACCACTTTTATCCTTAGAAAATCTTTGTCCGCTCAAAGGCTCTTAGGGTATTGAATTCGAAATGTTTAAACCATGTTAACATGTTCAGATAGCATCTGTAGATGTGCATGAAGGTTTCGGAATTTTCATTTGGGTCCAAGTGGTTCCAGTGGAACCACTTTTACCCTCAGAAAATCTTTGTCCGCTCAAAGGCTCTTGGGGTATTAAATTCGAAACGTTTAAACCATGTTAACATGTTCAGATAGCATCTGTAGATGTGCATGAGGGTTTCACAATTTTGATTTGGGTCCAAGTGGTTCCAGTGGAACCACTTTTACCCTCAGAAAATCTTTGTCCGCTCAAAGGCTCTTAGGGTATTGAATTCGAAACGTTTAAACCATGTTAACATGTTCAGATAGCATCTGTAGATGTGCATGAAGGTTTCGGAATTTTGATTTGGGTCCAAGTGGTTCCAGTGGAACCACTTTTATCCTTAGAAAATCTTTGTCCGCTCAAAGGCTCTTAGGGTATTGAATTCGAAACTTTTAAACCATGTTAACATGTTCAGATAGCATCTGTAGATGTGCATGAAGGTTTCGGAATTTTGATTTGGGTCCAAGTGGTTCCAGTGGAACCACTTTTACCCTCAGAAAATCTTTGTCCGCTCAAAGGCTCTTAGGGTATTGAATTCGAAACATTTAAACCATGTTAACATGTTCAGATAGCATCTGTAGATGTGCATGAAGGTTTCGGAATTTTGATTTTGTTCCAGGTGGTTCCAGTGGAACCACTTTTATCCTTAGAAAATCTTTGTCCGCTCAAAGGTTCTTAGGGTATTGAATTCGAAACGTTTAAACCATGTTAACATGTTCAGATAGCATCTGTAGATGTGCATGAAGGTTTCGGAATTTTGATTTGGGTCCAAGTGGTTCCAGTGGAACCACTTTTATCCTTAGAAAATCTTTGTCCTCTCAAAGGCTCTTAGGGTATTGAATTCGAAATGTTTAAACCATGTTAACATGTTCAGATAGCATCTGTAGATGTGCATGAAGGTTTTGGAATTTTCATTTGGGTCCAAGTGGTTCCAGTGGAACCACTTTTACCCTCAGGAAATCTTTGTCCGCTCAAAGGCTCTTAGAGTATTGAATTTGAAACGTTTAAACCATGTTAACATGTTCAGATAGCATCTGTAGATGTGCATGAAGGTTTTGGAATTTTGATTTGGGTCCAAGTGGTTTTTCAATCATGTGACAATGATGTGATCAGAACACTACCCTTTATACATCATGTTGGGTGAAGTATCTTGTTTGAAATATTGAAGTAGTTTCACATGTGAGTCTTCAGAAGGAAATTAAATACTGTTTTATCATTTTAAATCACACACATGCGTGAAGCCTTTTTATCCAAGTCTGTATCCTGCACTAACCAAAAAGGAACGTGCAAATGCGGGGATATACTATAGTGTGCTTCGCACACAAATGGCACCATCTAGTTATTTTTTGTTGTCAAGTCAACACATAAATTTCTTAATCTTTCCTGTAATTTCTTACAAGATTTGTTGTTTCTTTTCTTAGGTGGTTCTCCAATTAAAATCAAAAGCAGTGAACATAACCAAACAAATCACAGTAGGAACAAACTGCACAAAGCATTGCTTTCATGACAATAGCTCAAACAAATCAGCACAGGGCATTGTTTTCACAACAATTGCTCACAGATGGAACAAACTGAATCTACCCAAGCCCAAATGAATGTTGAAGAAAAACCAGGATTTTTTTTTTCATTTGAGGGTTTTTTTCCTCCCCATGCAAAAAAAAGTGAGGGGTTTTTACTTGAGGGTTTTTTTCCGTGAGGGTTTTTTTTCCATGAGGGTTTTTTTCCGCACACCCAACCTGTGTAGGGAAAAAACCCTCACGGAAAAAATCCCTCACGGAAAAAAAACCCTCAAGAAAAAAACCCTCACCTTTTTTGCATGGGTAGGAAAAAACCCTCAAATGAAAAAAAAAATTTTTGTTGATTGTTCAAATCAGAAAAAAAATAAAAAAATTAATACTTTTTATTCACTATTTTTGAACTATAAATCCTATTACATTCTCAACGATATATAAACATAATGTCAACAAAAAAACTACATAGCACAATGAACAAGATGTTGTCTGGATGGTGACAGAAAAAGTATGTAGCAGAATGGAATTGTTACTTATGATTGCAAGAATTTCTTATGACATGAAATAAGGAAAAAAATGTGAAGCAAATGTGAAGTAAGCAGCCATGACTTAATTTGATACCAAACTCCAAAAAAAAAAAAAAATGTGAAGTAAACCAACAACTTATTTCGTTATCTACCCTGCAACATTCCACTAGTATTTGCAGAATTTCGTGAGAACTGTCTATTCACAATTTCTTGAGTTTGGTATCAAATCAAGTCATGGCTGCTATTAGTAGCCATGATTTAATTTGATATCAAACTCAAAAAAATGTGAAGTAAACCAACAACTTATTTCGTTATCTACCCTGCAACTTGAGTTTGGTATCAAATCAAGTCATAGAAATATTTTGAAGTTTCAAAAACGGATACTATATCCTGCACCTTTAAGAAATTCTAACATATTTTTATTTTTTGTTGTCAAGTCAACACATAAATTTCTTAATCTTTCCTGTAGTTTCTTACAAGATTTGTTGATTCTTTTCTTTGGTGGTTCTCCAATTAAAATCAAAAGCAATGAACATAACCAAACAAATCACAGTAGGAACAAACTGCACAAAGCATTGCTTTCATGACAATAGCTCAAACAAATCAGCACAGGGCATTGTTTTCACAACAATTGCTTACAGATGGAACAAACTGAATCTACCCAAGCCCAAATGAATGTTGAAGAAAAACCAGGATTTTTTTTTTCATTTGAGGGGTTTTTTCCTACCCATGCAAAAAAAGTGAGGGGTTTTTACTTGAGGGTTTTTTTCTTGAGGGTTTTTTTCCGTGAGGGTTTTTTTCCGCACACCGTGTAATTCAGAGTTCTATAACTGCACTGGGGTGTTGCTAAATGATCTGTAGATGTGCACGAAGGTTTCAAATTTTTCAGGTGCCATGTGGCTGCGCCACCGTTGCCACTTTCGTGTTTTCTTGGACCGTTTCTGGCGAAAGGCTCTTAGGATATGTAATTCGAAACGCTAAAACCATGCTCAAATGTTGCAGTGGGGTCTGTAGATGTGCACAAAGGTTTCAGATTTTTCAGCTGCCACGTGGCTATGCCACTTTCGTGTTTTCTTAGACCGTTTCCGGCGAAAGGCTCCTTGGGTATGTAATTCGAAATGCTAAAACCATGCTCAAATGTTGCAGTAGGGTCTGTAGATGCGCACAAAGATTTAAGATTTTTCAGGTGCCATGTGGCTGTGCCACTGTTGCCACTTTCATTTTTTCTTAGATCGTTTACGGCAAAAGGCTCCTCGAGTATGTAATTCAAAATGCTAAAAGCATGCTCAGATGTTGCAGTAGGGTCTGTAGATGTACACGAAGGTTTCAAATTTTTTTGGGGTGCCATGTGGCTGTGCCACCGATGCCACTTTCGTGTTTTCTTAGCCAAAAGGCTCCTAGGGTTTGTAATTCGAAACGCTAAAACCATGCTCAAATGTTGCAGTGGGGTCTCTAGATGCTCACGAAGGTTTCAGATTTTTCAGCTGCCACGTGGCTGTGCCACCGTTGCCACTTTCGTGTTTTCTTAGGCCGTTTCCGACAAAAGGCTCCTAGGGTATGTAATTCGAAATGCTAAAACCATGCTCAAATGTTGCAGTAGGGTCTGTAGATGCGCATGAAGGTTTTGGATTTTTCAGGTGCCTCGTGGCTGTGCCACCGTTGCCACTTTCATGTTTTCTTAGACCGTTTCCGGCAAAAGGCTTCTAGAGTATGTAATTCGAAATGCTAACATCATGCTCAAATGTTGCAGTAGGGTCTGTAGATGTGCACGAAGGTTTTGGATTTTTTAGGTGCCACGTGGCTTTTCCAAGATTGCCACATTCGTGTTTTATTAGATCGTTCCCGATGAATGGCTCCTAGGGTATGTAATTTGAAACGCGAAAACCATTCTCAAATGTTGCAGTGGAGTCTGTAGATGCGCACGGAGCTGTGTCACCTGTGCCACTCAATATGATTTTAGTGTGTCATATAATACATTTCATCTTTGTATCAAGCATTCATACAAAGTCAAGGATGCAAATGCAGGGATACACCATAGTGTGCTTTGCACACAAATGACACCTCCCTCTAGTTAATATATATTTAATATGATAATATAATATCTGTTAAGTTGGATTGAAGTTTTATCGTTACATAATTTATGAAATATTTGATCTTTTATTTTCGAGACATACTATTTCGAGTAGCCGAGAATATCGTGTAGCCGGGGTTTAAAAATCTCTTTCTGGTTTGTGTTTTGTTCTACTGCCTTTATATTCTACACATAGATGAAATATTTGCATGGGACACTGGATAAGGTATTAAAATAAATATATATTTACGCCACCTTTTCTGCAATATCACATAAATCACGGTTTCCGCTAGACTGGCAGCGGGTGCGTTGACCGGACCCATTCCCCCCGCCGATCATACTATGATCAGTCAGAAAAGCTGGTGGTTAAAATGTCGAGTACAATGCTGTATCATAACGACACTCTGGATCCTTTGTTTCCACGTAATATAGGCATAATTATGTTGTATACTATGCCTACTATTACTGACGACAACCTGATACCTTATAACCCCCAGACGAGAGGGGGAAAACAAAGTTCAAATCCTAAACGTCGCTATAAAATTTCGGACTCAAATTGTCGTGTTTGGTCCGAAATCACTGGCTTTTATTTTGAGCGGAAATTATGTACTTGTTTTGGAAGCTGTCACTTGTTTCAAATGAGTGCGCAGGCTGCTGTCAGTAGTTGTCTGAAACACGCCCACAACATATAGTTTTCACAGTGGTTCAATATCATCAGAAAGATACTGATTGAACACTGCCACTTTCGAGCGGTGCACAATTCATTGTGAAAGAACACTGCCACATTCGAGCGTGCACAACTCATTGTGAAAAACGGGTGTTCAGAAATTAATGAGAAAGTGGTAATTAAAAATAAAAAATAATTACAACTCTGGTATTTGAGAATTATATAACAGTATAACCAGGGATATGATTTATGACTTATTGGTTCAATAAAACATGCTCATTTATCATTTCATCATGCCCGGCAACATGTGAAGTTATGACTTTCAGTGTAAAATCAATTTTTCGAATGTTGCCAAGGGAGGCAACTATTTTGTTATTCATATTACGCTGTGTAAATTTTATCTGGTCTTCATATTATGAATTTTTTTTTCAGTTTGTGTGAAGGTATATTTGGTTTTATTCGTAAAAAATGTACATATTTAAAAAAACAGCTATTTTTAAACAGACTATCTTTGTCTGTTTTCAAGGGGGTGGTTTGCAGTGCTGATTAACATACTTACAAAGCACCCCCTGGGCTTCTACACGAGTCAGTACAGTAATTGCACGTGCATGATGTCGCACATCCGCATCATGGTTCTTTTCGAATATTACCGCGAGCAGTTGTAAACAAAGCTCAGTCACTGTTAGGATTCGTGGATTTTGTGTTGTTTTGGGTTTGTATTTTTATGAAACCTCCGACCAGATGTAGTATTGTGTGTCCCGTGGGAATTTTGAGAATTGTAGGAGGAAAAAATACATATTTTCCACATCAATTATTCAGCATTTTAGCAACCAGAATGCCCCCAGAGGCCACCAGAGTGTGGCAGACGCCTTTGGCGTCTTAGTTTCACTTTCTTTAAACTACCGGACCCACAAATTTTCCCCAAGCGGAAACTCTGCATACATTATCCCTTGAAACTTGAATTTTGAGTAGCTGGCTCGGGGATGAACATGGCTCAGCGATATTGATCACTTCACTGTTTTCTTTGTCAACAATAGACGGGGGAATTTTCATTGCTTAATTTCTATTACAGCATCGCACGAATTAAGTTGTCATTTAAACGCAAACATTTTGTATCTATATTTTCCCTCATTGATAACATCAGTCTCTGATAACTTTTTCTTGGGGTCTCTGTGTCAGAAAATGTGCCGGAATCTGGTGCTATCAACGAATTGGTAAATATAATAGAAAAGTGAGTTTGAATGACATCTTATAAGGCTCGGGCAATAAAAAGTGTATTATATGGGCATAAATAACGGGCATGGGTAGAAAATTTTGTATTTATTTGTATTATTTAAAATTAAAACATTTATACTTTACAACATTTGGTACAAATATAATCTTGCTATAATAATTTTGCTATGAGGCACACACCTGCAATGGACCCAAGATTCACACCCTTCTTCTGTACATTCTATCGTATTATCGTATAAGTTTGGAAGCCTGCACTCCTCGCAGTCCAGGTCTAAGTGATATATTGTCTTGAGTTTTTTCTTCAGACGTAGTCCTTTCACCTTCTTTGAGGGGAAGTGAGATAGTTCTTTTTTCTCTAGACACTCCATAAGATGTGCCCTCAACTTGTTGGAGTCAAACTGGTGTTTTCCAACTGTTTTTGCCAAACAAAATTCAACCAGGAAGGCCAAAGCAAAATCACCACAATCCAAGCCGTTTGTTTGCTGCTGCACATCAACAATTTCAACTTCTCTGGATGAATAATACAGCTGCCCTAACTGAATATTCAGGGAAACAGATAGTTTAGTATACTGGAACTTCCATTTTGATCTTAGAACTAAATGCTTCAATCAAAGAATGATGAATTTGTGCAGAACGGGTGGAATATATAGGGCAATAGGGCTTTGAAATTATTCAATCAACTCACTAATAATTACTATCGTGATGAGATATCAAGAGTATAGATATCCAATAAAAGGATTATTTAAAACATTTGGCAAAAACATAAAACAAACTCTCACCAATAAACACCGTAAAACAACCTGGGATGATATAAAATCATAACCACAAAGATAATTGGGAATTATAAAAACATCTTATTAGTGAGCGTGGCACACAGTAATTACATCACCAAGCTGAGCTCAGGATTCACCTGTGAGCCGGCTACACAAAATCGTTTGTCCAAGAGAAAATGTATCAAATGTTTTTGAAACAATGTTGTGTTTAACAGTTATTTTACCTTATCCAGTGCCCCATGTAAATATTTCATCTATGTGTAGAATATAAAGGCAGTAGAACGAAACACAAACCAGAAAAAGAGATTTTTAAATCGCGGCTACATGATATTCTCAGGTACTCGAAATAGTATGTCTCGAAAATAAAAGATCAAATATTTCATAAATTAAGTAACAATAAAACTTCAATCCAACTTAATAGATATTATATTATCATATTAAATACACACTTCATCAAATATTTTATATAACTTTGTCAAATTGCCGTCATGCTCGGAAGTTTACTTCCTTCTAAGCAGCTTTCATTTTTGACTAATTCTTATTCCGTTACGTTAAGTGCCGTACCAATGTGTATCACGTCATGGGAACGTAAAATTTAGCGTCACACTGATCCTAATTGTTGAATGGGAATTATAAAATTGATCGAGATACGCGTACGTCTTACAGATCGATTTATTATTTGGCAAGTGGCCGCCTAGCTCTTAATCACGAACCCGTCTATAAAATCGCCGATACATATCTTCCTTGGGTGGCAACAAGTAAAGATATGTTACGCATTACACAGTGTTCACTGTTTTTAATTGTAAATTATGGACAAACAATACCGTATCAGATCTTCCTTAGGTGGTAACAAGTGGAGATATATTCCGCGTTATTATGCGCAAATTTTGTTCTCAGTCTTAGAATTAGGAGCATTCAATCATTTATCTCAACCTTGCCCTAGTAACAGAGGCAGAAGCGAGTTCGCATGCAGTATTCACACATTCAACCATTCCTTAACCCGAATTGTTCAAACGCATTGTTCTCCATAAATCCATATTCAAGTGTATTGCTTGTAAAATCCCCGTATCGTATCTCCCTTGGGTGGCAAAGATATGTTCCCTGTTTCATGTTGGTCCCTGTATCCGAGTCTATTACGCGCAAAATAACCGTATCACATCTTTCTTGGATGGTAACAAGTAAAGATATGTTCCGTGCTTCACTTTGCTTTTTGTATTCAAGTGTAAATTATGCAAAAAATAACGTATAAGATCTGCCTTGGGTGGCAACAAGTAAAGATATGTTCCGCGTTATTACGCAAAAAGCAAATATGAATTGGAATTTGGACACTATTTCTAAAACCTCGCCCTGGTAACAGAGGCAGAGGCAAGTAAGTTCGTATACTGTATTCACACATCCAACCACTCCTTGGCCTGAATCATTCAATCAGTTAAAAGCTCGCCTACATATCTCCACCCCAGTACCCAACCCGCGTCAGTCAGACATCAA
Organism: Pictodentalium vernedei; assembly: GCA_031216915.1. Taxonomy (NCBI): domain Eukaryota; kingdom Metazoa; phylum Mollusca; class Scaphopoda; order Dentaliida; family Dentaliidae; genus Pictodentalium; species Pictodentalium vernedei. The sequence goes on along the minus strand of CM062291.1, from coordinate 114,799,574 downwards.
TACTGCTGATGAAAAATATAATCTTTTTATACCTTTTTATACCTTCCTTGCATAGTAATAAAACACCTCTCCCCCCTGACCTATCCTTCCAGGGTATGTAAATGTTTTGTCCCCACCCACAATTGCAGCATATATATGCCCCCACACCACTGATCTAAGTGCAGCCCCTCCTATAATGTCTACGCTGACAATCGTAGGCTAGGATTCCATACACTCCCGCCCCCCCCCCCCATATACACATGATCATAATCTCACAACATATACACGCTATGTTCAACACCAATGCGTTTTTAGGTGTAATTGCTCTATACACTAATTTATATAACCCTCCCCCCCCCCTCCGTTTTTAGGTGTAATTGCTCTATACACTAATTTATATAACCCTCCCCCCCCCTCAATTCAGCAAGTTTATAAATGAGAATATTTGGAATTATTCTTGTCTATTGAGCCCATTGGGTTCTTGTGTTTGAAGTTTGTTAATCCAAGTTTGGAAACTATCTCCCAATTTGCATATCAAAATAAATATAACCGCTGTCAGCGTGACCGTCATGGCCAAAACCCAAACTAATTATCGAATCCACGGTCAAAATTAGCCGCAATTGGCATTTAAACAAATGAAATACACAAAATATTCGCAGTTTCTTCATTATCCGTGCTGAGTTACTTTTTAACCAGACCACATGCGTTCAGTTTCATTTGTCAGCATCATAGTAGTGCAGATGTTTGTGGTAATAATAATAGAATGAGAAGGCAAAAGAAGCCAAATATTTCCCCATCATCTATAAATTAATTAAAATTGATAATTCTGTTTATTTTACTGAAATTATTAATTGATAAGGTGGGTGTGTTGTGATTATTATGCCCCGGACCTGGAAGTTGGAAAGTCAAAGACACATCTACTAGTGCCGTGGAGGCCTCTGGGAACGGGACCACTCGCCCCCAACATGGCGGGCCAACTCGCCCCCAAATGAAACAATGAGGAATGGTTATGAGGGATGGTTAGAGTTATTAACAACACACGATTTTCAAAAATAAATTTGTTTATCAGTTGGTAGTTCAGAATCTTCTGGTAAATCTGGGCCATCTAGCGATACTTCCATGACTTCGGCTTCATTATCCATGTTGCGATGTGGGAGGTGGAAGGTCCACGTGACTCTCGCTCAGCGGAGACGAAGGTGCCGTCTCAATCATTTCTCATTTCCACTCATACTGTTGAAGTGTACCTCTCTGACGCCATTTTGAATTTAACAACAACAATCTTGGATTTTCGCAATTTTAGTTATTGCACGATTTTTATTCTACATGCGTTAATACAATGCCTTTGATATTTACTTGTATCAAACACCAGGTACCGCGATTGCATACTTGCACTCCTCGTTTATTGTATTTGCTATTTCGTTTATGTGTTTTACACAACTCGCGACCATTCACATTTTTAATTATGTTAAATTTTTTCAGTGCACCGGCTATCACAGGTCTCACCGCCACAAGCCCAAACAATACGCACTTGTGTGATATTGTCAGCCTGCTTGCGAGACCTGAGAGCTTCACCTCCAAAAGCCTATATTGGATACAGATTTTTTCTGTAGACAGTTTTGTTACGGTGTGGAATTATTAATGATATTGGTAACAGAAAGAAATCTGAGAATCAGCAACAATAACTATGAATTTTACTATTCTGAAATTTAATTAAAAAAAATTGATATAAAAAAAGAAATGATACAAAGATCTTTTACACTAATTGGGTTACAGAAAATAAAAAAAAAACAATGGTACTTATCAATTATAGAATTAGTCCAAAGTACAGTTTGACAGAATCCAGTAATCCAGTGAAGTATCTTGTGAAGAAAGTTACCAGCTGGTACATGTAGTATTAAATCCAAGAATGTCTCTCAGAAACAGTATCCCATAGATTTGTAATAAAATTTTCACTTTGAAATTTCAGCAGTCTCCAATAAAATATAATAAAATGCTCGCAAAATTCAAATGGAGTAAAAATCCAAGAAGAGTTGGTGCCACAGGTAATTTCCAAACAATCCAGTAGAATCCTGGCTTTTCACAAAATATTATTATTCTATTTCACAGAAAGTATAAATTCTCTTTTCCAAGACGAACAAATTCTCTTCAAAAATTCTCTTTTGGAATCAATCTTCCAAATTCACAAAGAAGCACTGCTTCTATAATAAATGCACTGTCCTAGAACAATAATAATCGCCAATGGAAATAACTGCTGTTTTAACTGAAGTGAGTCTTTCTGAAATGGCTTTCTAAAAAAAATGAGTTTTTGAATTCTGTTGACAAACCTTTATATAGTAACCAGATAGAATGTCCCAGAAGAGGAAGTTTCTGCAATGTTCTATTAGTTTCTGGGGGATTCTCTTAAAGTTCAAGTAAACAAGGTCATTGACCTATTTAAACAATTAAACAATCAACAGCTATATGTACAATATATCAGTGTAACAAAGATGTAAACAAGGTCACTGAGTGCAAAAGAGTTAGACCAGTCAGAAAATGCAGCAATAAAAAAAAATATCTTTCTCATATAATTATCTACTAAGGATATATCAATCTCAATATAATATGGGGGCTATAACACACCCCACCTTAAAAGAAAAAGTTTGAAGGTACTGAAAACTTTTTACATAATTTTAGCAGACTCTGACTGGTTTACAATACACACATGATAATCTTCACAATTTTTTTTTTTAAACATATATACACTTGAAGTGAATGGGGACCAATCAGATCATTTTAAATTAGGATATTCTGGAAAGAGCATCAGCTACAACATTATCTCTTCCCGAAATATGCCTAATCTCTAAATTATATTCTTGAAGGGCTAAACTCCACCGCAATAATCTTTGATTCTTGTTTTTCATTTTATTGATAAATGTTAAGGGGTTATGATCGGTGTAAACTGTAATTGGGCATTGGGTGGTTCCTAGATACACATCAAAATGGGTTAATGCCAAAATTAGAGCCAAAGTTTCTTTTTCTACTGTAGAGTAATTCTTTTGATGTTTGAGAAATTTTCTGGAAAAATAACATACAGGGTGATCAATACCTTGGGAATCTTCCTGGGCAATATACCCACCTGCTCCATTGTCACTTGCATCTATGAATAATTTGAAGGACTTTTCATAATTGGGACTGGCCAGGACAGGGGAATTATTTAATAAAGTTTTTATTCTGTTAAAGGATTTCTGACATTCCTCAGTCCAAACAAACCTAACCCTTTTGCTCAATAAACTGGTCAAAGGGGAGACAACATCTGAAAAATTTAAACAAAATTTTCTATAATATCCAGCCATGCCTAAGAATCTCATGAGCTCTTTTTTAGAGTTTGGTACTGGAAAATTTACAGTGGCATCAACTTTAGCCGCAATCGGCCTCACCTGCCCCTGCCCCACAACATGACCTAAATAATTTACAGTTGCTTTGCCAAATTCTGATTTTACCAAGTTAATAGTTAGGTTGGCTTGGGTCACTTTGTCAAAAAATTCTTGAATATGCTTTAGATGATCAGCCCAATTTGTATCTGTGTGTATAATAACATCATCAATATAAGCTTCACTGTGATCTAGGTCTGCAATTAAGTGGTTAACCATGCGCTGGAATGTTGCCGGAGAATTTTTCATGCCAAAAGGGGTTACTTTATATTGATACAACCCAAATGGGGTAACAAAAGCAGATATTTCTTTTGCTTTTTCTGTTAAAGGGACTTGCCAATAACCCTTTAACAAGTCAAATTTTGTCACAAATTTAGCATGGCCAAGTTTGTCAATGCAGTCATCAATTCTAGGAATTGGATAATTGTCTGTTTTGGTGAGGCTGTTCACTTTTCGGTAGTCCGTACAAAATCGGTAACTGCCATCAGGTTTTGGGACGAGTATACAGGGCGAACTCCAGTTGCTATGGCTAGGTTCTATGATATCATTGTCCAGCATATACTGTATTTCCTTTCGCATGATCTCAGCTTTGAAAGGGTTCAATCTATATGGATGCTGTTTGATGGGATTTGCCTCTCCTACATCAACATCATGAAAAATAACAGATGTCCTACTAGGTACATCGGGAAATAAGTGTTGATATTTGAAAATTAAATCAACTAAATCCTTTCTTTGGTCAGGCAGTAAATAATCAGTTTTATTTTGTAGATCTCTCAGGACATCTGAGTTCTGTAACTTCAGAGGTACATTTTCGCCGCCTTCATGAATATCCTCTGCAGGATTTTCCAGCTCATCCATGTGGGTGACTGTTGAGACTGGTAGAGAGTTTGGTTCTCTCTCATAATAAGTTTTCAACATATTTATATGGCACAGCTGAGTATTTTTGAGTCTATCGGGAGTCTCAACAACATAATCAGTATCACTGATCTTGTGCTTAACAATATAAGGGCCTGAATATCTTGCTTGTAAAGCATTGCCCTTTAAAGGGAATAATACTAGCACCTTGTCCCCAGGTTTAAAGGAGCGAAATTTCGCCTTTTTATCATACCAGGTCTTCATATGACTCTGGGCTTTCTGTAAATGTTTACTTGCCATTTCTCTGGCCTGGTGCATTTTTTCCTTAAAAGTGGACACATAGTCCAGAAGAGAAATTTCAGGTGGCTCTTCTTCGAGCCATTTCTCCTTCAAAGCAGTGAGTGGACCCCTCACTATGTGTCCAAACACTAATTCAAAAGGGCTGAACCCCAGAGATTCCTGTACAGTCTCACGGACTGCAAATAAGAGGAGATGTACTCCTTCATCCCAATCCTTCTCATTATCCTCCCCATAGGCCTTTATCATGGTCTTCAGTGTTTGATGAAAGCGTTCTAGAGCTCCTTGACTTTCAGGATGGTAGGCACTTGATGTGTACTGCTTAATTTTGAGCTCATACATCACCTGCTGAAAAAGGTTTGACATAAAATTTGAGCCTTGGTCCGATTGCACTGACCTTGGTAGACCGAAAGTTGTAAAAATTTTTATCAAGGCCTTAACTATTGTCTTAGTTTTAATATTTCTTAGAGGTATAGCTTCAGGAAATCGTGTAGAAGCACACATGATGGTAAGAAGATATTCATTTCCAGATCTTGTTCTAGGCAATGGGCCAACACAATCAATAATAATTCTACTAAATGGCTCCTCAAAAGCAGGGATTGGTTGAAGGGGAGCAGGAGGAATCTTCTGGTTGGGTTTTCCTACAATTTGACAGGTGTGGCAGGTTTTACAAAATTCAACAACATCCTGTCGAAGCTTGGGCCAGTAAAAACATTGCTGAATACGAGAGTAGGTTTTCCTAACTCCCAAATGTCCAGCCATTGGATTTTCATGAGCCAGGCTTATTATTTAATTCCGGTATTTAGTGGGGACAACTATTTGATAACCTCCCAATCACTATTGGAGGGTACTTCTGGTGGTCGCCATTTCCTCATAAGTACACCAGATTTTCTGAAATAACAGACAGGGGAGTTTTGGGCTTCAGCCTGTGTTAGAGCCTTTTCACATGGCTCAGCAAGGTCAGGATCACTTTCCTGTTCCTGAATTAAAGATGTCCGGGAAATGACATTCAAGGAGGTCCCCCTATCACTCTCAGGTGTAGTGGCCTCTTTACAATGTCTGGACGAGTCATCACACTGACTCAAAAATGTCTGAGACAAATCAATGTCTTCAGAATCCGTAATTCTGTGACAGTTCTTATCCTCAGCTTTGCTGTTTAAATCAACACAGTTGAGGTTGTTATCAACCTCAGTTTTCTTTGCCATGGACCGAGTCACAGCACATGCTGGAAAGGCAAAAGGAAAACATTCCTTCAAATTAATAATACTTTCATCTGTGCTCGGCTTATCCACCACTTGAGGTTCTACAGTGACTTTGTCACCAGCTAAGTCATTTCCCAATAATAAAGAAATACCTTTTACAGGTAGAGTAGGTCTGATTCCTACTGTCACAGTCCCATTTACTAAGCTACTTCTTAAATTTATTTTATGAAGTGGGACCTTTGAAGAGTTTGACTCAATACCCGATATTAGAACTTGTGCCCCTGTAGCACTTTCTTCAGAAAATGGTAAAATGCCTTCTAACATTAATGACTGAGTAGCTCCTGTGTCTCTCAGTATTTTTATTGGTAAGGAACAGTGCTTATCCCCATCAAGGGAAACAAAGCCTTCAGAAATAAATGGCTTATAATTTTCTAAAGCGTCTTGCTTTATAACATAATGTTCAGGGCATGGAGCACATGCTAGTGCATTCTGTGAAGTTGAGGACTCATTTTTCCTTTTTAACAGCCAGCAATCAGATAACAAATGACCTGCTTTCTTACGCTAATTACAAGTTTTAGTTGAACTGTTGGATCGTAATGGTGAAGGGCTGGCATTGGAGGACTTATTCACATTAGGCTTCCGATTAAATTTAGGTGGTGAAAAGTTTGTAGGATGGGAAGGATGATTGGAAGGATGAGTTTTATCTGAAGCTGGTCTAGGTCCACTTTGGAAAGAATTCTTGTGGGGCCAAAAATTTGTGGCGTTACTACTCATTTTATGAGTTAAGGCATAGTCATCTGCCAGTACTGCTGCTCTATTTAATGTGTCAACTTTTTGTTCATCCAGGTGGGCCTTTATATCTGAATGTATCTTTCCTTTAAACTCCTCAATCAGCATCATTTCCTTTAATTTTGTAAAATCTTTCCCTATTTCTTTTGAGTGGCACCACCTGTCAAATAAATTTTGCTTTTCTCTGGCAAATTCCACATGAGTTTGATTTTCATTTTTATAATAATTTCTGAATTTCTGCCTATAGGCCTCTGGAACAAGTTCATATGCCTTAAGTATTGCCTCTTTAACAGCGTCATAATTGTTGCTTTGCTCAGAAGATAGAGCAGAATAGATTTCTTGGGCCTTCCCTTTCAAAACACTTTGCAGTAGCAAAGTCCAGACATCCCTTGGCCATTCTAAACTTGTTGCCACTTTTTCAAAATGTGAAAAATATTTATCAACTTCTTTTTCTTGAAAGGGGGGAACTAGCCTAACATGTTTAGTTGCATCAAATCTACTTGGAGAAATTACATTTGAGCCTTGATGTTGAGATTCTAATTCTTTTATTTTTATTTCCTTTTGGGCCTGAATTTCTAATTCTTTTAAGTGCATTTATTTTTGAGCTTCTATTTCCCTTAATTTTAGTTCCCTTTCTTTTTGAGCCTGAATTTGTTCCCTTTCTTTTTGAGCCTGAATTTGTTCCCTTTCTTTTTGAGCTTCTAATTCTTTTAATTTAATTTAATTTTCTCTTTCTTCTTCTTCTTTTTGAGCCTGAATTTCAATTTCCCTCATTTTTTGTTGCATTTCTAACTTTTTTAATTCCAATTCTAACTTTTTGAGTTCAAGGGCATCAGTGGGTTGTGGTTCAGAGGGGAGAGTTTCAGACTGAGGCAAAAGGCCTTCCTCCATATAATGATTAACAATGAGCTGTTTAAGTTTATGTTTGTTCAGACCAGGGGTGGCAGGTAATTTTAGATACTGAGCAAGTTGAAATAAATCCTCCTTCTTAAGAGATTCTAAAAGAGCCAAACTAGGAGAGCTTTCAAATTCAGAAATAAATTCTGTCACAATAAATACCATGATGAAAAGGTTTGCTGGTTCTCAGAATATAAATAATAATACTGAAATTTTCTAAGAAAATTTAAATGTTTTTAAAAGTGAGCCAAATAATAATTGCAATATGCAAATAAAGTTTTCTCGTTATCTTATATTCAATCTCGGCAACGAGCCCCCAATTTCTGTTACGGTATGGAGATATTATTGATATTGGTAACAGAAAGAAATCTGAGAATCAGCAACAATAACTATGAATTTAACTATTCTGAAATTTAATTAAAAAGAATTAATATATAAAAAAAAATGATACAAAGATCTTTTACACTAATTGGTTTACAGAAAAAAAAAACAGTGGTACTTATCAATTATTGAATTAGTCCAAAGTACAGTTTGACAGAATCCAGTAATCCTGTGGTGAAGTATCTTGTGAAGAAAGTTACCAGCTGGTACATGTAGTATTAAATCCAAGAATGTCTCTTCAATAAAAGTATCCCGTAGATTTGTAATAAAATTTTCACTTTGAAATTTCAGCAGTCTCCAATAAAATATAATAAAATGCTCCGCAAAATTCAAATGGAGTAAAAATCCAAGAAGAGTTGGTGCCACAGGTAATTTCCAAACAATCCAGTAGAATCCTGGCTTTTCACAAAATATTATTATTCTATTTCACAGAAAGTATAAATTCTCTTTTCCAAGACGAACAAATTCTCTTCAAAAATTCTCTTTTGGAATCAATCTTCCAAATTCACAAAGAAGCACTGCTTCTATAATAAATGCACTGTCCTAGAACAATAATAATCTCCAATGGAAATAACTGCTGTTTTAACTGAAGTGAGTCTTTCTGAAATGGCTTTCTAAAAAAAATGAGTTTTTGAATTCTGTTGACAAACCTTTATATAGTAACCAGATAGAATGTCCCAGAAGAGGAAGTTTCTGCAATGTTCTATTAGTTTCTGGAGGATTCTCTTAAAGTTCAAGTAAACAAGGTCATTGACCTATTTAAACAATTAAACAATCAACAGCTATATGTACAATATATCAGTGTAACAAAGATGTAAACAAGGTCACTGAGTGCAAAAGAGTTAGACCAGTCAGAAAATGCAGCAATAAAAAAAAATATCTTTCTCATATAATTATCTACAAAGGATATATCAATCTCAATATAATATGGGGGCTATAACAGTTTGCCTGCTTGGAAGCTCTCCCGATAGCCGCGAAGTTTGACACCACAAGCCTGTGTTGTATACTACCTGTATACCTCCCGCCTGCTTGCAAACTTCGATGTCGCCTGTGACTGCCCAAGATGGTACTACTGTCAGTCAGTCGGAGCTTCACGCTGCAAGCTGTGTATCTCTTGCAAGCTTCCTGGGCGACTTACAAGTCACAGATTCATCAGACAGTCTAACCAATAGACTGCACAAATCACTATAGTTCCCCAAGCGGAACAAATAAAATCAAGCCACAAAGGCACAAACAATAGCACAAACAATAAACAATAAAGTGCAAACAAACAAGTGACCAGTCTATCACAACATCTCGTCCTCATACCCCATTACTAGAGGGTGTGAAATTGGTGTGTGAGTGCCCAAACAACTCCTCACGATCATAAAATCGTATTAACGATGTAATAGTAAACCAACAATCATATAGCAATAATATATCGCCATAACAAAACATCAAACTTGCGATAGTTTGCTTTTAATCCATACTGCTGTTGTGTTCAAGTAAAACATTGAACGAATTGGTGTGAATTGGTCCTCATACATAGTGGCCGATATACTCTGACATACCATTATAAAATACCGTACTGACCAAAAAGTCGGTAAATTCAGACTTGAATTGAAGTCTTGAAGTATTTGTTTATTTGAAAAACCGTAAAGGTTGAAACTAGTCATACATAGCGGATTAACTTCCGGGCAAATACAAAGAGGCTTCAGGTCAAATGTATCAATACCGAAGCAAATACAAATTTTAATGTACCTTACTAAAATGAGCTCTTATCTCCAGCTCGAAGCTCCAAAAGCTCAGAAAGTACAAAATGTATAGCTCAGTGACTTTCAGTTCGGGGATAATATCCCCTTGATTGGTGACAGTTACTTACCTACATATGGGCCTCATGAGAATGTGCATACCTCCAACAATGCAGCGAGCACATATCGATAGGCCTTTTAGAACGGTCACATTTCATGGTTAAACTGATACGATTTTATATGAACATTGTACCGACCTAATAAAAGGGCAGCATCAATTTATTGAAAACAATAATAGCCCTGGCGTCGTGTTATTCAAAACAATCAGTAAAGCGATGCATTCAACAATTTAGCATGCATGCATAGATGGGCCTTAGAGCGAGGGCTAGGGGTGGAAGGGGGAAATGGGTAGCTAAGCCATTCACCCTTGGTCTTCCACCACTGCCATCGACTATTACGCATGCCTGATATGATGCGATGTCGCAAACAATACATGTTACACGCCGTTATTGTATGGGCGGAGTTCACATAGTGAAAAACACACGTGCCCATGCAGTGGTTGCACAAAATTCACAAACCACACATTGTATCAGTCGCATATGATGGGCATACATAGCGGATTAACTTCCGGGCAAATGCCTATAGGCTTCAGGTCAAACACATTCAGTACCAAAGCAAATACAACTTTTAATGTACCACACTAAAATGAGCTCTTATCTCGAGCTCGAAGCTCCAAAAGCTCAGAAAGTACAAAATATATAGCTCAGTGACTTTCAGTTCGGGGATAATAACCCCTTGATTCGTGACGGTTACTTACCGGGACAATGATATGGGCCTCATAATTAGAATGTGCATACCTCCAACAATACAGCCGGCACATACTGATAGGCCTTTTAGAATGGTCACATTTCATGCTGTAAACCTATACAACTTTACATGCAAAACATTGTACCGACCTAATAATAGGGCAGGATCCACTTATTGAAAGCAATAATAGCCCTGGCGTCCTGTTATTCACAACAATCAGTAAAGCACATGCATTCAACAATTTATTACGCATGCCTGATATGATGCGATGTCGCAAACAAAACATGTTACATGCCATTATTATATGGGCGGAGTTCACATAGTGAAGTATCGTTATCTGGAATGAGTACGAGAACGGGTCCTTTGCGAAAAACACACTTAACGGTCACAGAATAAATCGTACGTAATGCAAAGACTCCACGGTTGCTTCCGTCAGCTCTTTGATGCCTGCCCTCCCCCCACTTCACAACAGTGAACAACTAGTAATGCGGAACATATCTTTACTTGTTGCCACCCAAGGAAAATATGTATCGGCGATTTTATAGATGGGTTCGTGATTAGGAGCTAGGCGGCCACTTGCCAAATAATAAATCGACCTGTAAGACGTACGCGTATCTCGATCAATTTTATAATACCCATTCAACAATTAGGATCAGTGTGACGCTAAATTTTACGTTCCCATGACGCGATACACATTGGTACGACACTTAACGTAACGGAATAAGAAGTAGTCAAAAATGAAAGCCGCTTAGAAGGAAGTAAACTTCCGAGCATGATGGCAATTTGACGAAATCATATTAAATATATATAGAAAAATTTGGGGAAATTGAACAATAAATAAGAGAGAAAATGAACTTTTACTTCTCAGCTACATGAAATACCCAGTTCGGGCTCGGGCTACTCAAAGTGGAATGTTCCCAGAGGATGTCATTAAGGGGATGTCCAACCTAACTTTGGTCAAATTTCATGTAATTTTCTTCCAAGACTAAAAAAGACCCAAAATGAATAACCCCAATAAATTATATACTAAAATGCTTGGAATGAAACATACATGTAGAACATGTGGAAACTGGAATTTGCCATGGAACTGCTGCCATGTGCAGATAGCACTGCCTGAAAGTTAGCTATGGCATAAGTAAGAGAACAAAATTTTTACAATAAAATACCTCAAAATAAAATAACAGCTGTATTCTGTAAGTTCATACTTGAAGAAATCTTTTCCTAATTCTTGAAAATAATAAAGATTGAGACCAAATGATATAAGTGGAGTGCTCACTGATTGAAGGCAGACATTTTCTTTTGTTTATGTTTTGCTTTGGGGGCGTTCAACAAAGGTCAACTTGAAGGAGTCCACTAGAAGAAGTACAGTTAAAACTACTAGTAGAAGTCCTGTCATGAAATGCGCACAAATAGCATGCTGATATGCGCGTTAATGAACGTGTTATGGCCCAAGTAAAGCTATCAAATTCTGTACATATGGCCTGTGCACAAGCAATGTTTCAGCCAATGGACCTCCGGGTAACCCGGAGGTCCATTGGCAGAAACATTGCTTGTGTTTGCTATGAGTAACCAGGAGAACCTGCCGTGCTGTGGATGCCATTCGATATGGCATCTGCGCGCAATTCCAACGCGCAATTAAGCCTAGATAAGCGCACTATTGGTGACAGGACTTCTAGTCTTAACTCTATGGAAGGACAAAAGAGTGTCTCCCAATATAAAGATGTGTGTGTCACTGTGGTGGTTTGGAAAGAAACTATGATATTCTCCTATATAGAATGCACTTCAAAGTCATACATTGTAGTAGAATAAATATATTTACAAACCCTTTACACTGTAACCCCTTTTATCCTATGCACCAATTTGATAGTGATTAAATTGTTAAATTTGTCGGGTTTATCAATAAGTAACATAGCTTTGTTTACTCTTGGACACCAGTACACTCCAAATAAGTGTATCTGCAGACAGGTAACCCTCCAAATAAGTGTATCTGCAAAAATCACATTACATTGCAAAATATTCTTTTAGACTTTAAGTTCTGGACCTTTCATGCTTCTTACTTCCAACTGTAACACTTAATTTATCGATTAATGGGTGAATAGAAAAACCCTGCCATAATCAACATCTTTAGTTCCAGAAGCCTCCATAACAGCTCCGATCAAAGTGTAAAACATCAGATTGGTGGCTTTACAGAATATTCTTTAGCTTGTTAATAGGAACAAAATATTCACCAAAAATATTTTGTTGCAATTAATTTTAGGTTGTCAGCAGGCACATTCCAACAAATTGTAACAAATCAACTAGTTATAAACAAAATTTTCTAACTCGAAAGAGTGAAAAAGGACCATAACTCTGGAAAAAATGTGTGGAGGAAACACATGCTACAGCAGCTACACAGGCATCATTTCCCCATGATGCTCGATCACAACTCCAAATATCCTTCAAATTGGAGTAGCAGTGGATGAGATAAAAATAGAGAATTTTGGTATGGGGTAGAGGACAGGGGTACGGGACCACTCGCCCCTGGGCCAACTCGTCCCCAGGGGTGAGTTGGCCCGATTTTGGGGGCGAGTTGGCCCACGTCAAATATCATCGTTATTTATTTATTTATTCATTTTTTCATTTTATTGGGAGCGCGGTGGCTCAGTAGGTAGAGGTGCAGGCTGCAAGCCGAGAGGTCCTCGGTTCGAATCCCACCTGCGGCAACCGCGTTGTGTCCTTGGGCAAGACACTTCATCTCCATTGCCCGCATGGGGGCACGATGGCGCCGTGTACTAAGGCGTACAGCACGTCGATGGTACGCATGTCTTCAACCAATCTAACCCTGCCTGTGCTGCAGTGCGGAGTTACGATGTTGGGGAGCTGGCAGCTGCTCGTCATTGCTCGGTGGTTCTCTCCGGGTACTCCGGCTTCCTCCACCCGTAAAACTGTCACGGTCATGCTTAGCCATTGTGCATAAATATATGACCTTAAACATCAATAAATAAATAAATAATATTCATTTTATTTACTGTGGATATTCAAAACGTAGAAATTCTAACAGACCTGGCTAACAATGTCGACACTTCTGACTCTCTCACTTCCGATATTTTACACGAGGAGTCAGAGGTGGAGGCATCAGCAGAGGGACCGACAGCCAACTCAGATACAATTACATCTCACCATCCTTCAGAGTTATCTACATCTGAATCTGCTCTGCAGGAGTCATCAAATTCAACTGACCAAAGAACTAACACGCATTGAACGACAGCTTCGACCTCCCACATCGCAACATGGATAATGAAGCCAAAGTCATGGAAGTATCGCTAGATGACCCAGATTTACCAGAAGATTCTGAACTACCAACTGATAAACAAATTTATTTTTGAAAATCGGGTGTTGTTAATAACTCTAACTATCCCTCATAACCATTCCTCATTGTTTCATTTGGGGGCGAGTTGACCCGCCAGGTTGGGGGCGAGTGGTCCCGTTCCCAGAGGCCTCCACGGCACTAGTAGATGAGTCTTTGACTTTCCAACTTCCAGGTCCGGGGCATAATAATCACAACACACCCACCTTATCAATTCATAATTTCAGTAAAATAAACAGAATTATCAATTTTAATTAATTTATAGATGATGGGGAAATATTTGGCTTCTTTTGCCTTCTCATTCTATTATTATTACAACAAACATCTGCACTACTATGATGCTGACAAATGAAACTGAATGCATGTGGTCTGGTTAAAAAGTAACTCAGCACGGATAATGAAGAAATTGCGAATATTTTGTGTATTATGTCTCCCCTTCCCAGAAGGGAGACATATTGTTTTAGTGCATATTCTTCTTCTTCTCCTTCTTCTCCTACAAACTTTGTCCGGGCCATAACATTTTTGTATTTTGACCTACACCTTAGATACTTGGCATGTGGATGTATCACCATGAGCCGGTGTGCAGTGTACCATAGTGACCCACATGTGACCTTGACCTTTGACCTGAAGGTCAGATTTATGTGTTTTTTTAAGGGAAACATCACACAAACTTTGTCCGGGCCATAACTTTTTTGTCTTTTGACCTACACCTTAGATACTTGACATGTGGATGTATCACCATGAACCGGTGTGCAGTGTACCATAGTGACCTTCATGTGACCTTGACCTTCGACCTGAAGGTCAGATTTATGCGCTTTTTTAAGGTAAACTGTCTGGACCAGAACTTTTTTGTATTTCGAGTCAGGCTTTAGATATTTGGCATGTGGATATATCACCATGAGCCGATGTGTAGCGTACCATTGTGACCTTCATGTGACCTTGACCTTTGAGCTGAAGGTCAGATTTGTGCTTTTTTCAAGGAAACTATGTCCGGACCAAAACTTGTTTGTCTTTTGAGCTATGCCTTAGATATTTGGCACGTGGATGTATCACCATGAGTTGGTGTGTCGCATACTATTGTGACCTTCATGTGACCTTGACCTCAAGGTCAAATTTATGTACTTCAAATAGGGAGTAATTGTCCAGACCAGAATTTTTTTGTTTTTTGACCTAGGACTTGGTTATTTGACATGTGGATGTGTCACCATGAGACCACATGTCGTGACCTTCCTGTGACCTTGACCTCAAGGTCAAATTTATGTACTTCAAATAGGGAGTAATTGTCCAGACCAGATTTTTTTTGTTTTTTGACCTGGGACTTGGTTATTTGACATGTGGATGTGTCACCATGAGACTGCAGGTTGTGACCTTCATGTGACCTTGACCTCAAAGTCAAATTTATGTACTTCAAATAGGGA